>CACRXP010000227.1:509540-534999 GCA_902702965.1 Spirometra erinaceieuropaei
GAAGAAGAAGAAGGAGGAGGAGGAGGAGGAGGAGGAGGAGGAGGAGGAAGAAGAAGAAGAAGAAGAAGAAGAAGAAGAAGAAGAACTGGAAGGGATGGAGTTATGGCTGGGTGAGTGACGTGTGGGAGAGACCAATCGGCGACAGTTCTGGCGATTCCAGGTCGATGTGGAAACCCGGAGACCTCTTGACTGAACACATGGACGAACTGTAGGTCACTAAGGGGATCTTAGTCATGACCTCCGGGTAGTCATTTCAGCGGCATTCCTGATACCTCGGAAATACAAGAGAAGCTATTTAGCATGTAATCGCGATATCTAGTTAAGTACTTATGACTGTCAGCTGTACCCAAGAGCAGAGGAATAAAAATGGATATCAACTAATCATGAACTGAGGGATAACAGAAATGTCTGCCGGGGAATAGATTCAGTTTTCCTGTGGTCAGACACTACTTCAAGATGGAACGTCATGGACTATCCGGCAGGATACCGTATCTGCACACATTCATCATTTTAATTGAAAGTATCGTTTTCGCCGCTGACCGTCTTCTGTGTTTTCCGGCATTCCGTCAGCTTACTGTGCGGCATGCTGACCCCCCCCCCTTACCGCGATTCCCGTACGACGGGATCCACAGTATATCGACAGTTAATTGGAGTCCTTCACTCTACCGTTGCCAAAAAAGAGCTGGAGATTTTCTAAACTTTAGATCTACAGAAAGTGCATAGTCTTAGATTTTTGCCCATTTTAAGACACCACGTACGCTTTGTGACCTGAGTATGTGGCGTCTTCGGTTTTTGAGAAGACTTTCTACCTTTGTCGGGGAAACTGCAATACTGGCATCCCTGGTCGGTGATTTCACTTTTATTAAAGTTCGTAAACTTCTTTATTACATTCGTCGTTTACGTTCCTACCACACACCTCAACCCTTAGTCTGGCGATTCATTGATGCCTGCATTCTTCTTCTTATCCTATACTGTTCTCCTGTCATTTTTCCAGCTTTGTTAAAAAAGGATCCTTCAATTTTGAAACGAATCCTCCGCATGCTCTCTTCTGCTGCTGGTGTTTCTTATATTTTTTTAGTTGACACTATCTTACAACGACACTTCAGTGCGGTCAAGCAATTTGCTGGTCGAATTCTAGATGACGTTGCCCATCCCCTACATTCCGATCTTATGTCTGCCAAGTCTTCCCGCCCGATGCGCCGCAACTTCCGTCTTATATCCTGTCCCACATCGGCTTATCGAGCTTCTGTATTGCCATTCCTAGCACGCTATCTTACGTGCGAAGAGGCAGAAATACAGAAGCTAAGACTTGAACTATCCCCATAATAATCGTTTCTTTGTGTTAAACTTTGACTCTTAAATAATCTATTAACTTATTTACTGCCCATAGTGAATGGAGCCAACTTTTTGCTGAAAATTTTGAACATATGGTTTCAAAATAAAGCGCATTCCTCTCTCTCTCTCTCTCTCTCTCTCTCTCTCTCTCTCTCTCTCTCTCTCTCTCTCTCTCTCTCTCTCTCTCTCTCTCTCTAATACAACTGTGCCGTAAAGTCGGTAGCAAAACTAACGTCTGCGTTCTGGCACACATAGAGCGACTCTTCCCCAGAGAGTTGTCGCGACTACTGTCCTGTTAATTACACACAAATTTAACAGCCAGTCAGGATTTTTAAGTTCCCTTAATTCCATCGCTGCATAGACTGCTTCGCACCCTTGCAAGAAAAGTTTTAAGTCTAAAGACCAGTCCGAGAAGACATTCGATTATGATGCCCTCACGTTCGCAGATGATATTAAAGTCTGGGAAACAGTGTAGCGTATAGGCGGTGAGAATGTGTAGTCCGAGCGCTACAATCGCCTGGTCCAATTCCAACTTGTAGGAAGAGATAGAAGGCGTCAGAATGGAAGGTTTATTGTGCACAGAAGTCGGGTTTTTCTCTCAGGCGGCAGTGGCCGCTGGCGAAGCCAGCGCTGGTGTTGACTTCGTCAATTCCGCCTGGGAGTCCTTGCGACAATGGTGGCGGCTTCTTTCGTAGGCTCGTGGACCAAGCTCAAGCGGTCTCCAATCGGTGCGTGCGTGTGTGCTGCATTTGTCGAGGGGAGGTGTTTCAGAGGCTTATGTTATGGTTGCAGGAGGGTGGCACGTTCAAGCGGCGCATGGGCAGCTGCGACTCTGTGAACGCCTATGTTTCCGAGTTGAAGTCGATCAAAGGGCATCTGAATCACTAATTAAGGTACATTTATCACCGTTGTTGATTCTTGGCATGACACCGACTGAGAAATTTGGCCCATCGTCACCCGAACCGTTGGTCACCCGCACACTCCCCGCATGGCCAAGTACCCTGCCGAGGCAAAGTCTCAGCAGAGAAAATGGTGCTGGGAGGTCATTGCGCCCGCTAACTAACCGGGGGTCTGAGAGCCATGACTCAAGCAGCTCGCGCCTCGTGCGATACTTTAGGTCTCACCACACTTGAAGACGTGGCCGGTTCTTGTGAGAGCAAGCGTCATTCATCCTCACTGCTGCTGCATGTTCGGTCATTCTGCCACTGTCTCCGGGCATGGGTTCGAGTGAGAAGTAGAAACTTCAGGCCAATAAACATCTTGTTCCAAGTGATCGCATGAGACCACGTTAAAAAATGTAACCAGGGCGCTACAGTTAGGGTTATATTTAGCCAGTACTTTACAATCGCTGAAGCTGTCCACAGAATGTCGGATTACACTTCGTCCTCCTTTTCAGCACCTGGGTGTGGCACTGGGCGGTGTACGTAGATTTTGAAAGGATACGCCAGGTAAATTTGGCAAAAACTGTTTTTTTTTCGGCTGCATTCACGCCAGCTGATTTTGAAGGCTAAATTTGGCAAAGACCCTGGCTGGCAGCAACCCCTCAACCTTGCTACCAATAGTGGCAGCAACCGATAGCCATTAATCATCCTATCCAACTGCGCCACGGCGACGTAGGTTTCCATTGAAGTAGTCACATTTAGGGTGCAGCCGATTGAGGCTTCGATTCCTAGTGTTAAGTTAGTTTTGTTTTACTTGCAAGGCCTTGTGTTCTTTACATTGCCGCTGTCAATGAACAAAGTCTAAATAACATTAGTGAAAAATGAGAGGACGTATATGGGAACGGCGTTTCGTCTATTATCGATCCTGATCATGGCCGTGCGAGGTTTATCACGTGGTCCAGTTGCTTTAAAAGTTCTAGTTTTCTCCTCTGTATTACAGCGGCCTCTGCAAAGCACAAGAGAAGCCCAGTCGCCACCCGAAACAGGACCCTGCATGCAACCATTGAGTCCACCGTATGGCCCGTGTCCACTAGGTGCTTTGTAATTGAGCTCCTGGGTACTTTATTTTCCGTCCTAAGCAGCCACCTCGGCATGAATTCAGCTGACCGAGCTGCCAACTGCCTTTGCGTGCACCCAATGTACTTGCATCCGCAACTACATGTAAACTCATAAATACAGTTTGGTGTGGCGTGCATAGGAGAAATGTTTTTAGCTGGTCTAACTGGAATGGCCGTGGTAGTGCTTATGGACAACAAGTTAGAGGCGGCATAAGTCCGTTCGATTGTGCACCGAAG
This sequence comes from Spirometra erinaceieuropaei, assembly GCA_902702965.1. Lineage (NCBI taxonomy): Eukaryota > Metazoa > Platyhelminthes > Cestoda > Diphyllobothriidea > Diphyllobothriidae > Spirometra > Spirometra erinaceieuropaei. The sequence continues at coordinate 513,112 of CACRXP010000227.1, forward strand.
TCGTCGCTTGATCACGTTTTACACGTTATTACCCTTGAAATGTAGGAAGCTGGTCACTGGCTTTTTGGTACAGATATTTCTTCAGGAATTCCTTGTCTGGTATGGCGATATTTATCGATGAATTTCTTCGGATACCCGTTTGCAAGAAAAACGTTTTTTTAGGAAAGTGAGTTCGTAATCAATCGTATCTGTGGAGCAGATTCTGGTGGCTCTATTGGACAGACACAAAACCAAGTTTCGTTTTCGCAGAATTGGAACGAAACTGAGGATGTGCATGTACTGTCCTTTCCAGGTGGGGTTTCGATAGATGGATCTCTGAATGGAGTCATCTGCACGCTTACGTACAAGAATATTCAGGAAAGGCAGTGTGTCGTTCTTCTCCTGTTCGATCGTAAATTTGATCTTTACGTGTGCTTTTTTCAGAGCCCTAAGTAGTAGTTCTCCGTCGTCTGGGTTTTTTTACTATGGCGAAAATGTCATCTACATATCGCATATAGAATGAGACTCGTTGTAAGTTCCGGGCTCGCCTTCGCTCGAGATTCGACATGAAAATGTCCGCTAGGACTAGCCTCAATGGACTGCCCATAGCTACACCATCGATCTGACAATACGGCCGCCCGTTGGACAAGGACTGTGTATTCTTTGTGCATATCTGTAGTAGTTCCCGCAGTTGCCCTGGTGGCAGACATGGTTTACCTGCATGCTCACAAATTATGTCAATTGTTCCATCCAGTGGCACGTTTGTAAACAGGCCCTGCACGCCAAGAGAGATCATGTGTTTATTCAGTAAATTCTGATCCTTTAGCTCATCTACGAAGGGGAGAAAGACAAGGTAAACTGTGATGGCCATTTCTGAATCGTTAGCCGTCACTAAGCGTCGATATCCAACCCCGGGGTATGCATCCCCGGGGCTCGAACTAGGGCTTTGCCGGTGATGCTATTCTGCCCATGCTCCGTGGCGCTATGCGGCTGCTGGGAGGTGGAGGATCGCGAGAGAGATAGAGAGAGAGCGAGAGAGAGAGAGAGAGAGAGAGAGAGGCTTAAGGCACAGCGGAACAAGGGAGTTCCGTAACGCGGTCAGTGCACTCGCATCCACCTATGAACATAGTCTTGTTATGAGGCTGTCTCCAGTGTTTACATAAGGCCTTCTGCCGTACACTGAATACATTGCTAACAGGTCCGTTCTACAGGAGCTTGCATAGACTTCGTGGCAACTGTAAGGCTAATTAGGCTTTTCAGTGGAGTTTTTCATCTCACGAAAAAATCACACACACACATGCACCTGTCACACTGAATACAATTAATTCACAGTAAATTCTTGCCTGGAATTCAGGTGGTACGCCGCCTACCGTCGTCCGAAGCCAAGGTGGAGGTGACTGTGAGAAGAAGCAGGAAGGTGAGTGCTTTTTAACTTCGATGTGAGCCGTGGGCGGCAATTTTTTTCCGGCGGGGAGTAAGACTCGTATTAGCGGGCACGCGGTGACCGCCGACCGCCTAGCGCTCCGGAAATCTGCACTCACTCCTCCGATATCAAGAACCTGGCAGACATCGGAATGGCGCAGTTCCTCCACTGGTAGCGGGCCGTACAATAGTAGCTTTAATTTCTGCAAACTGTATAGGAGTTTGCTGGCGTCAAGTGAGAAAGGTTAGAAGAAATGCTCCAGAGATTGTCCTGTTGTGAGTCACGCGTGTTATTATCCAGTCCTAAAGTTGTCTAACCATCTGCTTGAATCGCTCATCGCATATGACTTCCAACATGACTTTCTAGAGTCCATTCTAACTCACTGTGTGACAGGCCTTCGTCAGATTGACGAAGTAAGTGCAACGACTGGCTCTGATTCTCTAGCAATTTTCCCGCAGTTTACGGGCTTTCACAACGAACAGGTAATTTCTTGCACATACGAGAAAGGAACAGACCGAGAGCCGGAAGAAAGGAGCCAAGCGGACATTACCGAGACTGCCATCTCTCGCAGGAAACCGCACATATCGAATCTAATTGAGGTAAGGATCGGGTAAAGGCCCCCAAGCATCTGTGGAATACAAAGAATACCTTCTATACTTATGTAAGTGGGTTTTCGTCCGACTAGATTGTTTCGGTTTGGTGTTACATCGTACAAGGTTGGATTGTCTGTTGTAGATAGTCTGGGGCATCATCCTTAATGACCTTAGTTCAGAGAGTTGAGAAGCGATCGTTGTAGACAGTCTGGTGGGTTATTTGCAATGACCTCAGCTCAGAGAGTTGAGAAACGGTCGTTGTAGACACTTAATGCTTATTATTTTAATTGCCCTGTTTAATTTCGGTTGCTATACGCCTACAAATTAAACAAATTAATCAATTATCTGCACTTATTTTGCCATTTCTCTAAGCATACATCGCCCCCCCCCCCCCGTAAAATCCCTATTACAACCTTTCCCGTTAGACAGGCACCTTTGGCTGGTCGTGCATGTTTGGGGGCCTTTACGCGATCGTTGCCCTAATTTGGCTTCTCAAAGCAAGTACAAACTCCGGATATGGGAGCAGGAATCAGGACGAGGTGGCTACTCACCAGGCCAGCGCTTTCGTTACCGCTCGTATGGTTGGATGAAGATGGCACGGAAGAGTCTGAAGAAAACGTCGCTCTCTTTCCTTCTACCGCAACCTCTTTCTTTTAGCTCTGTCATTAGCTTGCTGAAATTTAATTTCCTCAGAAATTAACCGCTAACTTGCAGTTGGTCAGTTTATACTAAGATCTAAAGGCACAGACCAAAATTTGATGTATGAAAATTTGGGCCGAAGTCCGTCAGTCACACCAGTTCTGACCCCTTGCTTCTCATTGAAAAGCGATATCCAGCAAGACAAATGAAGAGGCAATAAAGTGAATTTGCCCTGATGGCCGTAGAAGAGTAGACGTAAACTGTAGAGCACACAATCGCGGAATGTTCAACACAGGTCAACTGTCCCGTACTACGGCGCCACATCTAACAGCAATTATTTGAAATGGCAGTCTGCCCTTGCTGCCTTATACGAAAGATCAACACCCGCACATATTCGCTACCCTGCTCTGTGCACCCCAAAAACTCCATAATTCATACAGGTGTTCTGTCGTTGTCGGTGTTTCGTCATCCAAAATATACGATTCTGCGCATGTTGTCGAGCCAGGAGATTTTTATGCCAATGAGGTAGCTGGCTAGCTAGCCAGTCCTTCGCACTCTCTCTCTCTCCTCCCTCTCTTTCTCTACCTTCTCTTACCGTTTCTGTCATGCCGTGTTATCTCCACTTACCTCAATGGATTGTCAGTACAAACTCGGCCTTTTGTTAAGGAAGCCCAGGTCATCAGTCATGTAGCGAAGAAGGGGAGATGCGATCGCTGGAACAAGATCTTTATTTGCCTGATGTTTCGGATTCCCACGCCACTCCCTTATCTGGTTCTGCCTCTGATGATGGCTCCGAGTGAAAATCCGAAACGTCAGGCCAATAAAACATTTTTTCCAGCGATCATGCCTCCTTCTTTACGACCACTTTCTGGAACCAGCTTTTTCGCTACTATCGGCATCAGTCATATTCCCACTTCTCTGCTGTCACACGGAAGCTCTCGCGTGACGAATGGGAGAGGAGCCAGCCCACTTTATTGATCGTATTCACTTAACGCGTAACGATGGATCAGTACATTGGCGGTGGTAGCAGCAGCAGCAGTAGCGGCAGCAGCAGCGGTGGTAATAGTATGCTTAGTGACTGCAATAGTATTGGTAGCGGTACTAGCTATCTCAATAGTAGTAGTAAGTGTAGTAATAGTAGTAGTAGTATTAGTAGTAGTAGTAGTAGTAGTAGTAGAAGTAGTAGTAGTAGTCGTAGAAGTAGTAGTAGTAGTAGTAGTAGTAGTAGTAGTAGTAGTAGTAGTAGTAGTAGTAGTAGTAGTAGTAGTAGTAGTAGTAGTATCGATAGTAGTAGTAGTAGTAGTAGTAGTAGTAGTAGTAGTAGTAGTAGTAGTAGTAGTATCGATAGCAGTAGTAGTAGTAGTATCGATAGCAGTAGTAGTAGTAGTATCGATAGCAGTAGTAGTAGTAGTAGTAGTAGTAGTAGTAGTAGCGGCTGCAGCAGTCATCCGTGACAGTCCTCGTCACATTAGGTTAAGTCGGAATTCTCATTTTTTACGTTCAAATGGCATGAAAACCTACTCCGGATAAAGTGCAACCTCAGTGAACAGTTTTCTGCTCCGCCTTTCACCTGGTGTGCAGTCAGCCTCCATTCTCTTTTTTTACGGACGACATTTATCCCGCTAACCTTCAGCGAGATCCAACATTTCCTCATGCAGGAAGTCACATCTCCTGAACTACCGAGGTAATCATTTTTGTGATTTTTTGGCCGCCAAACTTTCAAGCATCGACTTGAACTGCTCCTGTTCTCGCAGCTTTCCATCTGTATAGCTGTTACACTGCTCTGACTCCCTCAAGGAGAGAAGGAAGGCGATGGAGGTCGCCTTTGGTATTCACTTGAAGATGCTGGCTGATGACTCCGCGTACTGTCGATGGGTGTTTGAGGATGCCCCGGAATTGTGCGGTTTATCACTACTCAATCTGCTCCGTTCTGGTTTTTGAACGATAGACTGCTTTAGTGGCAGCGGAAAATTCTTCATCTCACTACGGTCGGCATATCTCAGGTTTCCCCAGCCTCGGTTGCACTAGCCGTCGGCATCGGAGTTATGCGGTTTTACTGACGCTGCTGTCCTGGATAGTGTAGATTGCGTGTGGCCGATGTTTGTCGGGGAGCAGAATGGGAATTTCTTCGTTATTGTCATCAGACCAATCCTGGTGTTGCCCGCCTGCACGGCCGAAGGCTTCCATCGTGGTGGCCCGGATTGTATTCGCAGCTCGTTTCACTTGGTTTTGACGCTGGTTTGCGTCAGATAATGAAATCGAAAGACCCACTGCCACGGCAAGAAACGTCTGGAGTCGTTTATTGGATCGGGTGCAGTTGCGGACAAAGCAACCACGTCAGAGAAAGCGGAAGGCAGCTCCGAACGCGAATGGTTGAACACGCAGCAGTCGTCCGGAGAAATAACGCCAGTTCTCAAGTTGCGGCTCATTCGACGAGATCCGGCCACGGATTCAAGTTCGACAAGGCGGAAATTCTCGCTAGAGGTGACAACCGCGTGAGCCGCGAGCTGTTTGATTCATGGTTCACAGGCCTCCAGTCCACCAACAAGTGCAACGACCTTCCCCTTCCATATTCGTTGCTGAGACTTCGCATAGGTGGAGTAATTAACCACGCGGGGAGCGCACAAGTGAACACTGTTCCCAACGCCAGGAGCGCGTGCACGTCTTCGAGTAACTTGTTCTTCGCGTCGTCGGGAGTGATCATTGAAGGGGCGTAGGCGCTGACAATGGAGGCGGATCGGCTCCCACGGAGTGGCGACCTCATGGTCATGAGGCAGCAGATGGCGTATCCCATCAAAGCACGCTCTCGTTCAGAACGGATTTCTTAGATGGGATTGTAATACTGATTAACATGTAGCATAATCCCAAGATATTTCAGTCACGCCAGGATGGCGGCTTTTGAATGAGTTTCTTTTCGGCCGCCTGTAAAAACCCGTTCGGTAGAAAATGGCTATTTGAGTAGTATGCCGTTGTTTCCACTGAGTTCCACTGCTCGTATTTTACTTTATACGGACGTCAAGAACCAATGGATAATGGCATACCATTTATGTAGCCATTTTCTATCGCATGAGATTTTGGAGGTGGTCGGGAATAAGCTCATGCAAAAACCGTCATCCGGACAGCATCACATCTCTGAAAATTACAACCCTAACACCTAATAGAAAACATTCGTTGAAACCTTGGGTAACGTTTCACGAGATACCGCCACCTAGTGTGTAGACATCTCGAATCTCCTTCCTTTATTGAGGTAAAAATTCAACTTGCGTGGGACAGGGCTGGGCGACGGCAAGAGTCTGCATTCTGGAAAAAAGGATGAGAATGGCCACAGATTCAGCCAAGGGATTCGCACAAACCGTGCCTGCCTCCACGTCAGTCGTGAGAACTGGCGTGGGCGTGGGCGCGCGGGCGCAGGACGCGTCGTGCAGTGCGAGACCGGCAAAGTAAGGGGGAGTAGGGTCGTTCGGTGCGTTGGGCGGTCAATGGGCGACGGGAGCAGCGGCAGTTCTGGCCTCAGCGGATAATTTGGTGTTTGCTGACTGGTTCCAGACGAAGGCCGACCTGTCTGGTCGCCTAGTTGCGCAGTCCGCCTGCACTAAACTTAGATGTCAAGGGGACATTTGGCGCTAGCTGGTGAATCCCCTACTGGACTACATGAACACCAAAATTCCAACTGTAACGTGTTGAGTAGCCATTGATATTTTCACGAGTATGACGATGGGGAGAACAGGATCACTGCAAAAAACTGCAGCAAGTCATCCAGAACAATTTTAAAAATGCAACTGATGTACCGAGGGCCAGGATATTTATTAATAAACTAGCTGAACCCTGCCACGCGTTGCTGTGGCTCAGGTGAATTCAAAATCTCTGTTGGACAATTAACCTGCCTCGTCTGCTTCCACAACAGTATCGACGGGCGTATATGTGGTTGCCTCGCTTTGAAATTTAGACTGAATAATATGGTTAAGATGGTACATGTGTTTGTTTGTGGCCGCAAGAGTAGCTAGGTCGCTCAATCAGTCGTGATTGTTGAAAGTGGTCTGAATAGTGGGAGACACATTTTCAACCAATTCCTCTTTTGATGACACTAAATTGCCGAAACTAAGACGTAGGGAAATCCTTCTTGCAGCCGGATCAGTGCGCACCGTTGCATTCCCAATTGCCAGCAATTAGTGCGAGAATACCTCAGCTGATCGGTAGTTTTGCAGCTGGACACGCATATTTCTAGTTAATTTTGCCGTCTGGATTTGGCGCCACAAAGAAACGTAAATACGGCATGTATTTCGTCCGCTGTTGCCGATGGAGGAATTACAGGCAGTGTTTGCTTGAAGTCTCATGCAAGCAGTAGCGGTAATGTCTCCAGATGGTCTGCTGTTTCCTCGCTAATCTTGCAGTGTTCGATAGAGGACCTCGAGCGCTTTTTTGCCCACTGCCCAAATCTACATCTAACGAAACAGCAGAAGATAGGTTTGATGAGGACATTTCCGGTTGATAAGGAACTTTTTTCGCGATTTCTTACGTACATATCCCCAATCACTATTAACGCCTCGCTGTAGATTCGTGATGTGAAATCCGCATTTGGAATTTTCCTTGCGTAGTCGACGAAAGATATCCTCAGCTATGTGCGATTTATATTTCTCCCATAAATCTGTTGAAGATAAAGGAGAGCAGGCGGTCAGTATGACCGCAAACAATTAACGAATTCGATGTGGATGGGACGTGTTGAACGCGGCACTAATGCATACATCCCAGTATCGGTGGTTTTCCAATAAATTGAGAGCCTGGCATGCACTAAGTAAAGTGGCGTGCGTAACGCCGTTGACAGATTTCAATTTCTGGAAAGATGTTGAACCGGACACATTCACCAACACCGTGCGGAGTAAGAAGCATTCGTTCTGAGTCGGATGCACGCTGTGAAGTCTGCCTATCGCTGTTCTTAAGAATATGCCAAGATGCCCGTCGACTCGCTCTCGTTTGCGTCGAACAAAAGATTATCTTCACGCATTCCCTGTGCAATACGTCGGCATTTCCGATTACGGCAGTGTTTTATGCAAAATGGCAGTAAGTGAAATCCCTCGTGATGCCAATAGATCGGTGCGAACCCATTCCTGATTGAATATATATATATATATATATATATATATATATATATCCCGTTCATCATCCCCAAAAGAAGACGAAGAAGAAAAAGCGGCTCCTCCAACAGTTGTCACCTTCACAGCAGGGGGAAGGAGCCAGCCGGAGGTCACACGACGAACGCGAGACATCGCCCCACCGGCGCGCCCAGACAGCCGAGCGTGATTCGCACATGCAACGGCAACTGATCAGTCCATCCGATTATGAGGTGAGGGCCCATGGGCACACAGGATTGGCAGCGATTACGACAGCCGCTCAGGGGGCAGAGGTCACAGGAGCGCGTCATTGGCCGCCCTCGGAGGAACCAAAGCCAATCCCCAGCCAGAAGGCAGGTCAGAGTTCGTGCGTCAGGCATGCTTATAACACAAGACAGGCGGCGAGGCAGAACAACTTCGAGCAAGCAGGAACAGACACCCCACCACTCTGATGATGGAAACGAGGAAGTTTCCGAAACGTCAGCACCAATACACTGTGGTCCATGCAATCGCCCCTTTTTCTTCTTCGTCTTCTTTTGGGGATGATGAACGGGATAATTTATCAGGACCTCGAATCTTTACTCATGTTGATATATATATATATATCAGCAAGGAGGGACGACAGAGAATGCGGGTAGATTGATACAGCACTGTTTCGGGCTTATTCTGCCTTCATTCAGCCAATCATAACCCTGACCACCAGCAGCTGAGACCAGAAACACAGACATGCGCACAGACGCACCTGGCGCAGTCGGTCCACCACTGAGGCCTACCAGATGGGTCATAAGCACTTCATCGAACCGAAGTTCATCAGTGCCTCGCCACCTGTCATTCTCTGTCGCTGCAGATCGGGTATTTATCAATCAGGAATGGGCGCACACCGATCTATTGGCTTCACAAAGCAAACAAGCTCCGTATGTGTGGCAAAGGTCACGAACAGGCAACCAATTACCAGGCCGAAGTCGGCCAAGTCATAATAGCAGCAAGGAGGGACGACAGAGAATGCGGGTAGATTGATACAGCACTGTTTCGGGCTTATTCTGCCTTCATTCAGCCAATCATAACCCTGACCACCAGCAGCTGAGACCAGAAACACAGACATGCGCACAGACGCACCTGGCTACGGACAAAGACAAGGGAGACCGGAATGGCCATTTCTGGCTTATTAGCCGTCATCAGCCAGTCATACCCAACCCCAAGTGTGGATCACTTGAGATTCGAACCCGGGATCTTTGGTCATGGAGTTTGACGCTCTACCATTGAGCCACGGGCCCGTTGTCCTGTCGGTTGTGAGCGGGAATATTAATTATGATATTGGGCGCTCACCGATCAGGCTACGGAACATGCTCGTTCCGTTGTGACTTGGGGCTCATACTAGAACCCTCGCAGGCAGTCGCACAGCGACTAGTAGTAGATATAGATGAGATGGTACCGACAAAGAAAAGTGAGACCGCCTAAAAAGCCAGAAATGGCCATTCCGGTCTCCCTTGAATTTGTCGGTACCATCTCATCTATATCTACTACTGGTCGCTGTGCGACTGCCTGCGAGGGTTCTAGTATGAGACCCAAGGCACAACGGAACGAGCATGTTCCGTAGCCTGATCGGTGAGCGCCCACTATCATAAATATATATATATATATATATATATATAGGCAGAATGGTATTACCGACAAAGACAAGGGAGACTGGAATGGCCATTTCTGGCTTATTAGCCGTCGTCAGCCAGCCATACCCAAGCCCGAAGTGTGGAACACCCGAGCCTCGAACTCGCGACCTGTTGATTTAGAAGTCAACGCCTCTACTCACCGGGCCACGAGCCCGTTGCCTTGTCGGTTTTCGATCGGGAATATACAATGTTAGGGGGCGCTCACCGATCGTTTATACGGAACTCACTCGTTCCGTTGTGCCTTATGGACTCTCTCTCGAGCCCAACCAGCGGCCGCACAGCGGCGCATGATATATAGGCAGAATGGTATTACCGACAAAGACAAGGGAGACTGGAATGGCCATTTCTGGCCTATTAGCCATCGTCAGCCAGCCATACCCAAGCCCGAAGCGTGGAACACCCGAGCCTCGAACTCGCGACCTGTTGGTTTAGAAGTCAACGCCTCTACTCACCGGGCCACGAGCCCGTTGCCCTGTCGGTTTTCGATCGAGAATATACAATGTTAGGGGGCGCTCACCGATCGTTCATACGGAACTCACTCGTTCCGTTGAGGACTGCGCCTTCGTCGGAACCCGGTTGAGGGGTGACTGAGTGTGTATCCGCCATGGACTCGCTCATGTCTGGATTAATGTTTAGCCTGGGTGCACGTCTGCTCATTTGTTTACTGAGCTGCGCTCGAAGGGCTTGATAGGCAGCGGGAAGAGCCACACAGCGGTTGATGGAGGTTGTCCCCGTGTGCCAAGCCTCGATTGTTTCCCTGGCTATGCGATCGTTTCCCCGGCCCAGAATTTCGGCATGCTGAAAGGCGAACGTGTGTCCGGCATCGGCGCAGTGTTCGGCCACCAGAGACAAAGGGTCCATTCGCCTTACTGCCCTCATGTGTTCTCCAACACGAGTCTGTAGCCGTTTTCCGGTCTCCCCAATGTAGTTGACTTCGCAGGAGTTACACCGGGTCCGGTAGATGACGTTCGTGGTTTCACCTAGTGGCAGAGGGGCCTTAGGTCTGCCTGAGCACCAGCTGGTACCGGAAACACAAACATACGCACAGACACACCTGGCGCAGTTGTTCCGCCACAGAGGCCTACCAGATGGGTCATAAGCACTTCATCGAAACGACGTTCATCAGTGCCCCGCCACCTGTCATTCTCTGTAGCAGCAGATCGGGTATTTATTCAATCAGCAATGGGCGCACACCGATACATATATATATATATAGCAGGGGAAAGATGACGGAGACTGGGGGTAGGGGGATGCTGATACGGAAATGTTCGGGGCTTGTCTGACTTCATTCGGCCAACCGTAACCCTGACCACCAGCAGGGACCGGAAACACAAACAGGCTTGTTTGTTTTGGGAAGCCAATGGATCGGTGTGCTCTCATTCCTGAGTGAATATATACATATCTGACCAATAATTTCGGAAATTATTCAGTTCAGGACATGGGATTAAGTCTCTGGGACATGAGGCTCAGAACTAAACCCAAAGGTTTAAACGATATTCGAGTAGAAGACGATCAACTACTGTAGAATAGCCACGCAATGCTTATTCTACAAACAAGTCGTACTAAATGTTGCGTGAAATTTATATGGCAAATCATTATGCCATACTCCCAACATAGGTACTAGTTAAAAGCCTAGAGTACAGTATAATACCTTTGTCATATAATTTTACTACTACTTGTAGCACTGCTTCTTTGTAGGACGGACAACACATAGTTATTCCACAGTAGCTGGTTGTCTTTGACTCGGCTGTTCATTGAAATTTCATGTCTGGCCCTAAAACATCATGTCCGAGAGACTTACTTCTATTTCCTCCACTGAATAATTGCCGAAATTATAAAATTGATTATTCTCTGAAGTCCACATTACCAGAAACCGCAAAGAGAACGCTGGGGGATACACTGAGGAGCCGAACCCCTTGCAGCTGCGTCACGCGACGACAGAATATCGGTGAAACCCGTGTCTGGGCTTTTAGTTAGTACCTATGGGTTGTAGGGGTGTCAGCGGTGGGCTCACGTGATGGTCGTGGTGGTCGCTCACTTGCTTGCAGGTGAGACTACGCCTAGCGTTCACTTGCTGGCACTCAACTCTCACCTGTGGCTCCACGTAGCTGGGCTCTGCTCAGCGCCCACACCCCGGGCAACCGTCTCGACCGGCGGGCTAAACCAGGTGAGGGGGCCCTGTGCGCTGTGCCGTGTGCTCAGGGTTTGCGGACTCCGCTGGATGGAAGGTCGGATGGAACCTTGCGTCGGCACCGTCGTGACGTGGTTCGTCTCTGCACGCCGCTGGACAACCGGTGACGGGATGGATCTCCACATCGACATCGCCTTGACGCGCCCACCTACGCCGTCGGAGACCGCGGCTTACGGCGAATTCAAGTCGCTCTCCACTGCAACCCGAAATCGTGGCCCCATAGTGGAGTTCGGCCGTGCCACAACGGCACATGGGCAGCCCTATTCAGGGATGGCACTGCCAGCCCCCACGAGGTGAAGGGCCTAGAAAAGGTGGACTAAACATTGCTGGGTACCACGCCGTCTTCAGGCTAGCCAGGGCCGCAGACGTCTAAACATGGTCGAAACAATCAAAATCGAAACAACAACAATAACAATAGCAACAACAACCATACTCGTTCTCCTCAAACTACCTCTTCTTCCTCTTCCTCTGCCTATTCTTCTGCCTATTCTTCTCCTTCGTCACCTTCTACTCCACCTCCTTCCCGTCGCCCCACTCGGTGTCACCAGACTGGCAGTGTGAGCCCGCTCACTCTGGCAGCCTGGAATGTTCGTTCCCTTTTAGACAATCCGAGGAGCAACCGACCGGAACGAAGGACGGCGCTAGTGGCGCGGGAACTGGCGCGCTACAAGGTGGACATCGCCGCACTCAGCGAGACCCGATTCTCCGAACAAGGCCAACTGGAGGAGGTGGGTGTCGGCTACACCTTCTGGAGCGGTCGACCCAGGGCAGAGCGACGGGACGCGGGTGTCGCCTTCGTCATTCGGAACGACATCGCGGGACGACTGCCCTGTTTGCCGCAGGGCATCAACGATCGCCTGATGAGCCTCCGCCTGCCTCTCCGAGATGGGAGCAAATTCGCCACCATCATCAGCGCCTACGCTCCGCCGAAGAGCAGCCCCAACGCCGCCGCAAGAGGCAAATTCTACGAGGACCTGCACGCCCTCTTGGCGACTGTGTCGAAGGCGGACAAGTTGATTGTCCTTGGTGACTTCAACGCCCGCGTCGGCACAGACCAAACTGCCTGGAGAGGAATGCTGGGTCCCCACGGTCTCCCCGGCATAAACGACAATGGTCTGCTGCTTCTCCGCACCTGCGCAGAACACCGCCTCATCCTGACGAACACCGTCTTCTGCCACCGTTCACGAACTCCTCTTCGCCGACAACTGCGCCACAGCCCCCTACGCGCCGCCGCAAATCAGCGTGAACGGAACCCAACTGCAAATGGTGGAGAACTTCCCGTACCTGGGCAGTACTCTCTACCGCAACACCAAGATCGACGACGAAGTCGCCAACAGGATCTCGAAAGCCAGTCAAGCCTTCGGTCGCCTCCAAAGCACAGTTTGGAATCGCCACGGTCTTCAGCTGAGCACGAAGCTGAAGATGTACAAGGCCGTCATCCTGCCGACACTACTGTATGGAGCGGAGACTTGGACGGTGTACACAAGGCAGGCACGTCGTCTGAACCACTTCCACCTCAGTTGTCTTCGTCGCATCCTGAGGCTGAACTGGCAGAATCGAATCCCCGACACTGATGTGCTGGAACGGACGGGAATCCTCAGCATCTACGCCATACTGAGACAAATTCAGCTGCGCTGGAGCGGCCACCTGGTGCGCATGGACGACGAGCGACTACCCAAACGACTCTTCTATGGAGACGTCGCGACGGGTTCTCGCCGTCAAGGAGGCCAGATTCGCCGTTACAAGGATACCCTGAAGTCCTCCCTGAAACACCTACAAATCAACCCCACCAACTGGGAGGAGCTCGCACTCGATCGACCGACCTGGAGGAGGACAGTGAAGACGGGCGCTGCGATCTACGAAGCCAACCGCATCGCTGCCGCCAAAGCGAAACGCGAAGCCCGCAAATCACAACTTCGCGCAGTACGCAACGCCGCTTCACAACCGCTTCCAACGTGTCCTCGATGTCAACGGACATTCCGGGCTCGAATCGGACTTGTTGGACATCTTCGGATTAACTGCGCCTCTCGAACTGCACCAACCATCTTCTCCCCGCCCGCCTCTTCCTCCTCCTTCTCCTCGTCCACTGCTCCAACGACGGCCGCTCAGGCGACTGTCCCGCGCGCAACAACCGACACTACCACCACCTCCCCCGACTCCAACGATGAGGATCAGGACTGCACCTGCCCTCACTGCGACCGCACCTTCACCTCACACACCGGCCTGGTCGGTCGCTTGCGAATCCATCGCACAGAGACTGGCGAATCAGTGCCTGGAGCACCAACCTACACCCGCCGCACTCGCCTCCACTGCCCACACTGCCCTCGCGCCTTCAGGCATCGCATGGGCCTATTCGGCCACATGCGCATCTACGACGACCTGCGGTAGACAACCGCCGGTCACACCACACATCCACTCACTCCCTACCTCCTCCACCACCACCATCACCCCACCAGAAATCAACACTCATACACCCAACTGCCACCTCCCACGCAAGTGGGAAGTCCGCCTCTCGACTCGGTCCCCATGCGGCTTCGGCTGCACAGGTGACTTGAGTCCGAGACTATCCCGACACGTCAAGCGTCGTGGATAGGAAGGTTGCTGATTGACGCCCGCTCTCGGTTCACGCAGTTCGTCGCGTTGTGTGTGTGTGTGTGTGTGTGTGTGTTGTGTGGAGTGGCGGACTGGTGGGCTGGGAACGGGCTGAAACAGCACCTTCCACGGCACTCTCACGCGAGTGAGAGACACGCCGTTCAACCCCCGTTGTGTGAAATCCTGGTGTTGTGTGTATGGGGGGCCAGGTTGTGCCGTGGCGCGCGCAGTCATGGTCAGTCGACCGTGTCAGCCACCGCGCCCATTCCCCACTCCAGTCTGCTGACCGGCTCGGACAGCGGCTGGGGTGTGGGAGTGGGAAGGGAGAGTGAGGTCGACGACTCAGCGCACTTCCTCCTCACTATAAACAATCTGACGCGCTTGAAGCTATCACGGTGCGCTAAAAGCCGTGGCTTGGAAGGTTGCCAACTGACGGGGTAACTTGGACCTCCTCCTTCACTGGAGGCAGTCTGAGAGTCAGGCTGCAATGGCTCCTTTTTAATGTGGCCTTTATGGCACTCCCATCACAGTGTGGGATCCGAGCCAGGCGTTGATGGCCCGCCCAGGTGCGGCTTCGGTCGTGCCAGCCTCCAAATCTCTCTTGTGTAGGTTGAAATCCTGGTTATTGTTGTGTGGACCAGGGGGTGTGGTGGAACGCCAAGGTGAGGATCCGTCCGAGCCATCCACCTGCGGCCTCTCTCGTCTCCGGTCTTCTTGACTCTGTCTTGACACCGGGCTCGGGTGAGGGAGGAGGAGAGAGTGTGGGTAGATGCTACGCAAGTCTACTGGCACTATAAACCCCTGCGTAAGTCACCGTCCCTGCTCCCATTGCTGCTGCAGCTGTGGGGCACACGGTGGACATAATCGAAACCGATGGTCGAACTATCAGTTAGTACCTATGTCGGGAGTATGGTTTAATACCTTTGCCACATATACACATTGCTACTAGAAGCCCAGATGGGCGTCCCCAGACATAAATGAGAAGCTAAGGCGGTCTCGGGAACCACCGTTTTATGGTCGTATGTTTCAAAAGCAAGCACGCTTCCATCGTCGGAGGTGAGTGTGGTATCGCACCCCACAACATTTATACAGCATATATATCGTATGTACATATACGGGGTTTGACTGATTGCAACCTAAAACGTAGTGTGTAATGAGGTCAGTAGAAAGTTTTCTAAGCGTGCATTGATATGGCATACATTTTCGGCCATAATAAGGCATTGCTTATTTAAACTGTATTTCTAAATATCTCTGTACAAACATGAATTGTTATTTTTCAGTAAATAATCACTTTTCTACCTTTTCGACCTTTTGTGCTAACGACTAGATGCAAAAGGCCAAACTCAGGATGGGCAGATAATAAACGTACATCAAAAATCGTATCAGTTCAAAATAGTGCTCAAAAATTAAAAAATCCAGAATTTTTATTGCTCCCGTCACCACCATATAACTGGGCCTGTTTTCACATTGCAAGAGTCGCTACCTGCCTCGGTTACACAACTGATAATGTTTATTCAAGTAAGTATGCAACGCACAAGTCAGAGCCGTCATTGCGGTTGTGAATAACCAATAATACTTACGTACATCTACAGTACTGTGCAAAACGCCGATTGCCCTGACTTTCAAAGACCTCCTTTTCTTCCTTTCTCTCATCTGAATAACAATCAGGGACTGACTCTCCTGCCGTCCTTCAGATTACGAAAGTACAGTAGATAACTTAGCTCACGTAATGTGATGACAGAACCTGATTTGTCCCTTTAAGCCCCTGAAACGTCGAGCATTTTGCTTACTTGTTTAGGGGCTTCAGGAAAGTGCCTTTTTACATGCAACATATATATATATATATGAATAATTTTTAAGGCGATCTACATTAGTTTATATTCGGATAATTTCCTGTATTTGTAACACTCCTGGGGTTAGGTTGCGCATCCAATGGTTTTCCTTTAAGGGAGTGCAATTTACCCTCGAGAATTTTACCAAACAAAACTTGCCGCAATTGAAAATTGTTCTTTTGCCTTGCCTGAGTCACGTGAAGCATGACGTGAATAGACAGGTTGATTTTTAAAAAAATCAGACATTTTGTTGATTATGAAAGTTAGCTGTAGAAATGTACGCGATTTCATCCCCTAAGATAGAGTAATAATGCCTACAGGCGATCCATTGTTTAAACGTATCGGTATTGCCCTACTATTTGCGAATACGTCATAAGTGATCGTGAAAGGGCCTATCATCAAGTGGTTATCTTGACTTTTGAACATGCTATAAGGTGGTTTTTGCGCTGTCTAATTTTTGCTAATATTTAATCTATCAACGGAATGGGTAGAGCATCAGCAGTCTGAGCAATATGTAACTATTTATGTGGGCACTATTCTGTGCATTCACACTCGTAGATAAGATTGGATGACGATTTTCCGTTAATGTAGGCATATTTAATGAGTTAGGGCACCTATGGTAAGCCAGCTCTCCTCCGTCGCTCCTTCGTCTTCCATGAAAGAATCAGCATAAGACAGTGCGATCGTCGTTTTCCACGATGTCCACCGTGTGCCCCACAGTCGGGTGGGCCCAGGAACGATGACGGTGAGTAGACGCGCGCTGCATCTGCCGCACTCTCTCCCCCTTGCCCGAGCCCCATGTCAAGGCAGCGTCAGGAAGATTGGAGGCGCGGTCGGGCGCAAATGGCTGGCGCCGCGTGGACTCGTGTCTAGGCATTCCACCACATCCCCCGGTACACGCACGACGAACCAGGTTTTCATATAACAAGAAGGGGGGGGATGTGGCGACACGGATCTCAAATTAGTGGAAGTGTCATAAAGGCCACATTAAGAAGAAGCCATTGCAGCCTGATTCTCCGTCTTCCGAGGAAGATCGAGTTATCCCGTCTGTTGGCAGCCTTCTGAGCCACTTGGGTAGATTCAAGTAAGTCGCACTGTCTATAGTGAGGAATATGCTCTGAGACTGTCTGCCTCACTCTTCCTTCTCTCGGATACCATTTTACTGACCCAGTACGTCAGTTGTCAAATGTGGGGATTGGGCGCATTGGCTGACAGAGCTGAGAACAGCTCATACATGCGTGCCACACACACGACCTGACCCCACACAACACCCCAGGATTTCACACAAAGGGTGTGAGTGGCTGGGATCTCACATCTATGAAGTTGCTATGGGAGCCAGTTTAAGAAGAAGTCATTACAGCCTGACTCTCAGTCCACCAGTCGGCCACTTCACGCACAAACATGCACTAGACTGACTGAGTTGAATTCTTAGTCTGCTACCTTCTAAGCTACGGCTTCTTGGTTCACCGTGATAGGTCCAAGCGCGTCAGATTGTTTATAGGGAGGAATATGCACGTCCGTGGCCAGGTAGGCCCATACGGTGAATGAAAGTACGTGGACAGTGCGGACAGTGGAGGCGGTTGCCGCGAGTGGATGTTAAGGTTCCTAGTACTGGTTCACCTTCTCAGTGCGATCAGCTCACAAGTGGCCGACCAGGCCGATGCGTAATGTGGAGGCGTTGGCTCAGGTAGCTGGCGCAGCGCGAGCTGCGTCTAGGCGTGTCGCCACTCCTCGCCCCTCAATGATGACAGTTATTATGGGCTCGCAACCGAAGAAAACGCGCCGGACCCTGATCTGGCCCCGCGTTGATTCAGTGCATCCACCTCACTGTGCGCTCTAGGGAGCACACTCCTCTCATTTTTGCCGTTGCACTGCTATGGTTGAACCAAGGCCATCGGGGACGAGAGTGGGCTGGTCGGCCAAGCCCTCCATTCACAACAAACTTGCTTCTTCTTTGCAGCTGAACCTGGTTTCACACACTACGATGTTCAGCTCCATAAATGTTTCCCTTAGAGCCGCTGGACCTCATAGTCAGGCTTGGGGTCTGAAGGATACGGTAATCCAGTCTGCTCATACCTCCCCCCCCCTCCTCTCCCAAGCCGTGACCTCTGCGGCTTCTCGATAAGTTAGGACCCCCAAGGGGTTGAGGTGGACACTACCAAGAGCGGTCTCACACATTACTCGCCCCGAGCATGCGTCAGCGGTGTGGCTAAGTCAGTGCAGCTGGATATGTGCTTGGGCGTAGGGCTTGTCGAGCATATTCCACATCTCTGTTAGCCACCGTAGGACCTTGGCCCCACTCAACACGGGGGTCCGATTTCCGACCAAGAACATGCGTTGCACAGAATATGGACAGGTGAGATGTGGTTGTGTAGCCGCACCTGATGGACACAATACTGTTGACCTACTTAATTAATTTGTGTTGGTGTGATTACGTTAGCATGGTGTTTCTGTGCTTTACGGTGTGTTATTTTGTTGGCCTTGGCTCTTTGTTGCGGTGTCTACCTTTTTCGGCCCAATGTCGGTGGTCCTTCTTGACTTTCGGTCTGTTGTCTCCTTTTAACTTTCGCGATGGATGCTTGATGGTTAGGGTTTAGGGCTGCGACTAAGCGTTGGGGTTAGGGGTTAGGGGCAGGAGTGGGGGTTAGAAGGTCAGGGCTTAGGGTTAGGGATCAAGGTTAAAGTTAGGGACTAGGGTTAGGAGATAAGGGCTTAGGGTCGGGGGTTAGGGATTAGAGTTAGGGGCTAGGGCAACCATTTCTCACCCACTCAAAGTACAACCGTGCATTCCCAATAGCTTCTTTTTGCGTACAATTACTTGATCTCGTCGCCTATGCGGTCCCCGGCCCCACCTGTGAAAACCCCCTAATACCACCGCTCCTCCCGTATTACAGGGCACTGGGGTTTGTTTACCTCGGGTGCCGCTACATAACCGCATCTGACCTATGGACACACTGTTTTTTGGCTCTGTCATCTCGGTCCTGTCCATCTTAGTGGTCAGGCGGTAATGCGCTTGGTTGAGGGAGCGTGGGTCTCCTCCGTTCACGCCATTCCTCTTTAACGACTTTGTTTTGCTATGACAGCGTATTTGGCGATGGTCAGCAGGCCGTAGTCTGGGCTGATGGTGTGTGTGGGGGAAGGGGGGGAAATAACACCTGCTTGTGGCAACTTTGCCTGGTTTTTTTTCCTGACTTTTACAGTAGACCTCCTCGTCCGTCGACCATGCATGGCATTGCTTCAGGAGACCTAGGCGATATCCAGTCATTCGAGGTACTTAGCTGTCTCGTGGGAGAAATAGCAGCTTCATCTTCCTATAATAATGACTTTAAGGACTACGATCTCGAATCTCCCACAGCCTCGTATAAGTACTTTGCATGTGCATTCCCCTCGACATTTAGGTCCCTTGATTTCGGCTTTTGTCGTCTGACATTTAAGATTATCCAAAGGTCGTTCTGATGAAAGGACTTCTACACCTCCAAGTTTACCTTTGTAAGCAACAGCAGTGTGATTGCAGAAGCAGTTATGTGATCTCCCACTTTTCTAGAGAGAGAGAGAGCGAGAGAGAGAGAGAGAGAGAGAGAGAGGGGGGGGGGATACATCGAAGATCCCATACGGACCTGCGCGGCTCCAGAGAATGGCATGACGAAATGCGTCGAATTCTATTCCCGGTTAAGCATGGTCTGCAGATTTCACCGGCTGAATTTCAGCGACGATGCACGGATCCTGATACCAAGTCTTGATTTTAAAATATTAAGTCTGAAGTGATTATTTTAGAAAATGCTCAACAGGCGGAAAGCCCATTCCTTCTTTAATACTTTCATTTCGGCGCCTCTCAGACATGGTTTCATAAAATGCCACGTGCTGCTAGGTAAAATGGTCTAGGCGTGAGAATAGTTCTCCTAATTGATCGATTTGTTTGCCAAGTCACACAACTGCCGTTGTTTGTTTGTAGTGTAAGTTGTGCTTCCGTATGCTGGTTCAATAAGCAAATTTAACGACTGGGTGCACTTCTTATCCAAACATACGCTTCGGGCAAAAACAGATAGCTAATGCACTGGAACTTGGAAATTTCAATAACGACTGTAATCCAAATTTTGGATTCCAGGAGTGGAACCCCTATGAGGGCGCCGCTTTTAGCTGAGTCTTTCGAAGTGCATTAGGTTGTACTTTATTGGGTACACACCCATCTGATCGGTGTCTTAGCTTACGGATAAAAACAGAAACATGAGAAGCCACAGTAGGGACAAGCCGTATCAGTGACCCCAACGTGATATGAAAATCCAACCATCTACAGGCATTGATTCGTGTTTACGGGAAAGAGACTCACTGAACAGAGCATAAAACAGCTAAGCCGTCTGGCGTATCAGTCTCTTCTATCCCTATCGGACCATTCCCGAAAGAGGCTTTTATTCACTTCCGAAATTCATTCCGAAATTCGTTTCCTAAGCAGAAACAGATGCTTGAGAACAGATTAGCCAAGCCGTGAAATGCCCCTCATATAGTTCATTAAAGAAAAAAGCTGTCCACTTTGTCTTGCAGCAAAATAGTGACTTTGCAGCATTTTGGATAATTAGGTTGCTGGTTCTCAAATAATAGGTGATTTTGATGAATGTTTTCCTTATAAATTATAGAATGAATACGGCTGCTCTTTTAACTTAAGGGAAAAACTTTCAGCTATTGAAAATTTGCCAGGCCACCGGTGCACGAGTGGGCAAAAAGGACAATTAGATCGATGCAGGTTGGGTCTTACGCATCAATTCCCTACCAAAAACAATTAAGGGCGTTCATAAATGGTAGATCGCATCATGCAGATGGTAACTGCACCTCACGGTCGCTAACTGGCACCCAACTCTCATTTGTGACTTCCAAAGCTAGGCTCTGCCCTGCGGCCACACCTCAGTAACCGCCTTGATCGACGGGCTAAACTGAATGAGGGTATCCGGTGTTGTGTGTCCGCACATCTGGCAATTTTTATAGTCTCATTCCTTCTCCCTCCATTTTCCCCCCCTCTCTGCCTCCCCCCTCCCTCTCATTCCCTCCCACCCCATTCTGCCTCGGAAAGTCTAGCAGAGAGGACGACAGGCAATCCCGTAGACGATCCAGACCAACTCGGGCCGCTCCCCATTAAGCAAAGTTGTGATCCATAGTAGAGTTCGGAAGCTGTCTCAGATGTCTAAGCGGCCCTATTTAAATATAACTTTGCTTACTCCTGGTGGAGAAGAGGCTGGAAAAGGAACCTTAAACAAGCGCTGGGGGTTCACGCCATCCGCTAGTATTGCTATGGCTCGTAGATGCGAAACTCGAAGTCAGAAACAACGATGAACAACAACCTTTGTTTCCCCCCCCCCCTACCCTCCGCTCCACTCCACTGCCTCGTGCATCCAAAACTTTCCAGTTGAAACACTCAAATAAACAACGACAACCCCGTCCCCATTCTCCCGTTCACTCTGGCAGCTTGGAACCTTCGTTCCTTTTTAGACAGTCCGATAAAAAACGACACGAATGAAGGATGGCGTTGGACGCTCGAGAACTGGCGCACCATAATGAGTACATCGCTGCTCAAAATGGGACCCGTTCCCCCAAACAAGGCCAACCGCAGGGGTTTGGTGCCGGTTACATCTTCTTCTGAAGCGGCCGCCAAAAAGGCATTGCATCGCGACATAGGCCTCACCTTTGTCGTCTGGAGCGAAATCGTGGGAAGATCGCCCCGTCTACCGCAGGGCGTCAAGGACCGCCTGTTGGTCTGCGCCTGCCTATGTAAGGGGCCAGATTCGCCTCCCCCACCCCCCTCCCCCAATGACCAGCTCAACGAGGCGAAGAACAAGTTCTACGAAGACATGCACGTCCTCCTGGCGGACAAGCCA
>CACRXP010000227.1:538038-554932 GCA_902702965.1 Spirometra erinaceieuropaei
TTCTGGTCCCGGCTGCTGGTGGCCAGGGTTATGATTGGCTGAATGAAGGCAGAATAAGCCCGAAACAGTGCTGTATCAATCTACCCGCATTCTCTGTCGTCCCTCCTTGCTGATATATATATATATATATTCACTCAGGAATGGGCGCACACCGATCCATTGGCTTCCCGAAGCAAACAAGCTTCGTATGGGCGATAGGGGTCACGAGCTGGCAACCACCTACCAGGCCGAAGTCGGCCAAGCTATGATAGCAGATGGGAGACGACAGAATCTGGGGGTAGATTCATATATATATATATATATACGACAAACTGGCTCCCACTCCCCGGGGTTACCTTAGCCCTTCAGACGCACAGTGAACAAAATTAAATAATTCAAATTTAACACGAACAGCAGGATTTAGCCGTGGCAAAACTCATGTGACGACTTAAAAACTGTCAGCTATTGCTGTGAACGTTACGATGGAGAATAGGTGAATTGTTAACCGTGGAAATCCACGACTTTATCGAACGATGTCAGTATTTTCCGTTCGCCACCGCGTCTTTCCTCGTTTAGGTAGGTAAAATATACCGAAAGTCCGGCTTTTTAACGCCTTCCTTGCGTCAGCTGCAGAAGTACTTATGACTGCAGGTGCGCTTGTGGATTGCTATGCGCTTCGCCTACTGACCATCCGAACACTACAGGATGACTTGAACCTTTACCTATCATCAGATACAAAATAAGCACTGCTTTTAAGAAATTTCCTGCCTGAAATCTGAAGCCTTCATGTCATTCCGCCTGCGACTACGGAAGTCAAATAAGCCAGTACTGAGACGAAAACATACCGACTTCCTCGAACTGTTGCAACCAAACGCGACCAAGGTCGTAAAAGGCCTTGAGAATTTACGGTTCCTAAAGAGTTTATGGGAGTTTGACTTACGGACAATTACGTTTTATTGGGAACTAGACACTCCGGAATATCCGTGGTCAGGGTCGCCTGTCAAGGTTAAAGAAGCTTGTTTGGCTTGAAGACAGAGAGCCGCTCATCCACTCCCGAAATGCGTGCTAGCGGAAACCGCATTGCACAAAAGTTCATCCTACCTTAGGTCACAATGGCTAGTGACCATTTGAATGTGAGCCTGTTCGTGGCTGCTTGTGAAACATTTGCACGTGATTGAGAATAAGGCATGTGGTAGAACAAAGGCCAATCTACTGACTTTATGAATACTTCATATGACATAAAATAATTCGGGTTCATAGATCGAAAGTTCAAGAAGGTAAAAGTCTTGTTTTTTCGAAAACAACATGGTTATTCACATCTTACCTCATCCGAAATAACGTGGTTAGCTTTAATTTGGCCAGAATGGTCCGGCCAAATATTTCGAAGCAAGACTAGTGTTCTCGGCTAGAGAATTGTATGCGAATATGCGGTTCTGACCTAAAATATGGTTATAAAAACGTTAATTTGTAGCCATATGTGCATACTTTCTCAGTAATATAAAATCACAACAACACATTTGGCCTGAGGAAGGTTGTCAATTAAATGTCAAGCCAACCATTAAAATCCACAGCGATCGATGTACTTTGATCTGGCTACATGAAGCTAGGTGCCTACGTTCCACTAGTTTTATCGCGTACTGTCGGTCATGTAAAAATACGCCCTGAGCATAAGGGCTGCTGACGGGTTGTGCTGCACTTTCAATTGTAAACGTACTTGTGCGCGCTAAATTCTTCCATCAGTACATGGATACATCTTCGTAGTAAGTGACGGTGTCTACTTCGTTCACGTCCATCCCGTGACACAGAACACAAAATATGCCTCGCTGTCTGATACGGAACTATTATGAGTGCATGTTCTGTTTACATCTGACGTGCTGTCAAACGCATGACTGACAGTTAGTCTGGCATTCCAAACGCATGACAAGGAGGAAGGGACGGCCAATCGCGTCCCGAGTTGGGGAGTGTCTCAAGGTGACCTTGAAGACGACTGTACGATTCGTAGCATCATTTTGGCGTAGTAACGTGGCTGTTTTTCAGGCAGACTTGGTGTTTGGGTGTAAACTGGTAAAATAATTGTTAATAGGTGTTTTGGCAGATTTAAAAAACTCATTTTGGCCTCAGCGGGATTCGAACCCGCGACAGCAGGGGCAAGGCTTGAGTACAGCCCGGAGAAAAATCAGGCAAAATTGCAAAAAACGGAGTTATCTCGACATTTGAAACTTGTAATGAGTTTAAATGTATGCATAGACTTGCTCTGCGTGAGCAAGTACAAGTACACACCTTGCAGGAGAGACTTCAACTCCAATAATTGTCGTGAAGTAGGCGTCGGCTTATGAAAGTATTACACCTTCCCATGCGTTATCCAAGGTGAAAGTTTAACCTAAATCCTGCAATGCGTTTTCGACTTGAAAAGACTATTTAATCGGGATATCAATAGTTATTACCGTGCAGTATGGTCCCGGCTTTCAAATGAACTTCTGCCCAGCCGACTGCGAAAACTACGCTCTGTAAAAAACGACTGCCGATATAGTTTAAATGTCTCTCGTTGCTTTTCGATGCCCACATAAATTCAGATATAGTTTGTGGAAAACATGCACATAGATATTGGTTTTTTAATCAGTTGATGAAAATTACATCTTTTTAAATTTTATAATTAAAGAAAGGGTATAGTTTGGTTTTAAAAATCATTTTTTAATTTTTTGAATAACCTAGAACTCGACCGGTCGTTACAGCTGCCTTTAGAGTATTCAAACTACAAGCTGCTTGCTCTCCTTGTACGGAAAATCATATACTTCTATGCTCTACTAAGAGAAGATCTTACGAATTTTACGAAATTTAATAGTGGATCCGAGCCTTATCGTAAACTTTACAAACAACGTCCGTAAAAAGAGAGACACGATGGTTTGTGTATAGGGATTTCGCCGTCCTAAAATCTTGTGACTAGAAATTTTTTATAAGCTATTTATACTCCACCTTCAAGCATATAAATTGCAAAAAGAGGTAATTTTCACCAAGTAAGTGAACGATGGATATTTTATGCGTGTTTTCTATGAAATATATTTTAAAGTACAATGAGAAAATTGCATGCTAAGTAGTCACTTTATACAAAATATAGGTTTTGCTAGCGGACGAAAGGAATTTCGTTCGAAAGCCAGCATCTCCAGGAAATTAAAAGAGTTTGGAATCACGCTGAATGGCAATTAATATTACAATTCTACCTTAGTAGTCTTTTCGAGTCGAAAACACATTCCAGAATTGCGGTTAACATTTCATGAGCTAGCACATCTACTGCAAATGCTGCTTCTGGGGCGGAAGTACTAGAGCGGGCAGTTTCGTCACCAGGTCATTCGGCATCGATGCATATAAACATTCGCTGGTGCTGATAAAAACCCTTTATCTCAAAGGTAAGCTCGACACTGTTTGTGTGGGATGCACTAAGGTTCACGCAGCTCACGTGATGACCGCTAAGTGAACTGCCCTTTACAGTTTGGATGAACCGTGTCCTTCCCAATGACTGGCTCTTACCCAAAAGGTAATCCTTGTGATGAAGTCAGTACGTATTAAATACTGTCAGGCTAACATGCACGTTTATTAAACACGTGACTACGAACAGTGCACATTAGAGTTGGAGTCACACACAAACCGGAGGTTACCATTAGGCATCAGGTAACGAGACTGGAAAACCCACCGCCAGGGCCGAAATTTTCGTGAGAGGCGACAACCATGTGAGCCGCCAGTTTCTTGAGTGCTGGCTAATGGGACGATTAAATGGGATGATTAAATTTCAGCAGTTAACGACTTGCATACCGATCATCAAACAGTTACCGCACCGGAAGGCAACAATTCTCGATGAAGGGGGGAGCCGTCAATTGTTGTAGGTAGGCAATAGCATGGTGACTGCATCCCATAAATATTGAAACTTTCTGTGTAGGAATTACCCGTATCTGTTACTGTCTCTGAGGACGAGTTCAGACGTGAATCCGAAACGCCAGACGAATAACAGCCTTGTTCCAGTGATCACATTCACTCCCCATCAGCTAATTTCTGGGACTCGCATTTTCGCTTGTATCGACACGTGAGATAGTTTGACCGTCGCAAGTAACGTTCGCCGCCTGCATAGCAACGGACAAACTTGCGTAGCCTCTGCCATACTCCCTCCTTCCTCCCTCCTGACTCCGACGGCAAGACAACTTCGGGACAGTCCGAGGTCGGCGTGAGCGCAGTAGCTAAAAATGCTGAACAGCCCGTTTACGCGGGCCACACACCATCTGTTCTCCACCATTTACATCGGTAATAATGCCGTAAAAGCCATCTTGGGAAGGCGCCCCCGCAGCTTGACTCCCAATCCTGGGGAAGAACGAGTTTTCCTGTGAGCTGTCCGTCCTCCAAGCGGGGATGAACTGCCCAGTGCTGACCTCTCTCCTTATCTCTCGCATGCACTAGTTAACCGTACGAGTCTGTCAGTCAACTGTTGATGGGATTGGCGCACACATGTGGACCGCTGAGAACGAGCTAATGGACTGAAAGTCATGTTAGCCAATTGCCGAGCTTGCATCAACGTGGCAGTCCGTGTATTTTACTTACTTCTCACTATGATTTGTTTTATTTTTCGAATCGGCGGAAGCCTCAGCCAACTAGTTCGTGTTGTTTGCTCTCCGTACAAACTAGCAAAGGAAGGCTGACATTTGGGCGCTAATTGTCACCTACGAATAAAAATAGATGTGTCAAATTAAGAAGAGTCTTACCGTCAACACTTATTAAATGAAGGCCGGGCTTTTAAATGTGACTTAAAAATGAAAATGTTGCTTAAATGAAAGTGAGACAGCGCCCAGAGTGGATCGCAATCCCCATCTTCTAACTATTCACCTTTTCGGTGGGCCAAATTAGCCACAACGCGCGACCTAACTCAGGAAACTTGATGACGGGATCTGGCGTGAGAACATTCGGCCGCCTCAAACTTCACAAACTTTACTCACTCGTCCAGACCATTCAAGTAAACGCCATTTCCTTGTGCGGTAAATTTGTCTCCGTGATTTTATTTAGCAAAATGTTTGGAAATTTGAGCGAAAATGGGCGATGCGATATAGTTAGGCAATTTTCTATGCTACAACCTGTCCTAGACATCGGTTGTGCATCTGAGCATGTTTCCTTTGACAAGAGAGTAGTTCCCTCTCGAGAGTTTTGCTAAACATGGTTTGCCGCACTCGAAAACTGATTTTTATGCCCGCGGGAATCAATATGCTAACACTCGGGTTAATAGGACCAGATTTTTTTAATCGACTTTTAAGTCATATTAAGTCATATCTGTGCGATTTGGTAGCCTGAAGTGGAGTTATAACGCACATCGGCAATCCTTCATTTAAGTGGGCCGAAACTGCTTTTTCGTCTGTAAAAGTCTATCTTTTGTAACCGAAATGACCATCACTGAGTTGTCATTTTTGTTTTTGAACATAGGAGACATGACGTTCGCGCGGCCGACTTTCTGCACTAACGCATTTCAGCGATGGAAGGGCAAAAAATTAACATTTGAAGGAATAATATCCGTACTTATATGGTCGCTCTGCCCTAAATTCATAATCGTAGAGTGCAAAATAAAGGTGAACGAAGATAGCAAAAAAGGGCGCAAAGTAAACGGAAAAGCATGTTCTACTGGTTGCAGTGGAAGAGTATTAGCATTTTTCGGCAAAGTGAAGGAAACGACCAAAACTGTCAACTTCTTCCTTGGCTTCACCGTAAAACAAAATGTAAATTACAGAGACATCCGTCAGCGGAGTGGAGTACTAGAGTGCTCCTTAGGAAGGCAACTTGTTAGAAAACGGTTTTCCACTTGACCAAAGTCATATTCCTCGATGTCTTCGGTTGTGGACGTTCATATTATTCGACAATGGAGTTTCATTATTGGGTGAGTATTCACATGTGATCTAAACAGCATTCCACAAGGAAAGGAATGCCAAGACACTTGCTACCTCAGTAAGTGCTTTCACAAATATCTTATTTTTAAGATTTTAACAAACTTCTCGTGCTAACTCCGTCTTTATAAAGAATCGATTGAAAACGCTGTAATTCACGAAGCATTCAGCGATATTCCAAGGCCGATCTGAAATTCGACGTAATCCAGAGGAATGGAAAAGTGCAAACTCATTTGGCGGGGAAACGTTCGCTGTATAAACCCAAAATGGTATGTTTAAGATTACACCTGTCAATTCTGTTTAAGGTTATTACTCATCGACCGTTCTATGAACATTTGGTCCTATATAAACTTTTATCTCTTTGACGTTCCTATCGGCGAAATTGGACAAAATCCTGTTTGTTCTAGTCAACCGCATCTAAATTAATGCGAAAAATTCTCAGGATACTGTTTTGCAATCCATGCTCGGAATGTAGGCTGTTAATAAACCGCCAAGCCTGACATCAAGGGTATTTAAATGCAAGCTTCATTAAAAGACTATTGTCAAACGTCAATCTGTGTATAATGTCTTGATTACCCGCCCTTTTTATGAACGGGTCTTCAGTATATCTAAAAATCCAATCTACTGAATTGCAACCATTTTTGATGTTTTCGGGAGTTTGCGTTTTTCCAAAACACTGAGCACCTGTAAAAAACGCTACAATGCCTTTAGTATTTTCTACATGTTTTCAATTCCCTTGGGGTTATTCTTTATCAATATAGATTTTGAGATCACATATAGGTGTCCGTTTGCGAGTGATAAACAATAATTCTCAAATTGCGACACTTCCCATTTCCTAGGCCACGTACTGCAAACCTACCGGAAGGTATACATTTAAACATCGCGCATTTTTGAATTGGTTTTTGATGCGTCTGCATAATAACTTTTATTATCTTGGACGCAATGATCAGAAATGCTCTCTTCTTCAGTTTGTCTGCATTTCTGATCTTCTCCATTTTTTCGCTTGAAAAAATTAATTCCTAATTTTTTGGCCTTTCCATAGTTGTAAAGTCGGATAAAGGCATTCATATTTGGCAAAAACTATGCCCTAAAAATGATATAACATTATATGTTAAATTCCCACATTTAGGACACAAGTTGAAACCAAAATGCACTCCTCATTTATGCATAAATACCAAAGATCATGTCAATTCCTCTAAAATGCGTGCAAAAAGGAGATGTTTATGCATGAGTTTCCCGAAATTTAATCACACTTACAAAAGCATCACTAGTTAGCTGAAGAAATATGTACTATTCAGGTGGTTATTTTCATAATTGGCGGTAAAGACACCCGTCCAACAATCTGCATCCGGCCTTATACAAAATACTGTTTGCAACGTTGCAACGTCCTTCACGTAATTTGGTCGTGCTTGATGACGGGGTTTACGAGTCGGCGTTGTCCAGTCAGCCTGTCTTTATGCACGTACGTGAGGCATATTTTCGGTACGGTTAAAACAGGCAGTTATACAATTTATGATGCTTTGAGGCCGAGTTTTTTTGTTTTCCAGTTAAAAGGGATCACAAACTCCGCAGCTGAGATTAATGTATTAAATGAAGAGCTTTCTCTAGTGCTCAAGTGGGCTTTTTGTGTTCAGCCTTCAAATTAAATATACACATGAACAGTGCGCGGTTTTGTTCCGCACCTTTGCCTCAATATTAATGGTAAACGTATATACGCTGCGTAGTAGAAGAACAAGTTGGCTTCGCACTGAATAATATGCTAGGGAAGCCAGCATCCGCATGATTAACATGCGGGGCAAACTTACGGCGTACAATGTGGGGAGAGAGAGCTTTTTTGTCAGAACGCAAACGGCCCGCGGAGAAGCTCGGACATTAGATCGTACATGGTCCCACTTGTCAAAACCAGGGGCTTTGGCGATAAAAAGCCCAGCCTGTTACGCCAGTTGTGATCACCTATATTTAGCACGGTTCTGATTTTGTCTAGATGTATCAGGGGGCGACCGCTAAACAGCTGTCTTTTTTCTCCGCCAGAAGGTTTGCAGAACCCGTTTATATTGTCGTAGGTGGCACTATTGCAGCGTACGGGAATTTGCCCGGAGCGCATGCAGCCTTCGGCTCACTTTGATGCCTACTTCGTGTATCAGGGTTTCCGATCGCTGCCAGTGAACCCAACACATATTTATTAGACAAAGTAAAATATTGAAAACTGAAAGTATTTGTTGCTCTGAAATTCTTACCAGGACTAAAAATAAAGAACTCCTTTTTAAGAAGCCGCAACTGGTGGTCTGTAGTCCTATAATGCTGGACCCTAATGGACTGAGTGATAACTGTTCACTAGGTCTTACAAAACACTTGTGCATTGTTAGTCTACTGAAAATGCGCACGCTCTCGTGAATTCGAGGTCTTGTCATTGCTTGTTGTCAAAATTCTTTTTGAACTCCACCCTATTGTTTTCAAGTCATTCATTATTTTGTCTTAAATATTTGTAAAGTCGTATCTCGACTAACATATCCAGGGATTTGCTTTATCTAAGCTCTTGCGGCTGTATAAGTAAAATAGGTATAATTCTCGTCCCAGAGAATATGGAGGATATACTATATCAAACTGTGTATGGCTTTTAAAAGGCCCTCATTTGTGAGTGATTTTTGTGACAAATCTGGTTAGTATATATAAAATGTAGTAGTATTCCTGATAGCTGGACTGCAAAATTATTTCTGTTGATGACTTTTCCAAGAATAATCTCTATTTGATAACACATACGCCTATTTGATAGTCGTTTTTTTATTGTCAACTGACTATTATACCTTACCACCAGAATTTGGAGTATTTAGCGAAAAGCTGATTTTAAAATCTTAAGTCGGTGCCGCTAATTTGTATCAATGTGAAAATTATTGAACAACGGCAACATATAAAACTTTAGAGCTAAACGTATGTTGTATCGGTTTGATTGTGATAGTTAAAAATTAAAAGGGGAATTTTCACGGTCTTTCTAGTTTTCTAGCGTTTACAAACTATTTGAAGGATATTAGGCTTCTGAGAATTAGCAAATTTTTGCGTAGTATAATAACTGTTTTCACCTTGGATTTTTTCCCAGCAGTTAAACAAATTTCAAGAAGAAATGGATGGTATTTAATTAACTGCAGTCATTTCCATCCCCATGTCTTTGTGACAGTAGGTATGGGAGATTAAGAATTTGAAGAAGGAGTTTCCTCACATCTCTGTTATAAGAAGAATGATAACAGAAGTACGCATAATCTACAGCTTCCGACAAGTAATAACTTTGTAGTTACGACCACTTTAAAAAATGGGTTCCTAAGGTAATCCGCTTTCCTGCTTTCAACGGATATTCACTCAGTGACCTAAAATTTTGGGCTCTTAAGGTTGTTCACTTTAATTATAACGTAATTTCACAGAAAAGGCATTTATTATTCAGCTAATATTTGCCTATTTATCGTCCCTGGTGCTTATGAAAAAGCAACACATAATATTTTTTAGCTGCTTTTTCTAAATTGTGTATTTTTGCTTCTTCCAAATTCTAAACTGTCTAAATCTTTAAAAAGAAGAATTCCACATAACGTCCTGCTCCGTGAACTCAGATGCTTAGACTGCGCATGTAGGTACGAGCGGTCCAAAAAGCATTTTTGATGGGTGAAATATGTCTGTCCAGTAATAAATAAAATAAATCCAGCCTTATAATTCCGTCATTTTAACCTTTTTTCCCGGATTTTAATTAAGTTTCCAGCGGACAACAACAACGTTAGAATTGATGTTTTCGTTACGACAATCCACATTAAACTACTAACACCCAAATAAGTAGTTTTAATAAAATGTTCCCCTGCTTTCGTTTAAACGTTCACTACGCTCCGAAGGGAGATCCCTCTGACATTGGCATTTCGAAAAAAATCCAAAAGCCTTCGTCTTTGTTTGGAAGTTATTAGATGTGCGTAGTTGTTAATGCCCCACCTTCTGGGCTCGTTTCTTCGAGACGCTGGTGAGATGTGCGAAGGCTATTTTGCAGAACGTTGCCACAATAATTTATGCAACTGTTGGAATTCCATTCTCCCACCACCCTTGTTCCGACTTACCCTTCCAATACGCGAGAAGCAATAATTCTAACGTGGCTCAGTAGTGAGGCATTAGTTTCCCGGCAGGAATTTGAAGGCGGAAGTGGTAGCCAAACATGCAGAATTTAATGGTATCATAAATTTCATTACATCTTGTCCAACAGCTAACTATCATTGGACAAAACCAGCGGTTCAGTAAGAAAACGTGTCTGGCTTGGACGTTTTTGATGAAAAAATCGGTCAAGTGGACTGGACCAGGAGCTCCTGATAATAAATCGGCCGCATTAGCTGAACATTCTAGGTCTGCCTGCATTGAGCCAATCAACATTCAAGTCACTTCTTGAAAAAATGGGAGGGGGGTGGCATTTGTTTGTGAGACTGTGGCAATGGGTTCAGCCCACAGCCATCTGCGCGACAACCAATAGGAGTGGGAGAATTCTCCTGAGTCGATGCCGCATCAGACACTCAACATCGTCCGTAAAGCTAGAAGCTGTACAACGGCCAACTGGTAATACAGTAGGTGTGCTAACGCACAAGATGTTGACTAACATTCTGAAATGCGTTTTACTTTCGAAAAGATTACTTATGAATGGGTTGTTGACGTAATAGTCTTGCAACGTAAGTCTATAATAATGCAGTTACCTCACGATGCCGGCTTTCAAACGGACCTCTTTCCGGCTGTATACAAAGATCATACTTTGTAAAACATAACTACCTAGGTAGCATGCATTTTTCTCACTGATTTTCAATGTCTTTAGAAATTCAGTTATAAATAATGGAAAACATACATAAAATTATTCATTCTTCTACTCACTTAGTGGGAAATTACGTCTTCTTTCAATTTTATACTCAAAGTGAGGACAGCATTTAGTTTTCAAAAACTTTTTCAATCCGCGAATAATTTTGAATCCGATATGCCGTTAAACTTGCAATCAGGATTTCCAAACCACAAGCTATATATTTTCCGCGTACGGAAAACCACACATTTCTCTACGGTATTAAGAGGATATCATATGGGGTTCATAACATTTAGCATTGGATTCGATCCATATTGCTAACTTTACAAGCCACATTGGTAAATGCAGAGACACGATGTTTTATGGACTGGCATTTCCCGGTATTAAACTATTTCGTTATTAGAACCTCCTTGAAAATCAAATTATATCCTTTCTTCGAGTATGAAATTGGAAGAAGACGTAATTTTTTTACCGAATTAGTAAAAAATGAATAATTTTATGCATGGTTTTCATTAAATATAATGGAATTTTGAAACTTATCGAAAATCTGTGAGAAACATGTATGCTACTTAAGTAGTCCTGTCTTATGTAGTGTGGTTTTTGCATCATTATGGAAGTATTATAGAATTACGCTGCATGATAGTTACTTTTACAACCCTACTTAAGTAATCTTCTCGAGTCGAAAACACATTTCAGAATTACGGTTACCATTTCATGAGTTAGCTCGCCTAATTGAATTGCGGGGGGGGGAGAGATTCGTACGGCTGGTAAATGTGTGCTTTACCATCGAAATAGAGCAGGAGACTGCAGCGTCCGAGCCACGTTCTCTGTTCTCTCCATACCTGAACTCGAGAGTCAAATCTACTTTTACTAAGACCGACCATGCGGTTATTTACAGTACTGAGTACAAGTGCTAGCTAAAAACCCGGACACGCGTGTTTCGGCTCATCCTCCAGCGTCTCTGTATGTTTTCTGTTATATGGACTTCAGTTTTAGCCCTGAATTTTCTAATCTCTGAGGAAATAAATGCGCGAATTTGGAATAAATCCTTCGGTACAAACCTTTTCAGGCTCGGTCCGAAGTTGGAGCTGAAATTCACCAGCCATCGTGAAGTAACCGCGTAATAATCACAAGCTACTAACTGGTAGCCTCACTTCCGAGTCCACGACAAATTCCTGCTTTTAGTGTACTGGAAAAGTATGTAGGAATAGGGGGTGGTGGAAGAATGGTATTTTAACAGTTCCATAAATTACTGTGGCAAAGTTGTGCAAAACACTCCCCCGCACATTTCGTTAGCCCTTCATAGAAAGGAGCATAAAAAATTACGCACATTTGATAACTTTAAACAGAGGCGAGGGCTTTTGATTCTGCTTCAAAATGCAATGTCAGACCCATCTCCCTTCGGAGTGGAATGGGCATTTAAGCGAAAACATGGGAGTATTTTCTAACCTGTCTTCTTGGGTGGATCGTTCTACTTAAAGCATTAGCCCCAAACTTTTTATTGCCCATTGAATATCAAATAAAGGTCGGTAAATTATAATGTTAAATCAACGCAATTTTAAGGCCGCACTAATTTCATTTGCTGGTCGACGAACTGATTGCTCGGTTAGGCTGCCTAGATCGACTGACCTCATTAAATGTTTGTCGAAATTCCGAAATGCGTTTTTAATTAATAACGATTACTTAGGTGGCGTTGTAGTATTTATTAACATGCGGCATAATCCTATACTATTTTGGACTCGCCAGAATTTTGGCTTTTAAGTGTATTTCTTTTTGACCTCTTGAAAACACCACACTCGGTAGTAAACAACGAGTTAAATAGCATGCACTTTCCACGCCGATTTTCGACGGTCTTATAAATTAGAATATATTTTACAGATAAAATTAATAAAATGCGCTCTCTTTCATTCGTTTGGTGAAAAATTACATTGTTGTTGTATTTTATATCCGATGAAAGTGTGTATTTACAGTACCTGTGCTAACTCATGAAATGTCACGAATTAACACAGGTTAACGCCTTTAACGCAAAATCGGTAAACACTACGGCTCCCAAAGTCTGATAGCGGAAAATAAACGATGTGCCAAAGAAATAAACCAAAGTTTGGTTAAGAAAATATTATTTACTGAGATAAAAATAAATAATTTTCGACAAAAGTCACATTTTCGAGAAACGCCTATATTACAACCAAGTTAATAAAGGCTACGTATGAGGACGTATAAAGGAGGAGGGCGCATAAAAGGTCAAAAATAATTAATGACAGAAACAGATACAAAAAATTAGTACTTTGTAGATTGTCCATTCGAATTAATAACAGCAGAAAGTCTGTCCGCCATAGACATGACAAGGTTATCTATGGTGGATTGTAAAATGTAATTATTGAGTATGAAATCCAATTTTTCCTGCATTGAAAGAGTCTTCTTAGCTTTGTGCCAATTTCTTTTGACTATTCCAAAAAGATTTTCGATCGGATTAAGGTCGGGACTGTTGGCCGGGATGAAAATGGATTGGAGGCCAATTGCGGAGAGCGTGGTTGTTGTCTAAAATGTTAGATTATGTTTGCAAGCGGCATCAAATTCGTACCTCTTTAGAGCGGTGGACAGGTGCATTGTCCTGCAAAATTACAGTATCCATTCGGCGCCGACTTATGCCGTTGTAGCCGAAAGCATCCTTGACAATTGCAATGAACACCTTGCTGTTGATGGTGTCGGATGTTGACCGCCAGACAGGCCGCTCACCGAATTTAATCGCCATCCAAACCATCATCCGCCGACAGTTCTTGAATGTTGGCGTCGGTGTAGTATGTTCTCTTGGGAAGTTCTTTCCACATATGACAGTTTGGAGCGACTTCGTAGGCTTGTCTAAAAATAGAACCTCATCGCAGAAGAAAATGCTCTTCCAAAATGAAGATCTGTATTCAATATAATTCTTAGCAAATAAAAGCCGTTCTCTAATTAGTTTTCTACTTAAATATGGCTTAATCATGGCCTTCCGCCGCTGCAGTTCAAATTCCTTCATCCTTTTTCTAATGATGTTCATAGAAAACATCGGCAGATGTTCCCGCTGAATGGCCTCAATGGGCATGTAATGAAACTTTTTTAATGTACGACGAATAAAATCGTCGTCTTGCTTACTTGTGGACCGTTTTGGTCCCCCTATCTTATTTCTAGGAACAGTTTTATCATTAATAATGCGCCACAGAGTGACCTTGCTAATATTGATAATATTAGCTAACGACTCACGCGGGATTCCTTCCGCCGCTAATTTTCGAATGCGCTGGAAGTCAACTTCGGATAAGTATTGTTTAGACATAGTTATCGTTTGGCGTGGCAGAGCAAAGTGACGGCATGTCGCGCGAACTCAATATATATTCGTTTACGACACGCATTTTCAGTCTGGTAAAACAATCACACTGATAAACTTTTTTATTTCGGTATTTTGAAACATAAAACTTTACGAATTTGTAAAATAGAATTTTTAGATAAAGAATCGCACGTTATTTCCTGAACACAATAAGAAATAATTTATCTGCATTTCCCTGATTTTGTTGATATTGAAATTTAATTTTTTCTTTTTGTTCGAAATTTTATCAAAAAATTTCGTCCTTTTATTAATCTTCTTAAACAGATTAATAAGGTTACACAAAGAATTTCCATCCGAAAGCTTTAATAGCGTAGGAAACTGCTTGAATATCAGGAATCCTCCGATTTCGCCTTAATCCGGCCCGTTTTCTATTTAATATACAGATCCGTATCAAACTTTCCTTCAGAAAACGGTATTTTCGTCCTTATTTCAACCAAATAAACCCAAATAACGACACCAAAAATACACTACATTGTCCACTATAATTTTGACCTCGGCATTTCATGAGTTAGCACAGGTACTGTAGGTTTTGAAAATGGTTTCCAATTCCCGAATAATTTCGAGCCTGATTAGCCGTTGTAGTAGCGTTTAGCGACTTCAGTCTACAAGGCCCATGCTTTCAGAGTAAGGGGAATTATATATTTGCCTATGCGTTTAAAATGATACTGTATAGAGTTCATAATATTTTGCAATGTATAAGGCCTATGTTGTACATTTCATAATGAGCATTGGTAAGCGCACATGTGCGATGCCGTGTGAATGGACATCGCACGGCCTTAAAAATCTCATAATTAAAACTTTTTAAAAACGGAAAGATCGCCTTTCGCGGGTCATAAAATGTGATGACAAAGTGACTGTCTACCAAAAAAGTAAAAGAAAGCACATTTTTGCATGTTTTCTGTAAAATACATTTGAATTTATAAGACTGTCGAAAGTCAGCGTGAAAAATGCATGCAACTGAAGTAGTCATTTTTACCGAACGCTGTTTCTGCATGCGATCAAAAAGACGTGCATTCAGAAGCCAACATCCTGACGAGTCCAAAATACTATGGGATTATTCCGCAAGAAAATGAATATTACAGCCGCACTTAAGCAATCCTTCCTAACCGAAAACGCAAGTCAGAATTTCGGCGAACATTTCATGAGATCGGTCACTCCAGGGTTACTTGCTTTACCTGCTCCCACTAAGGTTATTGTTTAGGGGCCATATTTCATCAGCGTTCAGACAATCTGACGTTTACGCTGACACGCGTATGTGTGCTTAAAATTAACAGATGGAGAAGTTTGAATTTCCCCCCTCAAAGGAGCCTAAAATGTTGGTCCGACTGCCGTCTTTGTTGTGCTTTTTACTGCAGTTTCTATCGTTTTCTTCAAATCAATTGTGCAGTGCTTGACAAGATGAAATAAACTTTGTGGTCCTGTATTGATTAGCCAGCGTTCGCCAACCTGGTTTAATTGCAAAATAGAGATTTGTACTCTCGGTAAACTTTGAGGCTCGTCTTCATTCTGAGTAGAATGTTCGTCAAACAAACCTATATTATTACTTTGATTAGATTGAATTTAAACTGACCATACATCCGAGCAACTAAGAAAGTAATAGCACTGACTGGGGTCTGCTGATTTAAATTTTTGTCTCCTGAAGAGTCCGTCGGTCATGAGATGAAGCGTGTATGCACTTGCATATAAGTAGTCCTTCCTCACTCGTTTAGTTTTCCGGACAGAGTACATCGATGTGGTGCCAGGGCTATGAAAACGGCTGTAAGTCAAACGTGTAAAACTGCAGAAGTATTCTTTGCGTCTGCACCCGCTGATATCGCAACTATTCTCAAAGGTGTGAACAACGGCGTGGAAGGCGCCGCCAGTTTTTGCTCGCACGGTCCTTAGTGCAGCAGTCCGTCTTGAGTCACTGTAAGCAAAGGCGCAGTGCGCGCAGCGCTTTAATTGATCTGGCACCCGCATGGCGCAGTTGCCAAGGCGTCCTTGAGTCAGTGAGCAGAACTGACGCCTGGAGACAGGGAGTGTTATTGCGTCAGAAGCATTTCTATTAACATCAGAGCACGTCATATCGTGGGTTGACTTGCAAGCACAGTTCTCCGAAGACAAGTACAGACTTATGGGGGCAGGGAGGGGAGGCGATCATTTTATCTGGCCTGATTTAGGAATGCAGAGATTCATCATCCTTTTCTAATGTTGCAACCCTATCGGTTATGCCTTACAGGCTCTCTCTCGAGTCCGAATAACAGCCTCACATCGATACATGATATAGGCAGGATGGTATTACCGACAACGGGACGAGTGAGTTCCGTAGCACGATCGGTGAGCGCCCCTCCACTATTGTATATTCCTGATCGCAACCGACAAGACAACGAGCGCATGGCTAAGTGGTTAGAGACGTTGGACATCTAACTAACAGGTTGCGGGATCAAGCCCCAGGTGTTCCACACTTCGGGGTTGGGTTTGACTGGCTGACGACGAGTAAAAAGTCAGAACTGGTCATTCCAGTTCCCTTGTCTTTGTCGGTGATACAATTTCGTCCTCCCAACCTTCTGTAGAAATGCCAAATGTGCTGATAGAGACGAGCAGAAGAATTGCAGGAGCAGTTCAGATGAAGAAGGAGGAAAAGAAGATGTGATAGCTGAAACAATAAGTTTATTGGCCTGGCCTTTCGAATCCTCACTCGAACCCATCAACAAAAAAGCTGCGGTCATCGAAAGACCCACTGTCACAGAAGTAAACGACTGGAGTTGTTTACAAAATTCGGTGCAGTTGCGGACAAAGCAAATGCATCGGAAAGAATGGGAGGTCTCTCCGAACGCGAATCGACAGGCCTGCGGCAACAGCAAC
>CACRXP010000227.1:557639-576369 GCA_902702965.1 Spirometra erinaceieuropaei
GGTACGGACCGACAAGCGATCATCGTGTCAAATACGAACTCGAGCGATGAACGCGCTTGTTGCCGGGCGACTCTGTCTTATGAATGCTGCACTCCGTATGCGTCTACTACCCTTTTTTGAGTCTGCCTCTGATGATTGTTTCGCGTGAAAATCCGAAACGTCAGGTCAATAAGCTCCCTTTTCCAGCGATCACATCTTCTCCCTCTTACTCTGCTTTCTTGAACGGCAAAACGACAAAAACATGCTTTCTCTCCTATTAGCCCTGCCCTCAGTGGATACGGCTGACTGCGTTCAAGCTTGTAGTTAGCTTATGGCTAGTTCACCACGCCTAATGGACCGGGGCCGACAACCGGCGATGTTTATCCTGCAGACCAGACTTGGTCACGCCCGAACTACCCAATCCCAATGCTTTCTCTTGTGATGTCGCCTGTGAGCGAAAGGCTTCGGCGGTGGACAGATAGTTGCCCTGCCTCTCCCCCCCCCGCTCTTTTCCAGTGATCAAAAAACTTTTCCATATGCTGAAGAGCCATCTTCCGGGTCTAATCTTTCCACCTCCAGAGAGAAAGGGCTCTAGAACACGTTAGTTCAGGTTGGCATTGACACAGAACGTGCTTGACAAGCGTTTCCCAACAGACTAAAACCTCCATCGTCTCGCCTCAGACCAGTCGATGATTTTTTTAAAAATTTTGAATGGTAAATAACCTACCGCTGTTGCCCATTTAACTCCAAACTTTTGACTGCTTATAGCATTAACTATCGCCATTTCGAATAGCAGATAACTTAGGTGCGCCTTTTAGTTTGTACTGTCCGGCTCTCAGGTCAACCTGCAACTGTAACCTCGAAGGGCGGATCTAAAGTTTGTTATTTTAAGTCTACCTACGAAGCTGCGCTGGGTGGAGGTGAAGATTGACGCAGTCTTGGTGAACTGCGTCGATGGTGGGCCGTCGGCTATTCCGGCCTTGAACGTATAACGCAGTGCTGGTCATGCCTCGTAAGCACAGGCCGCATGGCGCCTGTGCGGGTGTTGGTCTTCGGCGGCATGCCAAACCTTCACTGCTGGCCGGCTGCCTTCGGCAGACACGAGATTGTACTTTGTCCTAGGGTGGCGATGGTCACCGGAAACTTCACTTTGTGACTTCTCGATGACTCTGTCAATATGATTTCTGCACCCAGAGCGAGGGCAGGTGCGGCAGTTGCCTGGTCCTCCGCAAATCTGGCGTCGTGGCTAAAGTTCTACGTCGCGAGAAAGATGGATTATATTGACATCTGGATGTTTTGCATCCGAAGGGCGGGGCAAATTTACTTCAGGAATAGGCGCATACCGATCTATTGGCTTCACGAAGTAAGCAAGCTCCATATGGGTGGCAAAGGTCACGAACAGGCAACCAATTGCCAGGTCGAAGTCGGCCAAGTCATAATAGCAGCGAGGAGGGACGACAGAGAATGCGGGTAGATTGATACATAGTCTGGGAAACTTAGTACAAGTAAAACTGTAGACTGTATTCCAGAATATGCAGGATTTGGCAGCTCTGTAAAGCTAAGCGACATCTCCGTTCAGGTATTTGCGGGAGGACTTCAGGGTATCCTCTTATCAAAGATCTTGTCCGCTTGCATGAAAACACCCACAACGACGACACGGTAAAACAGTTGCCTGGACAAGCGTGTGTCAGTCATTCTCACAATTTGCTCGTTGGGCTTGCTTCAGTATAGCCTAGAATAGAAGCCAAGAGAGGAGCCCTGGGAAGCAGTCGCGAAGAAGAAGACACGACCGCTGGAGTAAGAGATTTATTCGCAAGGTGAACACTGCTCCCAACGCCAGCGTCAGCAGCTCAGATGGCTGAGCAATCGTCACACCAACATCCAACGCACGTGATGAAATTGCAGCAATTAACGACACGAATGTCGGCCATCAAACAGTCATCACAATAAATGCAACGATCACTGATGAAGGGAGTGGGGGGGGGGGCCGTGAATTTTCATAGATATGCGGTAGCATGGCTACTGCATCCTATAAATACTTCAGTCCCTTCTGCATGAACCACCCGTATCTGCTTTTGTCTCTGGTGGTGGGTTCGAGCAGGGATCCGAAACGTCAGGCGAAAAAATTTCATGTCCCAGCGATCGTGTCTCCATCACAATAGCCTAAAATGTTGAGCACGCCCTTTCGTTCTTGGGTCTCAGCGTCGGTGATCCTCACCTATCATTCCACCTTGAGTATTCTTGATAGGTAACTTAGATGAAGGTGCTTTGGCCTTCTGGCCTGAATTCGGCACACTGCCCATGTATTTGCTTCGTAAAGAGGTAGAGCCAGGGTAGCATCCCCGTACATCCTGACTTGTTTAATTTCCGAGAAAATTAATGCGTCAGCTTGGAGTGAATCCTTTGGAGCAGACATTTTCAGACTCGGTGTGAAAGTTGATATGAATAGCTGAGCTGAAATCTATCAGCTACTGCAGAATAACCGCGTAGCATTCACAATCAGCCAGCATCGAGCATCGCACTTTCGGGTAGAGGACAATGACACGAAAATTTGGAACATAATATATTGCAGCCGGTCAAATGTCTGGTCGAATTTAACTATCTGATTGGCGAGTTCACTGTTGATGTTTAGGTGGTACTTCTATAGGCACTTACTATAGGTTCGTTGTGTTCATCTGATGGCGCCTGATAATATATTATCAATGTCTCTCTAGCGTTTATGATCATTTCGATGTCTGAACAACCGGAGGCAGAGATGTCCATTCTGGTATTTGGAGGCTGAGAATAAATACGTAACCCTATTTCAACCGCGAGTGCCTCTGAAATTGACCCATTTTTCCAGAGCGTTGGTTCTTAACCAAATTCCTTGCATCTCCAAGGGGTGTGCGATAGTATTCTGGAGAGTAAGGGATAGAGTTTTCATTTTTTGATCAAAATAAACTGGATAACTTTTCCGAAATTACTAGCACGGTATTGGTGCGCATGCGAAACAGATTTTGCTGAGCAAGCATCAACAACAGACTGGAGGAATGGAATTACGAGAATTTAACCAAATGTTAGCCTACTTAAGTGATATTTTTACTCATATGAATTACCCGAATGTGTCCATCTAGAGGAAACGTGGATCACGTGTGGTTATGCAGCCCCACCGGAAGTTAACAAACCACACCCACCTGTAATAGAGGTTTTTACACGTGGGGCAGGGGGACGCACAGGCGACGAGGTCAAGTAGTTGTATGCGGAAGAAAAGCTATTGGGAATGAGCGGTTGTACTTTGAGTGGTTAAGAAACAGTTGCGCTAACCCGAACCTTTACATCCATCCATAACTAATAACCCTAACCCCAACCCCAAAGAACGCCAACTACCTGTAATAGGGGACCGGTGATAATAGAGCTTTTTACAAGAAGGACCGGAAAACGTATAGGCGAAGAATTCAAGTAGTTGTATTCAAAAAATTTATTGGGAATTCACGG
This sequence comes from Spirometra erinaceieuropaei, assembly GCA_902702965.1. Classification (NCBI taxonomy): domain Eukaryota; kingdom Metazoa; phylum Platyhelminthes; class Cestoda; order Diphyllobothriidea; family Diphyllobothriidae; genus Spirometra; species Spirometra erinaceieuropaei. Next base: position 561,093 of record CACRXP010000227.1, read on the forward strand.
TTTTACTTTCAGTGGTTAAGAAATAGGTTTTCTAACCCCTAACCCTAAGCTCTGCCAGTATTGTGTCCATCAAGTGCGGCTGTATAACCCCATTTTACCGAATATTACAAACATATTGACATGCTGCGAGCAGATGAATGGTTTTAAAGAAATGTTACGACTTTGGTGTCGACGCGTTAGAATAGGGAATCTATCTAGTTTTTCAGCACTAGAAGCAATGTTTCATAACGACACGTCTTTAATTTCAGCTGTATGGGCAGAAATTATAGGCCATTTGAAAATACCGTAAAAGTCATTTGATGGGTTTTATAAAAGAAGAAAACTTGAAACTTTGGAAACATTGACTATAAACCCACAATCCTTTAATTTTAACATTCTGTCAGGTGATGAAGAACTGAAGGAAAACCTTTTAGCTCTGTGCACAAATAATGTTCTTAAAATAAATTTTAAAGGTAATGTTTTAGAAAAATTTTAGTGTTCAGAAATGAATGTGTTCCTAAAACTCAGTGAAAAGGCACTAATTACGTTCATTCCGTTTGAGACGACATACTTATGCCAGTCTGGATTTAGTATACTTTTGTTAATCAAGACAAAATTCAGAAGTCACTTGTATGTACAAACAGATAGGTGAATTGCTGTTAGCAGCAAGGTGCCACGATTTGAAAAACTCCCATCAGTAAGCGAGAACGAAACAGTCACTAATATTTCTGTTTATTATTAAAATTTGAACATGCATCTTTGTTTTCGTCTTTTACGGAAACTGCTTTAGAGGGTGCAAGAGCATATTAAAGAAATTTTTCAAGGGTGCGGGACTTGAAAAGGGTCGGAAACCCGTGGTCTAGAGGCCCTTCATCACGCTTTTATGCTGTTGTCTGGTCATCAATGCAAATCTCTTTCAGCATCTGAATTTCGGCAGGATGCTTCATAAATCCTCATACGAACGACGTCGAGGGTTTTTTCCGGATTAACGAAAGAAATGGGAGGCTGATCATCCTATCTTGACATTTTCCTTTTAGCTGACGTGTCCTGAAAGTCAGATCCGTTGTTCCAGGTTGTTTAACGAACACACTGCTTTCTTGTCCTGACGTCGTCTGCTGGGTGGAAGCTGCATCTTCCTCTTCGGGACGAAGATGAAGTTAGTGTCAGATGGAGGGTACTCTTCGTATCCTTCGATGTCTACTCCTCATCATCATGGTATGCATCCGACTTGCGGCTCCAAATGACGTTGGCCCAAATATTCATGTATAAAATTCTCGGTCTGTGCCTATAGACCTTGAATAAACTGATCTACTCCAACTTCGTGGATAATTTCTGAGGAAATTAAAAACCGACAATTTCCAAATACCTGTGTAGAACGACCAGGAGGACAAGCTAGCGAAGCCTGAACAACACGATGAATTTACCTCCTGACGAGAACCTAGTCCAACAGTTATTGGGGACATGAGCAGGGCTGCATTCGTGTTATCTTCTCACGACCTGGAAGGCGGGAGATGGTGGTGGTTGCAGAAAGGCCATGCTTCTTGCGCGACAGCAAAATAAGGAGGCCGTTGTCGTTGCATTCCTTGAATCAGTAGCTTTTCAGCATTCCCCTCGCAGGTAGTCTGACCTTTGCCTACGGGAGCAATGGTCTCTTCGAGGAGGTTGGGTTGGTCCGCCCTTGAAACAGACGCGTGGAGTGCTTGCAGAACCTAGCAGTACTTGTCTTCCAAAATGTCACGTTCCTTCACTGGGGACTGGTACCTACAGTGACTGATCGATCTCACGAAATGTTGGCTGAAATTCCGAAATGTGTTTTCGATTAGGAAAGTTTACTTGGTCGCGGTTGCAATACTGATTATCTTGCGGCATAATCGTATAATATTTCAAACTCGGCAGGATGTCAGCTTTTGAACACACTGCTACTCAATTTCCTGTAGAAGCCGTACTGGGTAAAAATGGTCGCCTAAGTAACATGCATTTTTTTCGCCGATTTTCGATGGTCTTGCAAATGAAAATATATTTTATAGAAACCATGAACAAAAATAGGCTTTCTTTCAGCCGTTTGAGAGAGAATCATGTCTTCTTTAAATTTTATACTCAAAAAGGAGCTACAATCAGGTTTTAGAAAGATTTATAATTATGAGATTTTTTAAGACCGCACGATGTTCATTCATATAGCATCGTACCTGTCAGTTCGCTACCGTTCCTCATGACATTTACAACATAGTCCGCATCCATTGCAAAACTTTATGGATTCTGTATGATATCTTTTAAAGGCATAGAAGAATATGTGATTTTCTTTACGCGGAACGCATGCACCATGTAGACTGAAATCACTAAGCACTAATCCAACGACTGATCAGACACCAAATTATTCGGATATAGGAAAACTTTTAAAAGCTAATTATACTCCTTCTGTGAGTAAAAAAACCAAGATGACGCGCTTCTCTATCACAAGTCTGAAAGCTTATTTTTTCGTGGTTTTTATAAAATATATTTTAATTTGCAAGACCATCGAAAATCAGTGGAAAAATGCATGCTACTTAGGCGACCATTTTTTACCAAGTACGGCTTCTACAGGAGAGTGAGAAGCAGTGTATTCAGAAGCCGACATCCTGCCGAGTTTGAAATATTATACGATTATGCCACAAGATAACCAGTATTACCACCACGACCAAGTAATCCTTCCTAATCAAAAACGCATTTCAGAATTCCAGCCAAAATTTCATGAGATCGGTCACTCACTGTAGGTGCTGAGAACTGTAGTAAAACTCTTCCCACTGAATGGGAGCCTTGGGGTCACGATGCGACGGTCGATTCCCTTATGGAAGGCAGAACAGTCGTCCCACAATGTCGTACTGGATTTCAAAGGTCTCGCGGCACTGCTGCTGGAAGTCTGAGGTCCATTTTCTCCAGCTGTCGCTGTTCGGTGATTTGAGTATCACTGGAGGCCTCAATGTCCAGTTTGTATCAAGGTCGTTTGCAGCTCTCTTTTCTTAGCAACTGACTAGTGCAGTGTCCAAAAAGGGTGAATAACTTTTATGTTACCAACATAAGCAGGATCACTCGAACAGGTAGCTTGAGATGAAAAATGGAGAATGTCATTTTGCGTCTTCAAGCTACAGTCACGTTGGTGACAGCTCAGTGACCTCCCCTTACAGTATTCTGCGCCGATTTTCCCACCAGTAGTCATGGTGACAGCGAATCAAATTGCCGAGTAATCGTCACGCCAAGAATCAACAACGGTGATGAACTCACAGTCATTGGGCCAGTTTGACCATCGTTGCCGATGGTGTCCACCGTTTACTGCACTGAAAGGTGATGCAAACACACGTCACTTGCGCATGAAGTAATTTATAGTGAATGTGGACTTGCGCGGCATCTACCGCACTCTCTCCTTCACAGCTGCCGCGCACTATAAATACTGCACTCCTTGTGTCCTCCACTACCCTCATCTGCGAATGGCTCTGATAACTGGTTTGAGTGAGAATCTGAAACTTAAAGCCAACAAAGCTTTTGTTCCGGTGATTGTATTTTCTTCTACCGATCCGGTAATCCCTTCACGAACTCCAGTCTCTCTTCCTTCAAGCAGAATGATTTAAAAATTCTAGTAGGGAATGTACTGCTTGTCCCACTATGGTGCGAGGTTCAGAAAATCAATACCCCGCAAGTATACATTCACTATAAACTAATGCGCGCGCAAGTCGCCGTTCCTGCTTTACCTTTCAGTGGAGCAAACGGTAGACATCGTCTGTAACGACGGTCAAACTGTCTCAATGGCGGTGATTTCATCACCCTTGTCGATTCTTGGCGTGACGATTGCTTGGCAATTTGGCTCGTTGTAACTGGGACTGTTGTTCGCACGTGTCCTCCCCGGGGAAAATCTAAGTACAGTATAAGGTAAAGGGAGGTCATTACGCTAGTTGATCGATTGCGGGCCTGAGAACCATGACTCCAGCGGCTAGCGGCTCATGCGGCTGTCACCTCATGTAAGGATTATGGGCACTTGAAACTTGAAAATACGGACGGGTCCCGTCGGATAAGTTCCGTCACCTGGGAGCTAGCGTCTTTCCTCCTCACTGCCGCTACGTGCTTGGCCATCCGCGGATTACCAAGTGTGGAGACACGCGAGCTGAGTAACTTTATGGAACCTAACTTCACAGGAAATTACGATTACCAAGCGCCATACAGATGACAGCCTAGTGAGGTCATCGATGAGAGCTGGGTTGCAGGCTGGGCCGAAGGAGGAGTTCGCAGACTCGTTTGGTGAGGATCTTAAGTACACTGTCGTGAGACGGATCAACACAGACCAAGTGACTGCATCACCCTAGCGTACATATGTCCCCACCTATGAAACTCACGTATTGAAAAAAACACATGCTTTCTGCCTGATGTTCCTCCGCATATCTATATCCAGTGCATATTTTGGGCAAATCCGAATCCGAGAAATGACTGAACTGTTGCGTGTCTTTCAAATGAAAAATCAGACGAGCTGGGAAGTGCCTCTAACTCCAAGCGATCAACGCACGCAATTTTCCTCCAGCTGATTAGTAGCTTTAAATGAACTTTAAAAAGGAAAAAAGACCCCGCAAAATTGAGTCTTATTTGAATTCTCGAATTTTTGCCTTCAGCAATGATGGCCAAGAGGTTTTTCGCGTTAGTTACGACAAACTAACATAAATTTTTAGAGACGGGAGGAATAATCTCGGAATTCTGACCATTGAAAACCTACTTAGGTCTCCAAAATAAATCCTTTTGCGGTAAACCGTGCAAGGGTTAAGCTTATGCGGGGGATACGGAGAAACTAAAGATAACTGCCTACAATATTTTTAAAAGTAGATTTTGTTCAGTAGAAGTTTCGGTAGGCCCCAACGTCGACAGTCTGGCATTCACTGACCTGTGCCGCTGTCAAAATGTCCACATTGGTTTAATGTTTTTACCCCACATGTAGGTTTTTAGCAAGATAAGAACTTAATTTTAAAAAGAAGTTGGTACGGGGAGCAGTCAGGTAGCGAAAATATGCCGGACATATTGATAGATGGAATGCATACGTCCCTTAGTATAAAAGAAGTGCTAAAACGCTGGCAAATTTATTTAGCGACAGCATTTTCTGACCCCGCGCATATATTTAATCCTTGCTCCCTCCCCTACACTATCGGGAGAGCGTGTCCCATGCTCCCCTAAGCCAAGGGCAGCGTGTGGATGTTAGAGTGCCGATCACTGCAACAAGCAGGGTTTGTCACGTGAATGTTCAAAATTGCCTAAGTATTTTTGGAGAAAAAATTGTTTGAAAGGTTTAAAAAATACCCAAATGCTCAAGGCCAAACTATCGCCAAGTTTATAAGGCTATCACAAGTGTTCTGCTGGCTGGCAAAAGTACAGCAAAGGATCCTTGCCTTGCATAGCAGAATTGCCTGTTGTCAACGGACGATGTTTTGTTGTTTGAAACTCAACTGATTCGCAAATTAGTTGCCGTCAGATCCCTAAGTTGGTTAATGTCTTACAGCCACCCCCCACTTACAGGGAGTTTTAGTCAATAGGGTCAGTGGCTTGTTATGTCTTCGCTCATGCAAGCTAGGGACTCCAGAAGGGGGACAGATCATGCGCACTGCGGTGAAGTTACCCGACTTATCACGGCCGAGATTGAAGAGACTGAGGCGAGAAAGCCTGTGTTTTGCCCAGACGGACTTACGGTTATCATGTCGCAGTAGTCATTCGACAGCGCAGGCTTATGCGAGCACGCCAGCGAGATGTTGATGATGGCTGTAGTGCGGACACCTGTAGACAGCTGCAGAAAGCAGACACAGAGCAACAGCTGTGACGTCCCTCACGGATAATTCTGTCTAGAACTGCCGCAGTCTGTCGGTGGCTAGTCTACCGCGTATTCATGCCGGTGACTGCACACACAGCGGAAATATTAGGGAAATATTTAGTACCAGCGAACAGGACTTTTCCTCCTGGTCAAATAAATACTCCACACCCTAACGTCAGTTAGCAAAAAAAATTAATCTGCCACAGCATACAACCGTTTGTGTGAGAGGATAGTTAGATGAACTGCTGTGATATAGTCCAGGACGCAGAGTAACATCTCAAACACTGCTAATGCCGTCCAAGTCGTAACAGTCAGCTCACTGACTAAGATAGACATAAAGTAGATGAAATGTTAATTGAAATTCTGAAATGAGCTTTCGACTCGAAAAGATTACCAAAGTAGGGTTGTAATATTAATCACCGTACAGCATTATCCCAAGATAATTCAGTTACTTTGGGATGTCAGCTTTCGAACGAACTTCTTAGCGGCCACCTGCGAAAACTATACTCTGTAAAAATGACCACTTAAGTAGCATGAATTTTTGTTGTTGATTTTCGATGCCCTTATATATTTAAATATATCTCATGGAAAAAGTGCACAAAATGCACATTCTTCTACTTATTTTATAAGAAATCACGCCCCTTGTCAAATTTTATAATTAAATGAAGAATTTAATTCAGTTTTAAAAGAACATTTACAATTTCAGAATAATTTTGAACCCGATCTGCCGTTACACTTGCATTCAGCGTCTCCAAACTACAATCTGCGTGTTTTCCATGTACAGAAAATCATACATTTCAATACGCCATTTATAGCAATCAGGCGGGGTTCATCAAATCAAAAGGAAAATTTGAGCCATATTGTAAACTTTACAAGCAACAGTAGTAAATGCAGACACACGATGCTTTATGAACGGGCATTTCACGGTCTTAAAAAATCGCATAACTAGAAACTTTTGGAAGTCGAATTGTGCCCATCCTTCAAGTATAAAATTTGAAAAAAGACGTAATTTCCTACAAAATAAGTAGACGAATGAGTATTTTGTGCATGTTTTCTATAAAAAATATATTCGAGTTTGTAGGGGCCTTGTACATCAATGAGGAAAGGTCATACTACATAAGTAGTCATTTTTACAGAGTGTAGTTTTTGCAGGCGGCCGGAAAGAAGTTCGTTCGAAAGCTGGCATCCCCAAGTTAATGAATTGTCTTGGGATTATGCTGCATGGTGATTAATATAACAACCCTACTTTAGTAATCTTTTCGAGTGGAAAGCCCATTTCAGAATTTCGATTAACATTTCATGAGTTAACACATCTACTTTACCATACATTGGCGTTTCCGTTCTCCTTTGTCTTGGTTTTTGCTACCTACTGATTTTTGATTGGCTGTCGTCCCAGATCACAAATCTATAATAGAACGCAACGCCCATCTTCTTTTCTGCGACCAGAGCCAGTCGATGCAGGTCATACCCAGACGACGTAAGGTTGAGTAGTTCGGGATTTCAGGTTAGATTCTAAACAATGAGCCTCTCCCTAGGTCGCTTCCAATGCTTCGGCCTGCAAAATATAACTGCTGAAAGTGCGTGAGGGTTACAAAATTAATGTACGAGAAAATTCTATGCACGTCAGTTCGTATACATTAGAATGCTAACTTTTGGCCCAGTCTCTTTCCAATTCATCGTATGCATTAAAATCGGAAAAAACCCACTATCTAACTAATGTCAGTGTATCGCCCTTTATTTGCAATGCTTATCCATATGCAGCCCCATTTACAAGGACAAATATGTTCGATGTTAATGGCATGCCACAGTTCGCGAAATAGTTAGATACTAACCTTCACACGTAAAGATATGGCAAACGTGCGTAACTGCTCCCTTCAACATAAAAAGTCACTTATCAACGGGCCCAGTGGTTTATTGGAATAGAAACTGCATAATCATCCCATCTTTCCACAAAGAAAGAAGACATGCTAAGCCAAAAAACCGAGTACTTTTTCAAAGTAGGCTCATTAGATATTTGGCTCTTTGGGACAGATTGCACTTTAAAAGGTTGTTTACGTCCTTATGAGACAACTCGGCAGTTCTCAGTGCCTTAAGTCAATACGTGAGTTTCCTTCTTCGAACCAATGCACTAGCGAAGTGACACTCGGATATCAGTTTCACTGCGCATACAAAATTTTGCTTGCGTTTTCTTCGAAAGGTTTCGACAGAAGTTTACTGAAGTATCAGAATGTCCCCCTGCTTACACCATTCTGTATATTGGTTAGTTATGTCGAAGGGGTTTTTGCACCTTCGTGTGAGTCAATTGGTTGGCCAGCTGGAATAGCAAAGGCGTCACTCTATTAAGGGAAACGGGTAAGATTCCGGAAGCGTCAGTAGGCATACAGTTCGATTCACACACTTACATTCTTTTCAGCTACCAAAGTAGCTGCCCATTAGTCCTCGGCAAATCGGAACTTTAATTTCGAGTGTTTAAGAATGCTAGGCCAGCCGAATGACCAGGTTTCGCGTCTATTACAGGGACCGTGACACCCGACGGAGAATTCGATCGGCAGACGTATCAATTTACCAGTCGATAACTATGCACAGCGTGAACGAACCAAACGCACGACTCAAGGTCATTCCCGACAGAAGGCCTTGCCTTGACTCAGACCCTGATGAGGATCTCGCGTGAGAATTCGGAACTTTGGGAGAATAAGCAACTAGTCAAGACAAGCAGGAACAGCAAACACACTACTATGAAGATGAAAACGAGGAATGTACCGAAAAGTCAGTAAGAATACAATTTCTTCCATGAGCTTGTCCTCTCTTATTCGTCTTCGTCTTCTTCGGGAAATGACGAACGTGATGCATGTTATGTGTAAATATAATAAACTCATCTTCCCTTGTTTTTTGCATTCGTTGAGGGATGGTATGCGCAATATTTTCTGTTAGCCTCGGAATTTAGGGAAACGTGACACTGTCTCGGGCTTATGCGCACGACCTGGCTTGGTCCAGTTTGGTCTGGTAGATGTTTGCTTATTCGTAGCCTCTGCTACGCAGTCCGTACTCGTATTTCCTTGGGAAGAAAATACGGCCTTGACAGCAAAATCTACCAGACAGAACTGAATTATTTGTTCAAATTGTTTTTTCAGGATGGGTGTCCTAGAGATTTTGAACGTCGATTCATGAAACAACAGGAGTTAAAACAAAACGACGAGGAACTAGATTGTTCCGGTAAGGCGCCCAAACCAGAAAACCGGCGGGCACTTCCGTACATCAAGAATGTGTCCGAACGATTTGAACAACATCAAGGATCACCGCGGAACACAAACCGACGGCTATATTTCGTAACCAGCTTGTTCACTCTAAGGATAGGGTTGACTATTTAGATGAAAAAGAAGTGTTCCATAACATACCATGGGACGCATGTATTTCGGTTTACTTTGGTCAAACTGGGAAATCGACCATTACACGCATATGCAAACATCAGCTGGCAAAAAAAGGCGAGACCACATGTCCCACGATGCCATGCATACGCTGGAAATTGGACACAAATTTCCATGGAACAAGACTCGTATCATAGGTGTCTACCTATCTCAGAAAAACCGAGACGTTTTAGAAGCAATTCATTCTGATAACTCATACATCAATCGATATATCGAATAAGGCGTCGTGTAAGACAATCTCAAGGAAAAGTGAAAAGAGCGTTAGCCAATCAGAGCGTGATTCCAGCCCACAGTAAAGGCTGGCTGGCGGGAATGACAGAGCAATATCGATTTTTAGGCATGCTTAAATTTTTACTGTTTCGTGCACTTGTTTCACGTCTGAGGACGACTTGGAAACCAAAGTCGAAAATTTGACAAGTGAATTTATTATCTTTAGCAAAGACTTATTTCTTTCGAATGATACTTCATGGGATGTCCATTTTCAAATTCATATATGAATTATTATGTGCTGAAAAACGGGCATCCCAAGAAATTTAATTGAAAAAAGTAAGATTCTTTGGGAAGGGAATAAACTTTAATGAGTAAATTTTCGAGTCTGGTTCCCCAGCTCGTCGTCAGACTTTTGGGCAATGTACAAAAACAGTTACCTATTTAACCGTGTCAAACAAGTGATTCTATGGTTGGCCGAAGCCTGCGCCAATGCGCGTCAACGATTTCGTCATACCCTCGGCATTGGCTGCGCTCGCTTCCATTTATCCTTGAGAAATTTGTATGTGGCATCTAAATCGATATGCCGATTGACGCATGCCTCATCTGAGTGCATTGCCTGTGGAGTGACATGATCTACAAAGACGCGGAAGAGTAAGATGGCTATTTCTGGCTTATTAGCTGCCGCCAGCCGACCACGCCCAGCCCCAATGTTTCGCCACCCTAGGATGAGCATCCCCCTACTGTGTATAAATATATGCATATGCACTAAAAAGCGGACATCACAAGGAATGTAATTCGAAATAGATTAAATTCTTTGGGACAAAACGACCGTTATTTTGTGAGCCTTCGAGACTGGTTCCCCAACCCGTCGTCTGACTTATGAGCCTTGTACAAAAATAACTGACTATTTGCCCGTGTCGACCAGGTGATCCTGCAGTTGGCTGATGCCTGTGTCAGTGAGCGGCAATTGCATTTCGTCATCCCCTCGGAATTGGCTGCGTCCACTTCCATTTGTCTTTGAGAAGTTCTTATGCGGCATTGAGGTCGATGTGCCGATTCATGCATGCCTCATCTGAGCGCATTGCCTCCAGGAGTTCACGGTCTTCCCTTGCTGGGCAGGTGTCAGCAATGCGAGTGTTTTCCCATGCAAATTTGCTTCCAGTGTCCAGAGTGTGCATAGCCACCTGGGATAGATGATCTCGTCTTCTCACCGCTAATCGATGTTCATATATATGGGTTGAGGCAGATTTCCCAGTTTGACCAAAACAGACGGCATTATAACTGGTACATGGGATCTTTTAGACAACACTTCTTCTATTGAGACAGCCAGCTCTGTCCTTAGGGTGTACATATCTGAACTTCTTAAAACAGACCTACCTTATGGCCAGTCATTTTGTTGTTGGCATTTAGACCTAATGTTTTCTAGCTTTTCGTCCACCAATTGTCATCAGCGTGTCCCAGCAATGACCCTCTTCTGCCCATAAATCAGCGCTTACAGAGACATTGACAGTTTATATAAACAGCTGGTCGCACTTTTGGAAATATCTGTTTACGGTGTTGAATTAAATGACTGCCGACTCTGTGTCTATCACGGGGATATCGCAAAAGGTGTTTTCTAAAGAGACACATTCACCTAAAAGCCTTAGAAGACTCGGAAATTTTAAATGCGAAATATATTTTCTAAATAAGGCCGTATAACTGATTTGGGGCAGCAATATTTTGTAGCCATTCGTATGCCGTGGTCCGCTACCTTCCGAATGAGAACCCGACATCATTAAGCGTGTAATTAGTATCTGAACAATAAACAAACAGATATATGAAAGACAGGGGCAACGGCTATTTTTAGTTCTTTAATGTATATTTCGACCGCACTGTTTGAGATTCCTATCCATAAAAATGATTAGACTATTTTAGTGCCGCTTAATTAAATGGGCGCGCACACCATATTGAATAAGTTGAGTATGATCGGCAGGCTATTCCAGCGAAGAGCTCCCTTGTTTCAGCCGTCAGGAAGGCAGTTCCGACTTCATGTAACCGGATTTCTGCAAGTTGCAGTAATGTGCAATTTTTGCAGTTGCAGCTTCTTAATTTCCTAAAAAATAAATAGCTAATTTGAAGTGAATCAGACTATTTGAGACTTATAGGCTCAGAGTGAACGCCGGCGGACCCACCGATAAGCTGAACCCCTTGCAGCTGTGCCATGCAGCCTCAGAATATCGGTGAAACACGTGTCTGGGCTTTCAGCTAGCACATGTGCTGTCAAATATGGTATATCGTGCTGTCTCAGCAATTCCCGCACACAACTCGTGCAGTGAAATGAAACCATCAAATTGTATACTTTGATCGGGTCAGAAAGGAGCTGCTTGAGGAAGTACGTTCGCAGACATATTGGGATCCTTAGGGTTTCAACGCATGTCGGCGTCGAAGCGACCGATTCACTTTTAAATCACCTCGTTTTGATGAACCTAAGAAGACGAATATTAGGCTTCCCATTAACAAGCGGGCATATAATTCACGCGTAAGAGAAACTCTTTAAGAACATATTTCTTGTGATTAATTCGGCGTCCTGATTTCTCTTAGGTCCTCAGTTGAGCGCCGAACTAAGCACTCCCCGATAACGGGTACGGCGTTGCGATAAAGCCCTAGGGGGATGCAACTCCAATCTTAACCCATAATTTTACCACCGTCACTAACCCTATGCTTTACCGCGAACCTAACACCCACCCAGCGCCCCACTGCTAATCCCAACCTTAACCTTAAAATTCGGCTAGATTTGGTTATGCAGCCGCACCTGACGGACACAATACTGTTGACCTAATTTATTACTTTGACTTGGTGTGATAACGTTGGTATAATGTTGCTGGGCGTTACGGTGTGTGTTCTGTTGACGACCGTGTTCCTCTGTTGCCGTATCTACCTTTCTTGGACAAATGTTGGTGGTCCTTCTTGACTTTCGGCCTGTCGTCTCCTTTCAACTTTCGCGTTGGATGTTTCAGGGTCAGGGTTTAGGAATGCAGTTAAGAGTTTTAGGGTTTGTGTTAAAGATTCGGGGTTAGGGTTGGGGCTAGAGGTAGTGTTAGGAGTTAGGGCTAGGGTTTAGGGATTAGGAGTCAGGGTTGGGGTTTTGTATTGGGATTATGGTCAGGATTAGAGTTAGTGGTTTAGGTTAGGGGCTTAGGGGTTATGGCAACTATTTCTCGACAAAGTACAACCGCGAACCCCCGATAGCTTTTCTTTTGCACGTAATTACTTGACCGCGTCGCCTGTGCGTTCCCTGGCCCCACCTGTAAAAACTCCTTTTACAGGTTGGCTTGGTTTTTTTTACCCCAGGTGCGGCTATATAACCACATCTGACTCTTAACTCTAGTCATAATCCTAACCCTAGCTTCTAACCCTGACCTTTATCTTGAAACTAACACCTACCCTCCTAATTCTAGCCCTACTCTCAACTCCTCTATTCTAAATCCTCACAGTTACCTTTGGAAGTTAACACAAGGCTACCTGTAAAATGGGGAGTTCGAATTCCTGTGCCCTACTCCTTCGTTCGCACGGCAGGTTTGTTTCTACTACGGATTTCGTTTTAGTCGCATGATAGTGGCGTACGTTGATCGATCCTGTCGAAAAAATTTGAAGGCCTACAGCCGTGTGCGGATAGGGACATGGTGACTGGCATTCACGATCAGAAAGCCTTTCCGACATAACCTGTCCTAAAATCAAAACAGATTGATACATGCCATCATCACATGACTACGTATTCCGATCTCAACCGTGGCAAGGCGAGTCCGTAGTGCAGTAATGCGAGCCTTGACGTATGACAGACAGTACCCAACCAAACGTGACTTGATACAATGGGGGAAATTATATTATGATAAAAGAGCGGTCACCGATCAGGTTACAAAATGTGCTCGGCCGTCGAGCCTTTTGGCTCATACAAGAACCCTCGCAGGCAGTCGCACGGTGACTAGTAGTAAAGGTAAATAAGATAGTGTCGAAAAAGACGAGGGAGATTGAAATGGCCATTTCTGGCTAATTAGCCGTCATCAGCCAGTCATATCCGACCCCAAGTATGGCCAATTGAGATTTGAACCGTGATCTTTGGTCATGGAGGTTTGACACTCTACCAATGAGTTCGGGTTTGAATCTCAAATGATCCACACTTGGGGTCGGGTATGACTGGCTGATGACGGCCAATTAGCCAGAAATGGCCATTCCGGTCTCCCTTGTCTTTGTGAGAACCAGCTTACTTACCTCCCTGATTATACATATATAATTCTAGTATATTATACATAATGAACCACAGTCTGCCCACTTGCCGTCCTACCCTGAAGACGCACTTAGCCTTGTGAGCGATATTTCGCGATTTTAATTACCTGTTATAATCGCACCACTTTGCGGCACTTAATCTGATGTAGACTGACTTTTTCTCCGAAGGATTTTTCATTGTGTCATAGTTTCCTAATATTGGCAGAGGACAGCGCAACGACAATTAGGTCATAGTCTACTAAGTGCGCTATTTTCTCTGCACTCTGTTGACATTTGAGAGGTTCTGCGTTAAAGATTCGTGTTATTCAAATGCAACAATATCAGTCACATGAGAGAGGTCCAAAAATCAGCCCGCTTCAGCCTTTTCTGACCCACTCTTGCAATTTTCAGCGACTCTTTCACAACGTTCTGGAGCCTCAAGTGTTCTTTTAAGGACACCATTTATCTTCACAAAAAGGTGCCCCTAGTACGCTCTGTCAAGTATTCTGTAAACAACCTATAGACTCGCCCTGCGGGTGAACTTTAAGGGTGCGAATCTTCTTCCTATGACAGTGGCAAAGTACGCGCAACATAGTAGCCTTTTTGCAACTAAAATAGTCGCGAGTTAGGGAATATTTTTAGGGCAGAGCTTGAGAAGGCGATATAACTCTCACGACCAGGAGATCTCAGGAGCAAGGTGGGATCAAACAGTTTATCCCTCTAATTTGTGTCATCCACTCTGCCTGGAACCTTCTAAGTATGGACCGCTAAACGGTCGTTTCAGTATCCGTCACGCCGCGAGGTTAACCAGTTTAAACATTAACATTAAGGGGCCTACCATTCCTGCCAATCTGTGGATCTGCGATCCTCTGAGGACACTGTCCCGCATAGTCTTCGTGAGCACACCGATCACGTCTCATAACTGGTCAAGTGACCTTCTAGTCGTTGAACAGCCTGAGGCCATAGTGTGTGGCTGGGAGAGGTGAAACTACGGAGGAGTACAGAAAGAAGACTTATAAAAGTGCAACGGTGACTGCGTTTGCCTTGATCCGACAATATCACGGTTCTCGATTTGTCCTGATGCGGTAGTCTGTAACAGATCAGCAACTGGCGACAGTGAACGAATTGGAAATGACAGAAATGACTAGATTTCAGATTTAACCAACTATACTGTTTTCCACTTCAACATCCTGTTATGCGGTCGCGTCTTATGTTTCCCAGATCTAGATTCTACTCGTTAGGAATCATCAGCCTAGATAACCTTGACTGGCCGGCAGGCTTTTGGCTGGACTAGGCGTAGCAGTAGAAAATGACCAAAAGCACCTCGCGTGCTGTTCAATAGTCAGTCATCGGCAAAGGCCACTAAGGCCGCCAATTACAACTTCCGGTCCAGAACAAGTCAGTTACTTATCAGAATCTAAGCGTTCACCAAGGCACCTGATAGCACTGCTGTTATGGCGTATTTTTAACGTAAACATCAGCAGGAAGGGCTGCTGCGTAACGCCAAGGCGGAAGTGCAGAAGTCCAGGGTCACAATAATTATCTGAGTGAACTGCAGGTGTGTATAAAGGTGGGTGGGTTCTACCTACTCACAACAAAGACTGTACGG
>CACRXP010000227.1:580789-595013 GCA_902702965.1 Spirometra erinaceieuropaei
ATTGACCTCTGAGCTTCCTGCTCGACCTCGACAAAGCCATAACTCACGATTGCCGTGTTTCAACACACGTGACACGAGACACGCGCTCTAGGCGGTGGAACGACCAGATCGCACTCGGGGACGCGGCTGTTGTTCTACGATGGGAGTTAGCAACGCCATCGGCACCTCTGCCATTTTGCTGGCGTGCGGAAAAGAAGGACTGACTCGAAGAAGGAGACACGATCGCTGGGACAAGAGCTTTATTAGCCTGACGTTTCGGATTCCTGCTCGAACACATCACCAGAGACAAAAGCAGATACGAGTGGTTTATGCACAAGCAGCTGCAGTATTTGTAGGATGCAGTCGCTATGCTACCGCATACCTATGAACATTCACGACTCCCCCCTTCATCAGGCATCGTTGCACGTGGTGTGATAACTGTTTGATGGCCGACATTCGCGCCGTTACCTGCTGAAATTTCATCACGTGCGTTGGATGTTGGTGTGATGATTGCTCAACCATCTGGTGTTGCAAAAAGTGTTCACCTGTGCGCTCCCCGCGTGGCCAATTACTCCGCCTAGGCGAAGTCTCAGCACTGAGTATGGAATGGGAAGATCATTGCACTTGTTGCTGGATTGAGGGCCAGTAAACCATGGCTCAAGCAGCTCCCGGCTCACGCAGTTGTCAACTCTTGCGAGAATTCCGGCCTCGTCGAATTTGAATTTGCTGCCCGATCTCGTCGAATGAGCCGCAACTTGAGAGCTAGCGTCATTTCGCCGCACCGCTGCAGCGTGTTCGGACATTCGCGTTCGGAGCTGTCTTCCGGTTTCTCTGACGTAGTTGCTTTGTCCGCAACTGCGCCAGATCCGATAAACGACTCCAGAAGTTTCTTGCAGTGGCAGCGGGTCTTTTGGTTTCATTAACTGACGCCTGATGGTCGCCTCCGGTTTGTGTGCAACTCTAACCCCAAGTGGTGCGAGAAGGCGGCCGAGAGCTTCCGAAACGTTCTTAACATACGGGAGCGATCGCCCAAATTTGGTGTCCGTGCGGTTAGGCCTTTCGTCCCTTTTGCGTATGCACCGGCTGACGAAGTTGCGCGGGTAGCCATTGGCTTTGAAGACCCGATAGAGTGTCCTTGCACAACTGTATTTGTGGCTGATTGGGTGGTTGCTGTTGAAGTTCAGTACTTGCATCGTATTTGTCGCTTTCCTGAACACTTTGGTCATTAGTCCACCAAAGCCTGACTCCTTTACACGTGGAGTCGACCGTTGTGCACACACATTCGCAGCCCCCCATGATTGCATGCGTGGCCCATTTTTCTTAATGTCCCTGCTCGGCAGAAGGGGAAATGCGATAATGGTGCCTACAAAAGGGAGGATTATTATGATTTTGCAAAGAACTGTGTTTGCCCGTGTCCTTCATCGTGTGGGGCTGTTTATGAATCTGAGCAGGCCACTCTTGATTACGTTGACAAATAAGATTGATTTTCATCACTATACATGCATCCAAAATAATCAGTACAAACAAGAAACATGCCATTGTTCCAGGTTTAAAACGGACTATATGGCTGGCATTTACTCGCAAAGATTATAGTCAACAAACACATTGTTACTGAGGCGACCATCTGGCAAGGAGAAGTTTGCTTTCGGTAAATTCTCATCGGGCCAGTACAGCTATATAGTTATGGGGTTAACTAAAACATGTGGGTACTTAGTTGTATGTTTAGGTCAACAGGCATGTCGGGATAATTTTCCTCAGCTACATGGAACACCCACCCAAGTACTGGTGGTGGTGGTGGTGGTGGTGGTGGTGGTGGTGGTGGTGGTGGTGGTGGTGGTGGTGGTGGTGCCAATAATGGTAGTAATTGTAATGATAGTGGTAGTAGTAGTAGTAGTAGTAGTAGTAGTAGTAGTAATAGTAGTAGTAGTAGTAGTAGTGGCGAACTTAAAACGATCGTACTAGGAACAAATTAAAGAGATATCCATAAGCTCACCAGCAAGAGGGCCAATAAACGGACTGGCCTAGCAGCGTCTAGGAAGAAGTGACACCTAATGTATCGAGGGGGCTTCAGAACGAATATTACCCAAAGCTCTGAAAACAGCCACACAAAAGAGGTCGGCTTCATTCCGTGGGACCCTTTAACTAGAGCTGGCAAGCTAAAGCTGTTTATTGTTTTCCGGTTTTGGACACATCTCTGAATATAACCTTTATTTCTTCTCGGACACCACTGAGACAATCGTCATGAGCGCTACTAAACCGTCACGATGATAACTAAGTTCCTGGTGCTACAGTGCAAACAGTATCAATCGTCATTTCGACCTTAGAGCTCACTGCGTGGACCAGCGAACGCGCCCTATTCCACCCTCTTAGAATATCGGCCGCAGATCTGTGAGTAGCCACTTGGAATCACAGTGATCTGACATCCTCCGTTCCACCTTAGTAAGTCGCCTCCCTGAAACTCCGTCCCTTCCGCCATCCCCTGGAAATCCGATGTCGCAAAGCCAAATCACTTTGTTCAACCTCGTCTTATAAGAGGTTGTCATTAAAACTTAACAAGTTAGGGGTGCAGTTCGATTCTTTGTATTAGGCTTTTCTTTCCTCATTAAGGAATATATTACAACAAAACACGCTACAATAAAATAGATATAGTCAATAGCACCTTACCCATGAAATCAACTGAGAAAACCAGTTGAGGGTAAATATACCAGAAATTAAAAAAACCCACGGTCCGTATAAATCTGCGGAAAAGCTAAAATGCAGTGATATACACTTACACATAGGCAGAATAGCTTTACCGACAAAGACAAGGGAGGCTGGAATGGCCATTTCAGGCTTATTAGCCGTCGTCAGCCTGTCCTTGCCTTCTCCGAATAAAATAGGGTTACTAGAGAATGATATGCGAACCCTTTCCGCTGGGAAGGTTCCCGTGACAGTTTGGTCAAGGCGTCTTCTTAGGAATTCACTCGCAGCGCCTCCTTGGAAAGGGACTTTGAGGAACAAAGTTTTCCTTTCGGCAGTCAGTCTGGTTGGTTTTGCAGGTCATTCATGGCAAAGAGCCTTGCCGAACGACCCGCAAAATTCACCAGACTGACCGCCAAAATGAAAACTTTGTTTCTCAAAGTCCCTTTCCAAGAAGACGCTGCAAGTGAACTCCTAAGAAGACACCTTGAGCAAACTGTCTCTGGAACCTTCCCAGCGGAAAGGGTTTGCATATCATTCTCTTCTATCCCTATTTTACGCGGAGAAAGCAAGACTAGGCTGCCACCTCAGACCGCACTAGGTAGGATAGTGCAAGTTAAATACAAATGCGCCCAAAGATTTTTTGCAGAAATACTTGTTAAAACCGCGCTTTCCATGCTAAACTAACTAAGGACGTTTGTGCTGGGCCACCTGCACAAGGTCTTCACATTTTCACATGCTTGACCTGACACAGCAGCGCACGAGGCAAGAATGCAGACCGGAATTGCTGCCAAGCCGTTCAGTGGCCAATAGGCTTAAATCTCTACTGACGGCAGTCATTGCTAACTCCAGGGCTAAAGAGCCAAGCCTCGCCAGTAGGGAAGACCATGGCCGTCTGATCAGTTCTGCTACAGCGAAACTGCTGCTCGTGTTTCCATAGCTACTGGGCCAACAACCCTCTTCCCACATATGTACTTCCGCACAGTTGCTTCTATTCGCATATTTTCAAAGCATGCTGGTAGACTCCTTCTGAATAGCTTCGCCAGTAGCAATGTAAAAATGGCGAATTACAGTCCTGTCCTGAGTTGTCTTACTCCTATCAAATAAATACTTTTAGCAGGTCTGTGTTGCGCCGATCAATTCCGCGTTACAGTCAACCTTTTGTCCATCAGCAACCTTTTGGAGTCTTTTATCCTATCCCTAACTGATGCCGCTAGTGCAAAGGACTTGTTTCTAACGTTACTTTAACGCGGGCTTTAAGTGTGCCTCCTTCTAAATGTAATTTAATTAAGCCCTGATGCAGTGCAAAATGTATCCATATCAGATAAGAGACTGTGGACTACGGGCTCTATGCCAACGCAACACAAAGGCGTCATAAGTTGTTGAAAACAGTATTACTCACTTTCAGTCTCGTTCCTTCGAGCGAAAGAGAAGTTAGATGACAAACTGATATTCCTCTGTTATCACATAGTTTCATGTTTGAACAGGCTAAATGTTAGGAGAGAATATATCGGGCGTCTCCTCCTACATCAGTTAGCAGTAAGCTTTGAACCTCTGAGGTCGAGCATACGACCTGCGTCATGACGCTCTCAATTCACTTGAGAATTTTCTTATAAGCATATCCGTTGGCTTATTTTGCTCACCAGGTTCTGATTTTTTCCCCTCTGTTTCGCTAAACTATAAAAATGAGGTCATCTGCACCCTACGTTAACATCGTTTCGAGGGAAGTAAAATTTGACTCGAATTTTGCCATTCATTCACCGGTGATCCTTCACGATGTTGGCCATTGAATATCGCTTGTGATCCCCTGTTGTTACCTGGTTTGCGCACCCGCTATTATCCCCTGTGATATGAGGCTTTTTTGCGGAAAATTTCGCCATGATACTTCCAAAATAAAGCGTATCCCACTCTCTCAACGATGTTTCGCTAGTTCGTGCTTGATCAGTTGTGCCGCACATTTTATTTATTCCATTCCACGCACACGCTCAAGTTTAATTACACAGGTTGGTTTACTTTGCGGATTTTACGGTGTAACAAACGGCGCTGACTACTTGTGCCTCTAGGGTTTAAGTCGTCCCAAATTATTTTGCCTTAGAAAACTAGTGGTCTTTTAAGGAATAAACGTCGCCCTTATATCTGTCACCTCATCGCTTATCAACGTAATATGCCTGACGGTGATTAGCCCACAGCATAGGTCCCCCTCCCTAGCCGATCTCAGTTAGTAAAACTCCAACCATGTCTGTGGCATCCGCCATGCTGTTCATCTTCTTTAATCCGTCGGGGTCTGCCAAAGTTGATTTTGGTAGGATGTACTTATGCAGTCCCACCTGGTGGACACAAATACTGTTGGGATTAGGGTCAGCGGTTAGGGCAACTATTTTTTTACCACTCATAGTACAACCGGGCGTTACCAATAGATTTTCTTCTGCATATAGTTACTTAACCTCGTCGCCTGTGCGTTCCCCATCCCCGCCTGTAAAAACCCCCGCTGCCACCAGTCTCGTATTAGAAGTGACTGGACCTTGTTTATTCAGGTGGGCCTACATAACCACAACCGCCCTTCTGGGTTGGTCGACCCTTCTCGTGACTTGGGACACTTTCATTGTATTTATTGGTCATAATCTTTGTTAGAATTTGCCTTACAGTCTCGCTGCAGTGAGGACAACTATCGCTCCCGGGTACGGTGACTAGAATTCGAATTCCAAATTGCACCGCGCACTGCACAGACTGGCAATCGACTCAGACTGAGGCAGGCTAAAGACTGAATGGCTCATATTTGATGCGTGGTTTCAGGCTCTAGCTCAGCGAAGTCGCACACAATTCTCACCCCCGGACTTGCCAGGTCTACTGACTTCATCTGCACAGCAACGAAAGTGCCGTGACTGGGCTGGAGTCATTGAGGTCGGCGGTGAGGTCGAGTGGGGTCGGCTTTTTACAGTCATCGCACTCGGCTGGAGAGCTGAAGAGTCATCAGACTGAAAATCCACCCCACTGCTGCAAGTTTCGGGCACTGATGTAGAGTGGTAGAGATACTTTAAAAATCGATGAGAAGTACAGTGGTTGTGTCACAAAAATTTCTGTAACACAAAATCCGCCCGAGAAGGTTTTGGCTAGCGTATTCAACGGGGTAAGAAAACATTAGGATACCAGGAAACATCTGACTTTGTTTGTTTTCCTGTCATAAAAGGGACTTAAACTCAATACTTTTTAGTAAAAGGCCATCTGTGCCTCAAACCAATAGAACCGTAGGAAACAGCAACACCAAATATTTGTCATAATATCTGCTCAGATTTCGACCACGACTTTTCATGAGTTGGGCCGCCCAGTGTACTACAGAACAGCTCAGAATAACACCCAAATCCCGATTATTACAGCAGGCAGAATGATTTGAATTTTCTCTGCAGTTCACTACAAACTTGAGAGGTCCCCTTACTTGAAATGTTAGCGAGAACGGGACATTGTCGTAAATGAGGGCATTAAACAGATCAAGAACGGGATCTTGCCGCAACCTTACTGCTTGTAGCCGGCTTAGTAAAAGACAACTACTGATGTGGTGTGAACTGCCCCCAGCGCATTCGATGCATTTATGTATTCAGACGTATGGTAGAGAGGTGCTCGCCGATCATTCTTACGGAAGTCACTCGCTCATCTGTGCTTTACCGGCTCTCTCTCGAGCCCAACCAGCAGCCGCACAGCGAAGCATGACATGGGCGGGATGTTATTACCGGGATTGACCATGGCCGGCTGACGACGGCTAATAAGCCAAAAATGGCCATTCCAGTCTCCCTTGTTTTCGTCGATAATAAAATCCTGCATATTTGGACATATTTTATAGGAACCATAAAAAGTGTGTTCTTTCTTAAACATATTTGGTAGAGAAACATGTTCTCTTCAAAGTCCCTGCAACTCTCGTCTAAAACAGGTTTTTCTACTTCCAAATAATTGTAGACCTTATTTGCAATTGCATTGGAATTTCAGGTTTGCAATCTGTAAGGTGTATATTTTTCGCGAACATTATGTACTCCTCCATACTCTCCATATTCGGTGATGAGGCTTTGCCTAGGCGGAGTATTGAGCCACACGGGAACCGCACAGGCGAACACTGATTCCTAGCGTTATGGTCAGTGGGTAAGATTGTTGAGCCATCATCACACCAGCATCCGACACCCCTGATTAAATGACAGCAGTTAACGACGCGAATGTCGGCCATCGAACAGTCATCACACCAAGTACAACAACTCCGATGCAGGGGGGCCGCGAATATTCATAGGTATGCGGCCGCATGGCAACTGTATCCTATAAATACTGTAGCCCCTTCCGCATGAAGCACCCCTATCTGCCACCCCTAACTGATGGGTTCAAACAGTAAATCCGAAAAGTTGGGCGAATAAAACTCTTGGTCCAGCAATTGTGTCACATCCTTCGCACATTTCCCTATATCATTGAGAAGACGCCACACAGGACTCATTAAATGTCACAATAAATGTGGGTTATGTTGTATGATTAATAAGGAACATTAGGAAACAGGCAGATGCGACACTACTTGAATGGGCGTTTCATGGCCAAAAAAATTTCAAAAATAACGATTTTTTAAAATCGAAAGGTATTCCCTTTTCGAGTTAATAATTTCAAAAGATGAGATTTTCTATCAAACGAATGCAACAAAGAGTTTTTGTCCAGACCTTCTATAAAACATTATTTCATTTATACGGAAACCGAACATCAGCGGGCCTAAAGTATAATTTTAAGTAGTCATTTTTAATGACTGTAATTGTGCAGGCGACCAGAAGGGAGCCCATTTAAAGGCCGGCATGCTGCCGCCTTTGAAACATCATGGGACGATGTTGTCAGCTAGCCAGCATGACAACTCCACCTATGTAATCCTTTCTAATCAAAAACATACTTCAGAATTTTGGTTAATATTTCACGATACAGGCCAGCTACTGCAATTGTTGCTTGACGGTAGTGAACACAAAATGGCGGTTATTTTTTCATGCGCATTCATGGTGATCATAACCTTGATAAGTATGTTCTTGTGTCAAAAGGTCTGAAAGCATTTGCTATGCCTGTATCAGTCAAACATGGCCCTCACAGGCTGGTATGAGCTGTCAGTCTCCTGACACCTGGTTCCCTGCCGGTAGATGCGCTTGCGCTCCCGCTTGATGCACAGGTGGTGGGCATGGCTGCCCAGTCATCCTCGTCCTTCTGACCCCTGTTGGGGTGTTGTTGTTGGTGGTGATGAAAAATCCTGGTCTAGTGTATGTTGTGGGCCAGGGGTGTGGTGGCACGCCTAGTTTGCCCAGTTTCTCCAACGTGTGTTGCTAGTCGAGGGTTAGGGTCTAACCTCCGAGTTGCCGGTTTGTGCTCTTGTAGGCGAGTCTACAATTTCCGCCCGGTTTCTCCAACATAATTGCAGTCGTCCTCATTGTACTTTATTTTGTAGATGACTGCGGAGGTTTTAGCGGGTGGCAATTGTTGTCTAGGGTCGATGCGCTATGCCTAACCTGGCAGGTTATAACAGTCGAGAGACCGCCTCAGAGACCCCTTTAACGCAGGGAATGGCCCTCCAGACTTCGGGTTGCTGTTTATTTGGCTGTCTTCTGTGCTCGTGGCATCTGCTTCTCTCGGTGAAATATCTGGGATAGCCATTGGCTGCAGACAGGTTCTGAAGGTACAGTCGTTCGGCTGTTTTATCCTCGGACGAGCCGCAGTGTGTTTCGACTCTTTGGAACAAAGTGTGGACACAGCTGCGTTTGTGTGACAGAGGATGGTTGCTGTTTAAGTGTAGGATCTGTCTTGTGTCGATGGATTTTCGGAATACTGTGGTTTGTAGTTGTCCAAATGTGCACCGGCGCACAGGCACGTCAAGGAAGGGCAGTTGGTTGATTGTTTCTGCTTCTAACGTAAACTGGATATCCGGGTCAACCGAGTTCAGTAGTTCCTTTTGGCGCTCAATGTCAGTGAATTTGACAACGACGAAGGTTTTATCGACATATCGAGCCTAGAAGTCTAGTTGACACCTGGTTCCCTGCCGGTAGATGCGCTTGCGCTCCCGCTAGATATACAGGTGGTGGGCATGGCTGCCCAGTCATCAGCCTCGTCCTTCTGACCCCTGTTGGGATGTTGTTGTTGGTGGTGGTGAAAAATCCTGATCTAGTGTATGTTGTGGGCCAGGGGATGTGGTGTCACGCCTAGGTGCAGGTCAGGCCGTGCCAGCCACCTGCGCCTTTTCCCGCCTCAAATCTTCTTTGACTCTGTCTTGACGTCTGATCCAGGTGAGGGAGTGAGGAAGAGAGAGAGAGTTAGATGGTGCGCAAGTCTACTATCACTATAAACTTATTCACGTGCAAGTCACTGTGCCTGCTGCATCTTGCTGTGTAGCACGCGGTGGACGCCGTCGGAATCGATGGTCGAACTGTCGAAATATGTGTGTGAATGTTAAGTCTGCGATCAAGGGAGACGATTAAATGAAGATGGCAAGGAATTTGGAACATCGGCCGGATTTGTAGACTATCAGCAAAAATAATTTGTAATTGAGAGCCCTCAATAACTCAAGACCTCAGTTACTCAGACCTGTTGTTTGTGGATCATGCGAGAAAACGGTGTAAATTTGTTGGACCTTGAGAAAATCGGTTTTGAATCGTCACTTCTGGTTTATTTTCTCGGATCGGTCAGCTATACAAAAACCACGGGTAAAGATCATAGGAAATTCGAACCCGGAATTTTTGATTGTCGAGTAAGAAATGAGACAGATTGCTACTGAATCCGAGTTCATGCCCTTATGGGTTTCAACCGAGAATATTGACTATTCTGGGCTATGGCGTTCCGCAGATCCGGATACAGGATGATGAGCACCTGGTGTACAGAGGCCGGAGAGTATCGGCTCGAACTGACGACGTCAGATAAGTCAGAAACGGTCGCTTCACCCCCTCCCTGGTCTCTATCAGTCCACCCTCCGCATTGTAAATTGCTGCTATGCGACGGCTTATGGGGGCCCTGGATCAGGCTTCCAGAGTCGAATTGGAACAATAGGGTCCTCCCTGCAATGTGATTGGTGCCGTGACACTTCTAAGGAGCCTGCTTACTGTGAACTCCGAGCATGAAACCAAAGTCGAATATTTCTGAAAGGCACGGAGGTAGAAATGGGTCTGAGTCGTTTGCGCTTCGCTCATCTGCTCTTGCCACCATAATGTGCACTTTGAGCACTTCGGCGCAGTTGAATTAAAGCAAAGCGCCAAGTGCCCATGAACTAAGTGTGTGAGCAGGGTAAAGAACAGTGGTCTGTGCTTAGAAGTCAGTGCCAACAACATTTAGTCTCACCCAGTCAGCCTTTTGTCACAAACACCCCTCAGCAGGGTATGACTGCGTCAATCGTCATTCTCTCGGCAAATTACCACGGCCTAATGTGCATAAATGACGCAGGAACCTTAATCCAAACTGAGGGGGTAGCGAATAAACGCGCTCTGCTGTGTCGTCATACGCCACCGAGCCCCCGGCTGCCTTTGAGAGAAAAAAGGAAGCTTTACAATTCAACATCAAGTCCATTTCCCATTGTATCGATCACCCTGCCAAACAGTGCCTCGTCCAAAATCCGTAATCAGAGTTTTCTGCGACGCTTTAGGACTGCTATTATGGGTACTTAATGTCTGTTTTTGTAATGACTGCTCAGTCTACTTCATTTGTTAGGTTTGTGTTATTTGTTTATATGCGTCAGATGAAATGGTATATTCTCCACTCGTAACTAGCTTTGTCCTCGTCAGTATTTACTCCGGAATGGAGGTTCTTCTAGTAAATACGTCTGGACACCTGCGGTATGAACGCAAATTTGACATTTTGAGTTTTCTGGGGCAGTAGTGGGACCTAAACCACCGACATATTGGTCATTCAGAAGGGCATTTGCGAGCATATCCATGATTTCGATAAATTTTCGTCGGGCCGGTACATTTATACGGGAACCAGGTACAAAGTAAAACGTGTGCGCGATAAGAGAAATCAATTAGGGCTCGTCATTTCATACAAGCGGGTGTGAATTGGGGGGAGGGAAGGAGGAGGCAGTAAGTGGCCGTGATGTTACGTAGCGCCATGTCACAGGGGGGGAGTGGAGGGGGCCGGGGGGTCGCGGAGACATGAATTCAGTCAATTGACCTTTGGCCACGGCAGATTCGGAGCATGCATAAGGCTCTTCTGCGCGCACAGGACTGGCCTCCGTAGCCTGATGGCAGTCACTTCCGCTGTTACTGGCAGGCGCTGACTCAGTTCTTTAGGCTAGTTAGGTTCATGACACAGCTGCGAGGGTTTCGATTCATCGGTGTGTCCCCCGACTTTGCTCGCGTGCTTTCTGGTAAATACTCCAGTATTGAAATTACGACTTTTTAATTTTCCCAAAAATTAATCACCAACTCGGTCTTAATCAGTCTATTGGAGACTCGCATGCGGAGACTGAAATGAGATATGATATAGTTTGACTTGGTGTGATAAGCCTCTAATAGACTAAATTACACCAATTTAGTGATTAACTTCTGAGGAAATTAGAAGCTGCAAAGCAACGCTAGGGTGTAGGACCCCCAACTAACTCCAGCTAGCCTGTGGACCGTGTCATACGTTGAATGGTGGTAGAGGGGTTTGATGGGTGGCGAAATACACAGGACTGAGAGCAAAACGACACGGAAAACAGATAAATTTATACCTAAAGTCTAATTACACGGTGTCGTTTGGCAAAGAAAACGGGCGTGATGATTTAAAAATAAACGAAAAAGCAATTTTTTGAAAAATAACGGGTCTTGAATAAAGCGCCACTGGTACGTTTACATCTAGTCAGCAAGAGAAGGTAATCTCAAACGATGGGAACGGTGAATAATAAGTGATGTTTACAGTCCCACTGAATTCTAGGGTATATTTCTGTAGTTGCCATCTACTTGTGCGTTTTACGCCCTATTGTTACCAGCTACAATTTCAAAACTGGAGTATCCATCAGGATGCCCGCTGATGAGCCGAACCCCCCCCCCCCCGCCCCCAAATGTGCCATGCAACAGCAGAATCGCGGCGAAACACGTGCCTGGGCTTTTAGCTAGCACCTGTACTATCAAGCACGATATATCGTAGTAGCCCACTCTTACGGAACGCTGAACCTATTTGTAGTAAAGAAAATGATTTTATCCGCTTTTCTTTGACGTGCTTTAAATTCGGTGTAGTTTCAGTTTGTTTCCAAATAGAGGGTTGACGTAAGTCTTTCCAGAGCCAGTATACTTCAGCAAAATTCACGAAACTCCTTCACCTCACCACTGAGTACTTTCAGTTCAACGCGGCAGAAAAGCACAGGGAATCCACCGAGCCTTCCAACCCACAATCAAAGGCAATTTGCATGGGCAAAGAACCGGGAAATAATCAAAACATAGCTGCCTACATGAAGCAGCCCTATTCTTAAATTGCAACTGTAAGTGATAGCTCAAGATGTGTGCAAACGTTTTTCCTTGTTGGGGGTACTCTCACCCCGAAGTACGTTTCTGTTAGGGTGCGCCACTTGACCTCCGCTGATGGACGTCAACAGAAGGAGGGGGCTCGGCCCCCTATAAAAGATCGTGGTTGGGATCGACTACCTAGCCCATGGGGTCGCCTAGGAAATCCTATTTTCCCAGAAGCAGCTCCTCCTGGAGCTGCCCGCTTTCCAACTCGGGTCATTTCGATTAGTTTCCTTTCTGGTGGCAGACATGAAAGAGGGGAGTGGTAACCGTTAAGCACTCAGCATGTAATCATCGGCCGTTGATGTGCAGGCTGCGCCTGTTATCCAAAATTTCATCACCACCCATGACATCTGTTCTCCTCGTTAGGCTTTGTATGTAGTCAGAGAAGCTCGAATTCTGCTCAAACCTACTGAAAGCTGCCCTTCCGTTTCCCCTGAACGCCACCAGCAAACAAAAGCGCCAGTCTATAGTCGGGGAAGTTAAACACGCCCGCTAGCATCGAATTTGGTGCGACAGTGTTCCTATACTTGCACTTATCCAATTAATTTTCCGACAACGTATTTTAACCAGGTATGCACTCACCCCTAGGCATAACTTGCGTCCATGTGCTGGAAGGGGTATTCCTATGTGCGACTTCTAATCATCTGACTAGAGGCACGCGTGGCAAGCACGCGTTTGGTGGTCGTAGACTCAGATTTAGCCGAATCGATCAATGTGTTCACCCCCATCCCCAGTCGTCGTGGCGTGATGGGTATACAGGAGGTGGTGAGATAGACGCCGCATAAGTCCACATTGCAATAAGAAAATCCAAAACAAGTCACCTCAGCGCTTTTCTTGGGAGAGTGGGGAACCTGAGCGTTGGCAACGGGTCACCTACCCCACAGTCATGTCCAGCACAGCATGGGTAGGCCTACTGTCTCAGCGGAATCCATGATCAGTCTGCCTCACAATCCGGATTGCGTGCCTACGGAGGCTGACCTACACGTCTTCCGAAATGGAGGGGACCTTTGTCTTGACCAAACGTTAGCACCCACCCGCAGGGGGCATGCTGCGTTTGCGCGCGAGATGGGCTGCTTAGTTTTCAGCAAAAACAGCACGAATTTCTTTGCTTTTAAACCTCTCAGTCAGATTCCGAGAATGCTCCTCGCACGACCTAGCTCATCTTTCTGGTAACCCCTTTTTAATCGGCTCTCTGCCTTCACTGTTTGCTGGCTGATTAGGAATTATGCTTGCCAAGCCACTTATTTTCCTATGCGTTCCCATGATCTACCGATATACGAGGCATCAGAGCCGATAGTGGTCTCGGTGGTTCCGTTTTCAACGATCGGGTTGTTCCATTTAAAATGGCGATTTATTATGTTACAAGTCTTTTAGTGCTAAAAACCAAAACGATATAATATCACCGAGTATCATTTTAGATACCGGTACTCGCGAAAAACTTCGACGCACCTATAACCGGCTTTCTACAGATTCATTGACCGTTTTGTCGACCGGCGCCCTCTACACTGGCCTTTCAACTTCAACGGAGAAATTTTCGTTCATACTCAACAGTGTCAAGATTAAACGTATATTATTATTACCTTGTCACACAGGCTTCGCAAACGACTCAAAACATATTTTTGCTGACATGATTCACCTTTCTTCAGCATGTTATGAAGACGCAGTCTAAACCACACAAAGTACTGGAATATGCCTCTGGTGATTATTGTTCTCTTTAACCAGGACGCACTGTTTTAGATCCAACTCTGTTTACTACAGTCAGAAACCTATATCATAAAATTTTTGTGAAGAATGTTGCTAATTTCAGTAGTTATCTTCACCGCCTGCCGTCTCAAACGATGGTTTTGATAGTGGATCTGAGATATCAGACAGACAAAGCTCTTGTCCCAGCGATCGAGTCCCCTCTCTCGCTTGCCCTTAGGGCTGTCGATATTATTCCGGTCTCCATGTGTGTGATTGCCATGCCCATTGGTTGAAGGGACATCTGAAAACTATCGACATATTTAGTCTGACTCGTCCAGGCTCCTGCCGCCTCCATCTAGAATGGCTTCCCTTCGAAAGTCAACAGTCTGCACGACATGTATTGCAAGCTAGTAGCTAAACCC
>CACRXP010000227.1:595054-610536 GCA_902702965.1 Spirometra erinaceieuropaei
GGGCCTGGTGCGGTAGTTTGCAAGGCCAACAAAAACCGTTTACGCGTGCCACCCACGGCCTGGCCCCCACAAAGCGCAGTAGATGTGCTATCTCAGGAAATGTCGAGCAAAATCCAGAAATGAGTTTCCAGTTCAAAGGCGTAACTTAAGTAAGGTTGTAATATAAGGTATCATGTCGCATAATATCGAGATATTCTAGTCACATCTGGATGCCGGCTTTCGGACGAGATCTGTATCGGTCTGTTGTGTAAGCTGTCTTCCGGAAAAAAATTGCGATTTATTTAACATGACGTTTTATCGTAGATTTTCGAGGCCCCTACAAATTAAATATACTTTATAGAAACCTCATAAAAATATCCTTTCTCCTACTGATTTTGTAGCAAACGACACCTTCTTCGAATCTTATATTTGATGAAAGAGTACCTTCCGGTTTTAAAAACTTTCGCAATTCTTGAATACTATAAGACCCGACCCGCCGTTTACCTTACATTCGGGGTTTCCAAACTACAGGCTTTACTTTTTTCGTGCAAGGAAAATCATACATTTCTATATGCTATTACGGATAGGGCATATAAGGCTCATAAAATTCTGTAATGGATATGGATCATGTTTTTTACTTTACAAGCGCCAGTAATGAATTCGCTGATATGATGGTGTACGATTGGACGTTTTACGGTCTTAAATAATCTTGTAATTGGAAACTTTTTTTAAAACCGATATGTACTCCTTCTTCAGGTATAAAATTGTACGAAGACGTATTCCGCTACCAAATGAATAAAAGAAAATTTTTGGGCACGGTTTCTTTAAAATATGTTTAAAATTTATAAGGGATATCAAAAATCCATGTCAAAAGTTCATGCTTCATAAGTAGCCATTCTTTCTGAAATGTAACTCACGCAGGCGGTCAATACAGAGGTCGTCCGAAAACCGGCATCCTGACAGGACTGAAATATCTTATGCCATACGATAATTAGGACTACAACCCTACAAAAGTAATCTCTTGGAATTGGAAACGCCTGTCAGAATTTCAGTCAGCATGTCCACTCAAAAATACTCCCAAGAGAGTGAAGTTATTCCATCCCCTGGCAAGCTTCAATCGTGACAGTTTCGAGCGCGTCAAATCTATCAAAGAAACCCCAGCCTCCACGACTTTCAAACGCAATCCCGAATGGAATGAGGAGTTGGACGTCAGTTACGAGAATAGTGCATTCTGTACAGAATAAATGGGGAAAGTAGCGGAGTGACAGACGAGGGTACGTCCGGCATCGGGCGAGATGCGAATGCGTCGCAGCGCCATAAGCCAGAGCACGTCTGATTCGACCTTGAAGATGATTGGCCAGTTGGATGGCTGTGAGTGGGCGAAAACGCGCCCGCCGCTGGTGCGCACGTGTGGGCACTCGCGAGAGACGCAGTGTTGCAGCATGCGCCCGGAGCAGGGCCACCAAGGTCGTGCTGTGAGGATAGGCTGCCCAATGTCCCTTTCACTTTGGCTCACATATTCCGCGCACCAGCGGCTGCCCGAGTCTTTCAATTAGTTGGTAAGGCAAAAAATACTCCGAATATCGCAAACGCATTACAACATCAGATGCTAATAGAAGTGAAGAGACGAGTCCCAGGAAGCAGTCTTGAAATTCTCGCAAGAGGTGACAACCGCGTGAGCCGGGAGCCGCTTGAGTCATGGTTTACTGGCCCCCAGTTCATTAACAAGTGCAATTACCTCCCCATTCCATACTCGGTGCTAAGACTTCGCCTGGGCGGAGTAATTGGCCACGCGGGGAGCGCACAGGTGAACTCTTGTCCCAACACCAGGGTCAGTGCGTCAGATGATCGAGAAATCATCACACCAACATCCAACGCATATGATGAAATTTCAGCAATTAACGACGCAAATGTCGGCCATCACACCACGTCCAACGATCCCTGATGAAGGGGGGAGCCATGAATATTCATAGGTATGCGGTAGCATGGCGACTGCATCCTGAAAATACTGCAGCCCCTTGTGCATAAACCACCCGTATCTGCTTTTTTGTCTCTGATGATGGGTTCGAGCAGGAATCCGAAACGTCAGGCTAATAAAGCTCTTGTCCAAGCGATCGTGTCTCCTTCTTCATGACATCAGAAGCTATGCGACATCAGCTCACTATATTCAGTCTGAAGTCAAGCAGGTCGTAGTGGCTCGCCTGAACAGGCGGCATTTAGGGGTTCAGAGAGGGGTGCAGCGTTTGGAGCGTCGGTTTAACAGCGATGAAATCCGAGCCCACGCTACCTTCTCCATTCCCGGATCTGCCCCGCCCATTTGACGCCCCGCTGGATTCCCCCCATTCACGGCGATTGTTCCTACCTAAGTGCAAAAAGGGCACCATCGACATCCATCCTAGCTACCATCTCAACGTTATTTTAGTACTAGGCAAACACTCGTAAAACACATGTACATCTAAGTTACTCCCTTCCCCTCATGACAATGAAACCCATCCACTTGTTACCTTACCCACAGGCACGGTTTAGTGAAGATGGCCATTGTCGACTATGACGCAGTAGGAGATGGTCCTCATGCTGTCGTGAAATCGCTTGACTATCTCAAAAGTCGCGCTTTTCTCGAGGTCTTAAGTAAAAAAGCGGTGAGGTTTGGTCCTGCAGCCTCACCTGATTAATACCGTATGGTTAGCTTCCTAACCCAATCTTAGCATACGCAAATACTCTGGCTTTACAAATAACACGTGTTTGCATATTCCTTACCATTTTAATCTAGCGAGTGACTGTGCCACGGGGAGAGGAGCGCTTATACGCTAGCCGCCGTTACTTCAGGTATCAGTTCACACGCACTTCCCTGTGCGTGTTTCGAACCCTGTTTGAGTCCTCTTTACTATCTCAATCCAGCGAGCGGTTAAATAGACGTTCCACGTTAGTGGCCATGCACTGCGACTAAGCATGCGGTTCCCTCTGCGTCCTCTTAATCCAGCAAGTGACTGTGGTTGGGGGGGGGGGGAGTGTGTACGTGCAGTAGGTCAAAAGGTTTGTAAGCGTGTATCATGGCAGTATCAGCAAACCATGGCTCTCGGAGCCTGGTATGCGCTGGTAGTTCCTTGACACCTGGTCCTCTGTCGGTAGATGCGCCTGCGTCCCCGCTAGGTACACGGGTGGTGGGCATGGCTGCCCAATCATCATCCTCGTCCATTTGACCCCTATTATTGATGCTGTTGGCGAAAAATCCTCGTTATTTGCTGTGTGGACCATGGGGTGTGGAGTGGAAAACCAAGGTACGGGCTCGGCCGTGCCATTCACCTATGCTCTCCCCCGCCTCCGGTCTTCTTGACCCTGCTCCGCCTTGCTGTGGAGCACACGGTGGACATCGCCGAAACCGGCGGTCGAACTCGCGTGTGTACATGCCACCTTCCTTGAGTGTACTTCGAGCTCTGCTTGAGCTTTCTTTCCCTTCCTAATCCAGAGAGTAGGTGGGCTAACTCATGAAATGTCAACTTGAAATTCTGAAATGCGTTTACGTTTCGAAAAAAAATTAATTGAGTAGGGTTGTAAAACTAGTCAGCCTGCAACATATTTCTATAATATGTTAGTTACCTCAGGACGTCGGCTTTCGAACGAACTTCCTTCCGGCTGCATACAAAAACTACACGCTGTAAAAAAAAAACGACTGCTTATGTAGCATGAAGTTTTCTCATTGATTTTCGATGCCCCTAAAAGTGCAATTATATTTCATGGAAAACATACATAAAAATATTCACTCTTTTGCTCATTCGGTGGAAAATTACGTTTTCTTCCAATTTTATACCCCAAAGGAGGGACATAAATCGAATTTTAATAAGGTTCGAATTGTGCGACTTTAAAAATCGTGAAATGGCCGTTCATACATCGTCATGTCTCTGCATTTACCAATGTGACTTGTAAAGTTAACAATATGAATCAAATCCACTGCTAAATTTTAAGAACCCTATATGGGCCTCCTTTATTACCGCAGAGAAATGTGCGGTTTTTCGTACGCGGAAAATATACGGCCTGTAGTTTCTAAACCCTAAGTGTAACGGTAGAGCGAGTTTAAAATTATTCGGGAATTGGAAAAGTTTTTAAAAACCGATTTATACCCTTCTTTCGAGTATAACATAGGAAGAAGACGTAATTTTATACCGAATGAGAGAAAGAATGAACATTTGTGACTACGTTTTCCATGAAATATAATTGGACGTTCAGGGGCACCGAAAATCAATGCGAAAAATTCCTGCTATTTAAGTAGTCGCCTTTTACAGAGTGAAGTTTTTTCATGCGGCCGGAAAGAAGTTTATTCGAAAGCCGGCATCCTGTAATAACTGAAATATCATCGAATTATGTTGCAGGCTGACTAGTTTCACAACCCTACTTAATTAATCTGCTCGAAGCGAAAACGCATTTCGGAATTACGGTTGACATTACATGAGTTAGCCCACCTACTGTATGTTATCTGATATCATTTTAGTAAGCATACCATACGGTATCAATCGAGTGGGTCTACAGAACCAAATCACGCCAAGAAAGCAAGTATAAGGATAATTGGATGCTAACCAATGAGAGACGGAATGTCGCTCGATTCTTTAATCTGAACACTTAAAAAGAAACGGTGGGACACTGATTTGCCTGGGGCAGTGTTTCGCGGTAGGATCACATTTCCAGCCCTAAAGCTTTCAAGGTAAAATTTGCTGCACCGGTCCAGCAGCTGGAGGTCACTTAGTAAGGTCGTTTGTCTTCAGAAAGTCCGCTGCCAACACCTTTCTAGCTAATCAATACGCGAGCGCTCTCGACGATTCTGATTGGTGCATACATGCTCGTGCACGCGGTTTCAGTCTTGTAGCGTAAAAGTCCAGTAACCACGCGCCTTCATAATATTATCAATAGGTTGCAAATTCTTCTGCCTTACTTTGTCGCTTCTGTTCCGCTTTTTTCAATTTGGACGGCAATGGGACTGTGTTAATTTAAAAAATGTAACCTGGGTCGCTCCGCACGAAACACAGGTGCCTCCTAAAAGCTGACACATTCTTAATTTTTTCGTAATTTGGCAATGTACATACCACGGAGTGGAAAGATATTTGACGCTGTTGGCTATTGGTTATAATTATGTGAAGTGACAATACATCCTTACTTCTGAATAAATAACCTATCACTACCTTGTCATACATACTTCACCATAAAGCAAACTACGTATCACTTTCTCACCAATAATGTGTTTTTACTTTCGATTCCTTCTTAACTGCATAAATAGGTGCCAAAGGCCATCTTCAAAATTTAAAAGTATAAAATTTGCCTGGAAATCGTTCTCCTCTTATTTTTTGTCTTAATTGAAGATCCTCTTTAAAATTTGCATCTAAAGATACAAATCCACAGCTCGGCCCAGATGTAACTCTCGTTTTCTTAAGCGGAGCTGCATTACTGACTATTCTTAATGCACATTCTTTTCAGCCAAACGGTTGTATTCGCGGCAAAAGTTGACTTCCATTGCGTATTCTTCTAAAGCAAGCAGACCTGTAACAGACGCAATAGGAAATTTTCAAACACCATTTTACGCGAATAAAACTACCTTATGTCGAAAAATTCCCCAATTATTTCTATTTTTGTCTTGACTGTACTTTTGGCCGGATCTTCCTGATTTTAGAGGGGATGGTTTGTTTTTAAGCAAAGCAAATTTTACGTGATTCGGCAGGCCCATAAGAAGTGCGCGAAATAAAAGATTACCTGAAATAAGTTTCATTTATGCTGGGAGCAGATATTACTGTCTGCGTAAATTACTGCAACAACGGCTGATTAGTTGGTCGGCCTAGTGAGTAGTATGAGAAATCG
Organism: Spirometra erinaceieuropaei; assembly: GCA_902702965.1. Taxonomy (NCBI): domain Eukaryota; kingdom Metazoa; phylum Platyhelminthes; class Cestoda; order Diphyllobothriidea; family Diphyllobothriidae; genus Spirometra; species Spirometra erinaceieuropaei. Next base: position 600,875 of record CACRXP010000227.1, read on the forward strand.
GGACCTCCGAACGCAAATAACAAACAAAAAAACAATTCAATGCATCAAGCTTGTACAGGGAAACTAAAATACATTTGTCGCCAACAGTTGCTGCAAAAATCATTTAATTTCAACAAAAATGGAAATTCTGCGAATGAAAATGTTCACTTGCCGTTTATGCGACATTTTCTTACCGTTTGATACACTCAACTTTCTACTTTCACCTTCTCTCGCATAGCAATGCCCGGAGTCTTAGGAGGGCATAGGGTACAAAGGAAGTATGTCATATTCTAGGATATGATTTAAATGGCAGTTTTTACTTAGCATTGACTGTTAAAGTGTGCCCTTCTAACACCAAGCATAGGTGGGTTGACGCGGCTGATTCATAGCTGCAGTTGGAGATGGGGCTTTTGTACTGAGCTGTTGTTGAGATAGCGATGATTCTGGGCAGTAGGGGTTTGGGGGAACCATGGGAAATCCTACGTCACTGCATACGCCATGACCAGGTCGAGACAGTCATACCGAAAATAAGAATACAGAGCAAACAGGGCCCGTCAACTAATTCATCCAAAGGGGGGACACAAAGGCAACGAACCCCAATTGAGGTGACGACACAGGAGGCCACTAACACTCACAAATTACGGCCACTAGGCCAAGGCAGCGAAAGAAGAAAAAATCGATCAGGCCAAGGCGAAATAATTCGACCGACTATTAGAAATTCCGGTCGATTTTAACACTAAGCGTTTTAATAATAGAGTGCCGGGCAAGTTCTCCGCAATGTCCGCAAAGCAATTTTTCGATCCGGTGAACACTTCATTTTTTTCAGATAATAAGATCTTCCAGAGAGAGAGAGAGAGAGAGAGAGAGAGAGAGAGAGAGAGAGAGAGAGACCATATTCAACAGAACGCTCATAATGTTTTCGCTCTGGTCGGGCTTGTCTGAAGTTAAGCCGGGAGGTTTTCTGTTTGATATAAACATCCTTTCCATGCTAAAGAGTAAAAAAATGACAGGTAATTTGCAGACTATTAAATTGTCTGCGGAAAAAAACTTACGATGCAAACATTTCCGAAATTTTGAATGCTCCCTCAGAGGGTCGATCGGGGTCAACTTCTGTAACTGAAAGTTAATCTTTTCAGACAGATCGATTACGCGGTCGGTCGCTACCGAGATACGCGTGTGCGACGTCATCTGATGATCCTTTCTCTAAACTGTGGTCAATGCGAGGGAGATGAAATTTCGGACCAAAAGTACTCGTTAGTTCAGGCAGTCGACAGACATTGCAGGACATTAGATGTTGTGGTTCGCGATGCACACCTGGTACTGACTGCAGACACTAGCATTGAAACGCAGGTAACCGCGCCAGTCTTTGTTAGACATGTTGGCCGAAACTAAAGGCAGTAAGCACCAGACGCTGCGTAACCTTCAGACGAATTCAAGGCCTTGCCCTCCGCTCTTGTAAGCGGAGAACATTTTGCCTGACTTTGTGGGAAAAGCTTTGTGCCCTACCCTGCCCTGCCCTGCTGAGACAGGTAGCCCTCTTTCATGCTCGTCATCACGTGACGAGGCGGACTCGTCTGTCTATCCGCGGCCACAGTACGAGGTCGCGCCTGTCCGTGCACCTGGGTCGGCGCGTGTGCGCATCAGACGCGCGTCGCTCCCATTTGTCGATTTCCCTCTCGGTGATTGGCCACACCTACGCCTTCTGCTGTCTACGCTTCAATCCGCCTGGGTGGTTGGATCCGCTGGGGGGCGGGGTAGGGAGAACTACAACACACGCATAATCAGCCTCTAGGATGCTCGAAAGTGGACGGCGCGCTAAATTGTGGAATTTGCCCCCGCTGTCTTACTTACTAATATCGAACTTGTAAGTCTTCCCGCCATTACCGTTAGCTGGCTGTTGGCTAACGCTCTGCCGCGCCGGTGCAGTATAACGCACTCGCACATGACTTTTTTGCGACCCTTCCATTTCTAACTCATGGTGGTATTGCACCCAAGGCGATCTAGAGAACATCCCCACGAGATTCTTATGCTTCCCTATTCTGCGAAGAACTCGTCTTCCTCTTGAAGCTGACTTCATCCATTAACCTTTTGGCTGAACTGTACTATCTCTGGGCTGACTTACATCCACCAAACGGACTCCTGAACGTTGACTTTACTGGTACCTTGGTACATGTGCTAAGGACGATGGATAGTCACCGAAAGGTCATGACACAGCCCGCCGCGGTTGTGCAAACCGGACTCAAGTCCTCTGATGATCTCCCCACTTTCGAAACGAAGGGTTCCGGTGAATCTTCTACCTACTCTTCCGTCTTGACCATAGAAGGCAAGGCGGCCGCGTCCACAAAACTCGCCAAGCATGCTGTGGGCACTCCAGACATCAGCGACACCCCAGAAAAGCGGGTTTCGCGGCTGCAATCGACACACAGTGGCTACTCTGACTCAGGTATCTTCGAGTCGAGCTCTTTGGCCGCCAAGCACTTACCTCTACCACGCCTTCCAGTTCTGCTGCGTGACATGTACAGTGAGTATGTTGAAGATTCCCATTTTTCAGTTTCTACCAGCTATGCTGAAATCCAGACTAGTGATTCCCTAGAAAGCACCCCAGCCCTAACAAAACGCAACACCTTAGAACGCGCTACTAGCACATCTATGTTCGCCCCTGACCCCCGTAGTCCTTCAGACCCTATTTCTCCCATTACACCGACAAATTCCACACTACAATTAGTCAAAATGGAGGAGATGGAGGGGGCAGCGTCTGATCGCTCCTCGACATTTGCCATTTCATCTACGCCGTTACTTCGACGCTGTCATATAGCAGGTGAGACGGGAGCTTCGGCCGCAACCTCAGGTATCTTTGAGGCTGCTGGCAGCGTTCTAACTGAGTCAGACGAACGTCTCGCTGCAGTGCCCGCACGTTCACAAACGCTCCCACAAGCGACGCACGACGTCAGTCGCTCAGAGTTACGGAGTAAGCCCCCACTGCCGAGAGTCTTTCACAAATCCTCCGGCAGTCTTAAAACCAAGAAACAGCAACCGAAGAAGACGCATCCGGCGAGGCGCGCTGCTAGCGGTGCCAGTCTGCTCTCACTGTTTGGATTCCGACGGAAAGCGACCTCCCTGCAAAAGCAGCAGCCTACCGCCGCCGCCATGCCACAGCCACACCTGACAAAAATAAGCACTTTACCAGTTGAAAAACTGGAGGAAAGACAAGCCCGAGCAATGGGTACGGGCGTTTCTACCACGCCGGGCTGGTCTGCTTCACTCTACAGTTCCATGTCCGGCGACCTTGGTGAGGCGGTACGCGCTCATGATGACACGGGCGCGACTGCCAATGAGATTGACGCTCTGGCCACTCAGAAGACGCATCAGTCCAGCGTCCTACCGCAAGCGAGTCACACAGCGTGCGCAGAGACAACGGACCAATCGATGGGCGCGATTGTCTGTGCGCAAGCCGGGTTGGTGCATGCGGCTGCCGATGAGCCTCACGCCGCCTCAGAGAGCGATCAACCGACTTTGCGGCTCAGCACAACCGAAGTCATTCTGGCAGGTAATGAGGAGATGGAGCCTCGTCAGGCAGACGCAGAAGATGAAGTCATCGGAATTTCGGAGCACAAGTTGCAGCCCTTTTCGTCGCGTGAGGAGGCCGAGGTGACAGCCGACAATCGGAGCGGAAGTGGATATACCCCCAGCAGACGGCGGAGTAGTGCGTCAGGAGGGGAAATAAGCGCTTCCAACGACAGCAGTAGCGACTCAGTGGAGGCCAGTTGGTATCGTCCGCACTTCAGTGCCTCAGATCAGGAGGTTCAAGGCGGCAGAAAAAAGAAGGCCAAGCACAGAAGATGCACACAAGCAGAAAGAAAAGAAGATAGCAATATAACAGCCAAGGCGAAAGAACTCAACGACGAGGACAGGACAAAGCAACAGACGGTGACCCCATCCGGTAAGCCAAATATCTCAATACTTGATGCATCCACAGAGAATCCTCATGAGTTCCCTAGCATAATTGAAAAGCAACTAGCCCAGCAAACACTTGCAGACGTACATCAGACAGATAAAAGCACGCCACAAAAATCAGACCACGAAATATCAAGACCACAAGCAGACAGGCAAACAAATGAGCACCTAGAATCATCAAGAGAGGAAGCAATGCAAGAAAACCCACTAACAACAGCTAAAGAGCAAAACGTAGACAACGCAGGTGACAATCAAAAACAAGCAGCAAAAACCGAAAAAATAGCACAGGCAGACGATAGCACTAGAGTAAACATTGATGAAAACAATGCAGAGGGTATGACACAAACAGCCAGCGCAGAAGCAGGGCACGATGTTGACGCCGGCATACTGCCGAAAGTGTCCATAAAGGCGGGTCCGGTGGTTGTCGACGTGCCCACTGTCGATATTCAGGCCTCTGTGCCCGGTGATGTTGAATTGCCTAGCCTTGATGTGAAGGCAACAGATCTGGACGGAGAGATGAATGTGAAAGCAGGCATCGAGATGCCAGAGGCACGTCTGGACATTGAGCCGCCTGCCGCAGACATGAAGGTGGATGCTGGTGGCAAGTTTGAGCTTCCATCCTTGAAGGTGAAGCTGCCTCATCCTCACCTGAAGCTTGGCGCATCGGGCAAGGCGAAGGCCCCGAAGGTGGATGTGGAGATGCCACAGGCAGAGGCAGACCTTGATGTGTCGGGCAAAGTTGACGTGCCTTCAACGAAGGTAGTCATAGATGCCGATACGGATTTGGATGTGGATGCTGGTGGCAAGTTTGAGCTTCCAACCTTGAAGGTGAAGCTGCCTCATCCTCACCTGAAGCTTGGCGCATCGGGCAAGGCGAAGGCCCCGAAGGTGGATGTGGAGATGCCTGAGGTGGATGCTGGTTTGGACGTGTCTGGCGGCGTGGAAGTGCCGTCTGCGGGCATTGACGTGAATGCAGACGCTGATTTGGACGTGGATGCTGGTGGCAAGATTGGCCTGAAGAAGCCGAAGTCGCCGTCCTTCAAAGTGAAACTACCACATGCGCACTGGAAGATGGGCAAGTCGGGCAAATTGAAGATACCGCAGGCAGAATTAGAGACGCCACATGTGGATGCTGGTTTGGACGTGTCTGGTGGGGTGGATGTGCCATCGACGGAATTGAAGCTAGATGTGGACACTGATATGGACGTGGGCGCAGGCGGCAAGGTTGACGTGCATGGCAAGTCGCCGTCCTTCAAGTTGAAGATGCCTAAATGGCATTTTGGCAAGTCGGTCAAAGTTGAAGCTCCCAAAGTGACTGCTGAGTTGCCTGAGGTGGATGCTGGTTTGGACGTGTCTGGCGGNGCCGCGGATAGACAGACGAGTCCGCCTCGTCACGTGATGACGAGCATGAAAGAGGGCTACCTGTCTCAGCAGGGCAGGGCAGGGTAGGGCACAAAGCTTTTCCCACAAAGTCAGGCAAAATGTTCTCCGCTTACAAGAGCGGCTGGCAAGGCCTTGAATTCGTCTGAAGGTTACGCAGCGTCTGGTGCTTACTGCCTTTAGTTTCGGCCAACATGTCTAACAAAGACTGGCTCGGTTACCTGCGTTTCAATGCTAGTGTCTGCAGTCAGTATCAGATCTGCATCGCGAACCACAACATTTAATGTCCTGCAATGTCTGTCGACTGCCTGAACTAGCGAGTACTTTTTGGTCCGAAATTTCATCTCCCTCGCATTGACCACAGTTTGGAGAAAGGATAATCAGATGACGTCGCAGACGCGTATCTCGGTAGCGACCGACCGCGTAATCGATCTGTCTGAAAAGATTAACTTTCAGTTACAGAAGTTGACCCCGATCGACCCTCTGAGGGAGCATTCAAAATTTCGGAAACGTTTGCATCGTAAGTTTTTTTCCGCAGACAATTTAATAGTCTGCAAATTACCTGTTATTTTTTTACCCTTTAGCATGGAAAGGATTTTTATATCAAACAGAAAACCTGCCGGCTTAACTTCAGACAAGCCGGACCACAGCGCAAACATTATGAGCATTCTGTTGAATATGGTGTCTCTCTATCTCTCTCTGGAAGATCTTATTATCTGAAAAAAATGAAGTGCTCACCGAATCGAGGAATTGTTTTGCGGACTTTTGGGAGAGCTTGCCTGGCACTCCATTATTAAAACGCTTAGTGTACAAATTAACCAGAATTTTGAATAGTCAGTCGAATTAGTTCGCCCTGGCCTGATCTATTTTTTTCTTCTTTCGCTGCCTTGGCCTAGTGGCCGTCGTTTGTGAGTGTTAGTGGCCTCCTGTGTCGTCACCTCAATTGGGGTTAGTTGCCTTTTGTGTCCCCCTTTTGGGTGAATTAGTTGACGGGCCGCGTTTGGTCTGTATTCTTATGTTCAATATGATTGGCTCGTCCTGGTCATAGCGTATGCAGTGACGTAGGACTTCCCATGGTCCCCCCGCCACCCCTACTGCCCAGAATCAGCGCTATCTCAGCAACAGCTCAGTACAAAAGCCCCAACGCCAACTGAAGCTATGAATCAGCCGCGTCAACCCACCTATGCTTGGTGTTAGAAGGGTGCACTTTAACAGTCAATGCTAAGTAAAAACTGCCATTAAAATCATATCATAGAATATGACATACTTCCTTTGTACCCTATGCCCTCCTAAGACTCCGGGCATTGCTATGCGACAGAAGGAAAAAGTAGAAAGTTGAGTGTATCAAACGGTAAGAAAATGTCGCTTAAACGGCAGGTGAACATTTTCATTCGCAGAATTTCCATTTTTGTTGAAATTAAATGATTTTTGCAACAACTGTTGGCGACAAATGTATGTTAGTTCCCCTGTACAAGCTTGATGCATTGAATTGTTTTTTTTTTGTTATTTGCGTTCGGAGGTCCCGATTTCCCATACTACTCACTAGGCCGGCCAACTAGTCAGCCGTTGTTGCAGTAATTTATGAAAACAGTAATATCTTCTCCCTGAATAAAGCAGGATAAATGAAACTTATTTCAGGTAATCTTTAATTTCGCGCACTTCTTATGGGCCTGCCGAATCACTAAAAATTTGCTTTGCTTAAAAACAAACCATCCCCTCTTAAATCAGGAAGATCCGGCCAAAAGTACAGTCAAGACAAAAATGGAAATAATTGGGGAATTTTTCGACATAAGGTAGTTTTTTTCGTGTAAAATGGTGTTTGAAAATTTCCTATTGCGTCTGTTACAGGTCTGCTTGCTTTAGAAGAATACGCAACGGAAGTCAACTTTTACCGCGAATACAACCGTTTGGCCAAAAAGAATGTGCATTAAGAAGAGCCAGTAATGCAGCTCTGCTTAAGAAAACGAGAGTTACACCTGGACCGAGCTGTGGATTTGTGTCTTTAAATGCAAATTTTAAAGAGGATCTTTAATTAGGACAAAAAATAAGAGGAGAACGATTTTCAGGCCAATTTTATACTTTTAAATTTTGAAGATGGCCTTTGGCACCTATTTATGCAGTTAAGAAGGAATCGGAAAGTAAAAACACATTATTGGTGAGAAAGTGATACGTAGTTTGCTTTATGGTGAAGTATGTATGACAAGGCAGTGATAGGTTATTTATTCAGAAGTAAGGATGTATTGTCACTTCACATAATTATAACCAATAGCCAACAGCGTCAAATATCTTTCCACTCCGTGGTAAGTACATTGCCAAATTACGAAAAAATTAAGAATGTGTCAGCTTTTTAGGAGGCACTTGTGTTTCGTGCGGAGCGACCCAGGTTACATTTTTTAAATTAACACAGTCCCATTGCTGTCCAAATTGAAAAGGCGGAACAGAAGCGACAAAGTAAGGCAGAAGAATTTGCAACCTATTGATAATATTATGAAGGCGCGTGGTTACTGGACTTTTACGCTACAAGACTGAAACCGCGTGCACGAGCACGTACGCACCAATCAGAATCGTCGAGAGCGCTCGCGTATTGATTAGCTAGAAAGGTGTTGGCAGCGGACTTTCTGAAGACAAACGACCTTACTAAGTGACCTCCAGCTGCTGGACTGGTGCAGCAAATTTTACCTTGAAAGCTTTAGGGCTGGAAATGTGATCCTATCGCTCAACACCGTCCCAGGCAAATGAGTGTCCCACTGTCTCTTTTTAAATGTTCAGATTAATGGAACGAGAGACATTCCGTCTCTCACTGGTTAGCATCCAATTATCCTTATACTTGCTTTCGTGGCGAGATTTGGTTCTGTAGGCCCACATGATTGATACCGTATGGTATGCTTACTAAAATGATATCAGATAACATACAGTAGGTGGGCTAACTCATGTAATGTCAACCGTAATTCCGAAATGCGTTTTCGCTTCAAGCAGATTAATTAAGTAGAGTTGTAAAACTAGTCAGCCTGCAACATAACTCCTTAATATTTCAGTTACCTCAGGATGCCGGCATTCGAACGAGCTTCCTTCCGACTGCATGCAAAAACCACACTCTGTAAAAAGCGGCTACTTAAATAGCATGAATTTTTCGCATCGATTTTTGATGCCCTTAAAAATTCAATTATATTTCATGGGAAACATACATAAAAATATTCATTCTTTCGTGCATTCCGTAGAAAATTACGTCTTCTCCCAATTTTATATTCGAAGGAAGGGTATAATTCGGTTTTCAAAAACTTTCCCAATTCCCGAATAATTTTGAACCCGCTCTACCGCTACACTTGGATTTAGGGTTTAGAACCTACAGGCCGTACTAAGGAGGGCCCATATAGGGTTCATAGAATTTAGCAGTTGATTTGATTCATATTGTTAACTTTACAAGCCACATTGGTAAAGGCAGATAAATGACGATTTATGAACGGCCATTTCACGGTTTTTAAAGTCCCACAATTCGAAACTTATTTAAATTCGAATTATGTCCCTCCTTCGGGTATAAAATTGGAAGAAGAGGTAATTGTCTACCGAATGAGCAAAAGAATGAATATTTTTATGCATGTTTTCCATGAAATATAATTGGACATTTAGGGGCATCGAAAATCCATGAGAAAACTGCATGCTACATAAGCAGTCGTTTTTTTTACAGAGTGTAGTTTTTGTATGCAGCCGGAAGGAAGTTCGTTCGAAAGCCGACATCCTGAGTTAACTAACATATTATAGAAATATGTTGCAGGCTGACTAGTTTTACAACCCTACTCAATTAATTTTTTTTCGAAACGTAAACGCATTTCAGAATTTCGGTTGACATTTCATGAGTTAGCCCACCTACTGTACATAACTTGGCTACTCTCTGGATTAGGAAGGGAAAGAAAGCTCAAGCAGAGCTCGAAGTACACTCAAGGAAGGTGGCATGTACACACGCGAGTTCGACCGCCGGTTTCGGCGATGTCCACCGTGTGCTCCACAGCAAGGCGGAGCAGGATCAAGAAGATCGGAGGCGGGGGAGGGCATAGGTGAATGGCATGGCCGAGCCCGTACCTTGGTGTTCCACTCCACACCCCATGGTCCACACAGAAAATAATGAGGATTTTTCGCCAACAGCAACAACAACATCCCCAACAGGAGTCAAAAGGACGAGGATGATGACTGGCCAGTCATGCCCATCACCTGTGTTCCTAGCGGGGACGCAGGCGCATGTACCGGCAGAGGACCAGGTGTCAAGGAACTACCAGCGCATACCAGGCTCCGAGAGCCATGGTTTGCTGATACTGCCATGATACACGCTTATAAACCTTTTGACCTACTGCACG
>CACRXP010000227.1:610724-649550 GCA_902702965.1 Spirometra erinaceieuropaei
CTGGATTAAGAGGACGCAGAGGGAACCGCATGCTTATTCGCAGTGCATGGCCACTAACGTGGAACGTCTATTTAACCGCTCGCTGGATTGAGATAATAAAGAGGACTCAAACAGGGCTCGAAACACGCACAGGGAAGTGCGTGTGAACTGATACCTGAAGTAACGGCGGCTAGCGTATAAGCGCTCCTCTCCCCGTGGCACAGTCACTCGCTGGATTAAAATGGTAGCGAAGATGCAAACACGTGTTATTTGTAAAGCCAGAGTATTTGCGTCTGCTAAGATTGTTTTAGGAAGCTAACCATATGATATTAATCAGGTGAGGCTGCAGGACCAAACATCGCCGCTTTTTTACTTAAGACCTCGAGAAAAACGCGGCTTTTGAGATAGTCAAGCGATTTCACGACAGCATAAAGACCATCTCCTACTGCGCCATAATCGACAATGGTCGTCTTTACTAAACTGTGCTTGTGGGTTAAGTGACGAGTGGATGAGTTTCATTGTCATGAGGGGAAGAGAGTAACATGTGTTTTACGAGTCTTTGCCTAGTACTAAAATAACGTTGAGATGGTAGCTAGGGTGGATGTCGATGGTGCCCTTTTTGCACTTAGGTAGGAACAATCACCGTGAATGGGTGGGATCCAGCGGGGCGTCAAATGGGCGGGGCAGATCCAGGAGTGGAGAAGGTAGCCTGGACCTGGATTTCACCGCTGCTAGACCAACACTCCAAACGCTACGCCCCGCTGTGAACCCCTAAATGCCGCCTGTTCGGGCGAGCCACTCAGACCTACTTGACTTCAGACTGAATATAGTGAGCTGATGTCACATAGCTTCTGATGTCATGAAGAAGGAGACACGATCGCTGGGACAAGAGCCCTATTAGCCTGACGTTTTGGTTTCCTGCTCGAATCCATCATCAGAGACAAAAGCAGACAAGGGTGGTTCATGCATATGAGGCTGCAGTATTTATAGGATGCAGTAGCCATGCTACCGCATACCTATGAATATTCACGGCTCCCCTCCCCTTCATCAGGGATCGCTGCACGTGGCGTGATGGCCGACATTCACGTCGTTAATTGCTGCAATTTAATCACGTGCGTTGGATGTTGGTGTGATGATTGCTCGACCATCTGACTCGCTGACCATGGTGCTGGGACAAATTTTCGCCTGTGCGCCCCCCGCGTGGCCAAATAATCCGCCTAGACGAAGTCTCAGCACCGAGTATTGAATGGGAAGATCATTGTACTTGTTAATAGACTGGGGGCCAGTAAACTATGACTCAAGCAGCTCCCCGCTAAGCGGGTGTCACCTGTTGAATTTCAAGACTGCTCCCTGGGACTCGTCTCTTCACTTCTATTAGCTTCTGATGTTGTAATGCGTTTGTGATATTCGGAGTATTTTTTGCCTTACCAACTGGTTGAAAGACTCGGGCAGCCGCTGGTGCACGGAATATGTGGGCCAAAGTGAAAGGGACATTGGGCAGCCTATCCTCACAGCACGACCTTAGTGGCCCTGCTCCGGGCGCATGCTGCAGCACTGCGCCCCTCGCGAGTGTCTGCACGCGCGCACCAGCGGCGGGCGCGTTTTCGCCCACTCACAGCCATCCAACTGGCCAATCATCTTCAAGGTCGAATCAGACGTGCTCTAGCTTATGGCGCTGCGACGCATCCGCCGCCCGCACGATGCCGGACGTACCCTCGTCTGTCTCTCCACCACCTTCCCCATTTATTCTCTACAGAATGCACTATTCTCGCAACTGACTTCCAACTCCTTCTCATTCCATTTGGGATTGAGTGTGAAGGTCGTAGAGGCTGGAGTTTCTTTATGGCTTAAGCTGTTGCAAGACTTGACGCGCCCGAATCTGTCACGATGGAAGCTTGCCAAGGGATGGGATAACTTCGCCCTCTTGGGAGTATTTTGGAGTGGATATGCCATCTCATGGAATGTTGACTGAAATTCTGAAATGAGTTTTCAATTCCAAGTGATTAATTTTGTAGGGTTGTAGCGCTAATTATCGTATGACATAATGCCAAGATATTGCAGTCCTGTCAGGATGCCGGTTTTCGAACGAGCTCTGTATCGACCGCCTGCGTGAGTTACATTCCGCAAACATGACTACTTATGAAGTATGAACTTTTGCCATAGATTTTTGGTACCTCTTATAAATTTTATATACATTTTAAAGAAAACGGGTACAAAAATTTTCTTTCATTCATTTGGTAGCAGAACACGTCTTCGTACAATTTTATACCTGACGAAGGAGTACCTCTCGGTTTTAAAAAAGTTTCTAATTATAAGATTATTTAAGACCGTAAAATGTCCAATCGTACCTCAGCATATCAGCACATTCATTAATGGTGCTTGTAAAGTAAACGACATGATCCATATCAATTACAGAATGTTATGGACTCTATATGTCCTCTCCATAATATCATATAGAAATGTATGATTTTCCTTGCCCGAAAGTGTAAAGCTTGTAGTCCGGAAACTCCGAATGTTACGCAAACGGCGGGTGGGGTCTAAACTTTTTCAGGAATTGAGGAAGATTTTATAACCGGATGGTACTCTTTCATCAAATCTAAAACCCGATGAAGGTGTCGTTTGCTACAAAATCAGTAGGAGAAAGGATATTTTTATGAGGTTTCTTTAAAGTATATTTAATTTGTAGGGGCCTCGAAAATCTACGATAAAACGTCATGTTAAATAAATCGCAATTTTTTTCCGGAAGACAGCTTACACAGCAGACCGATACAGATCTCGTCCGAAAGCCGGCATCCAGATGTGACTAGAATATCTCGATATTATGCGACATGATACCTTAAATTACAACCTTACTTAAGTAACGCCTTTGAACTGGAAACTCATTTCTGGATTTTGCTCGACATTTCCTGAGATAGCACATCTACTGCGCTTTGTGGGGGCCAGGCCGTGGGTGGCACGCGTAAACGGTTTTTGTTGGCCTTGCAAACTACCGCACCAGGCCCACCTCCGGCCGTCATGACTTTTTCTTGCCATCAGAGCACGGTAAGTGAGAGAGGATAGAGTATGGTGGATACTGCACGTTTCTAGTTCACCATAGCCGCTTGCGAAGATCAAACTGTCATTTATCAGAAAGGTTATGTGAATTGTGTGAAGCCTAACATGGAAAAAAGAAAAGAGGATTGTCAATGAGCGCAAGGCAAATGGCAACATTACATATTGTTTTCTAACACATTTTAGACATAACAGTGGCACTTGACAGGATCAAGCACATTACTGAAATACCCTAAAAATAATACATAAGATATCTTTAAACGTGCGGTTGAGACAGGGCCATTAAACAACTAGGAACTAGGAACTGATGAGGTCCACCGTGTGCTTTACAACAGGGTTAGAGTAGGCACGGTGACTTGTACGTGGATTAGTTTATAGCGGAAACAGACGTGCACAGCATCCACCGCAGTCTCGCTTCCCCCTCCCGTCACCTGAACCCAATACCAAGAAGACCGGAGGCGAGAGAGGGCGCAGTTGGCTGACGCGGCCGGAGCCGCACCTAGGCGTACCACCACAGACACCTGGTCCGCAACAAACACTTGATCAGGATTTTAACCGACAACAAAAATGGAGGACGGGTGGCAGGGGGCGCAGTGTGCGCGACCTGAGTCGGCAACCGAGTCTGCCACCGCACCCCGAATGTTGGCAGTTGTTATGGGGTGCGTTCGCGATAACGCCTGCAAGAATCCACGTGGCCCCCGTGTCAGTCCAGTTTGTCTAACACATGGCCCGTGTTAGGGGCAAAAACAACTAAGCGTAATAATAAATTAATGTTACCCACCCACCCCTTAGGGAAGAGATTATGGTTAGAGTTTGGGTTAAGGACAGGCCGAGGCTAAAGAGGACGCTAAACCATTACGAGGGTGAATGAAGCTCAGCCCAAATCCTACGGAACAACGAGACGAGGAAATTTCTGAAGCCGGGAAAATTTAAGTCAGCCGTTTAGCTCGAACCACAAGTGCCGGCTGGAAGAGGATAGGTCCTATGCCAGTCCATGTCGCCAGATGCCTCTTGGATCGATTTTGACAGATTATCCGTTTTCGTACTACACAAAAACATTTTGACGGAGAGTAATTAAGAAACAGACTGTGGCGTAGTGCTGGGGTCGCGGAATACTTGAGTTGAAAACTGACTGGTGGTTTTTGGTAGTAACTGACTACGGTACCAGTTAAATGTCCGTGAACTTATTCCGCCGAGTTTTGTGGCTACTTAAGGCACTCGCATCGCCCGTCGGTCTACCTGCCTTCGCTCTACGGTTTCTGACGAATTTATTTAGTTCTCAAAATGCAGCTTGCAATTTCATTAAAATTAAGGAGTAAAGTTGGTGAAAAGCGCTCTGGGATTGATTGTGGGTAACCTCTGCTTGTTGCTATAGGAATTCCACGCATTATTTAAAATTTAATTATATGAAAATCTATTTTTTTCTCATCGGAAACAGTTGAAAATTTGGGCAAAACTACACGGGCCAAAAAGACGAAGTTCTAAGTAAAAAAGTCGGAAAAGTAAGAGAATGATTACTCCGAAACTCAACAAACAGAGAAGGGTTAAAGTGCCCTAAACCAGCATTTTCAGTCTCGATCCCAAATTTGGTACGCCTATTTGATCTGAATTTTCTCCCCTTCAAAGGAACAATCGTAAACTCTCCGGAACGAAGATACGACTGATGAGATAAATAGTTTGAGAATCATACAAAGCGATTGCCTGCAAGGGCGAGATAGACAGAATAATCCGGCAGGACTGACACCGCTCCGAAATCAGTATTGCCACTCGCGTCCGGATAGTATGCTTTTCAATCTAGATGACCAGAAAGTTTACGGTTGCGTTGTGAACTTCCTGGTCAGGTTTCGAGTTGTGGCTGGCCGATGGCGGTCAGAAAACCGTGAAATGTTCATCACACATCCTCCTGTTTTGCTCGTAATTCCTCCTACTACTTGAATCGCTTGTCTCTACACGGCCGTCTGCAAGGGCCTTAGATCGGACGGCTGGGCGGAGATGGCCAATCGCATCTCAGGATTGCAAGTTCCATTCGACTTACTAGCCCCCGCTAACGGATCGCCCTTCCACCCAATGATTTATGAAGTGAATACGTGGTCACAGTTGTTGGTCTTGGTTCTCAAACCCGCTGGACATCCAGCAAAAGGCCGAGGCAACAAAAGACGATGAATATATATTAACTCGAGGTTTTTATCTGATTTTCTGCATAAATGATGTCCATAGCTTAAAGACTAGAAATATTATTTTGGTGATATTGTCGCCAGCTGTCAGTGGATGATGCAAACAGGTCACCCTCTGACGCTGTATGAGGGTTTGACATTTTAAAATGTTGACAGGCGAAAGATGCAGTACAACGCCGAGGAAGTTGCAGTTCCATGTCAGTACGCTAACATGAAGAATCACCTATAGATAGTGTGCAGCTACTTGGAAATTCAATTGCCAAATTAAACTTCAAAACGACATTTCTGACAGTGCGATGGGTCTGGCTAAGTTGACTCTCTGAATGCCAAAAGATTGCCCAAAATCCTCCTGTGTATGACAATCTCATTAAATTCTACCCGGCGGTTTTGAAATAACACTGTTGCTGGGGAATACTCTTCAGACATCGCATAAGATACTAACAGTAACGCTCAAGTGGTTTCAGTCTTTGGACTACAGTCTTCTTATCAGTGATTGAGAAGATTGTCTGGCTATATGGTAGGCAGTCAGAACTATCTTGCTTGCATACGCTGCCGATTTGCCGATACGGGAGACGCCTCAGGTTGCCTCAGCTCTAGAGTTGAGGAAGCCCGTGAGCGACTGAAGGCCCTATTTAGTTTAATTCTTGCAGATGGTCTCACTTGGTCGCATACATGAACATGCCCGCGCGCGCTTGTTCTGTGTGCGGTACCCGTCCTCCCTGAGAGGCATTGAGGTCTTACCCGATTGTGTTAATAGCCGAAATAGTACCACGACTTCGGTGGCCTTGCAAATAATACCTGAGTTGGTGTGGGGGTGGGAAAGTAAAGAAGGTAAGAGTGCTTCACACTTTTTCCCACTAGGAAGGGGTTGATGTGTAAGGACAGCAGATGCCAGCTGATGAGTCACCGCCATCGGCTAAATTCCCCAGCAAACGCCTCCCGCCTCACTAGTGCTCTTGTGTCCTCAGTCTTTTGAAGGGGATGAGTTATATTGGGGCACATTAACTGGTAAAATGCCTGAAGGACTACATCCCTGAATGTCTTTAGGAGGGTGAACAGATGCCCAAGCAGTTTTGAGGAGTGAAATGATAGTGAACAACCCCGTAGTGTGTTGGGGGGAGCTTTGGAGCTTCGGAGACAATCTCTCGATCGTCGCCATCCCCTTGTTTTGGCTAGGCAGAATAGCCTAGACTGCAAGTGGCTGTCGTGCTATGTAAGCAAAGAGCCCACGGCGGCTTGCCTGGTTGTTGACAGTTGTCTCAAAGCCGGCTGAAATGATGGCAGCCGAGTGAAATCCGAACGCAGAAATAGGTGCCAGAGGCACGGGGTGGGGTTTAGCTACTAGCTTGCAATACATGTCGTGCAGACTGTTGACTTTCGAAGGGAAGCCATTCTAGATGGAGGCGGCAGGAGCCTGGACGAGTCAGACTAAATATGTCGATAGTTTTCAGATGTCCCTTCAACCAATGGGCCTGGCAATCACACACATGGAGACCGGAATAATATCGACAGCCCTAAGGGCAAGCGAGAGAGGGGACTCGATCGCTGGGACAAAAGCTTTGTCTGTCTGATATCTCAGATCCACTATCAAAACCATCGTTTGAGACGGCAGGCGGTGAAGATAACTACTGAAATTAGCAACATTCTTCACAAACATTTTATGATATAAGTTTCTGACTGTAGTAAACGGAGTTGGATTTAAAACAGTGCGTCCTGGTTAAAGAGAACAATAATCATCAGAGGCATATTCCAGTACTTTGTGTGGTTTAGACTGCGTCTTCATAACATGCTGAAGAAAGGTGAATCATGTCAGCAAAAATATGTTTTGAGTCGTTTGCGAAGCCTGTGTGACAAGATATACGTTTCATCTTGACACTGTTGAGTAGGATTTGGTAGCACAACATTTTATGAGGAAAACTTATTTAAAAGTGTCGGTGAAAGTCTCCGGAACTTGACATCACGAAAATTTCTCCGTTGGAGGTGGAAGACTAATGTAAAGGGCGCCGGACGACAAAACGACCTACGAATCTGATAGGTGCGTCGAAGTTTTTCGCGAGTACCGGTATCTAAAATGGGACTGGGTGATATTATATAGTTTTTGTTTTTGGCACAAAAGACTTGTAACATACTAAATCGCAATTTTAAATGGAACAACCGATCGTGAAAACTGAACCACCGAGACCACTAACGGCTCTGACGCCTCGTATATCAGTAGCACATACTACTTTAATTTGGGAACGCATAGGAAATTAAGCGGCTAGGAGAGAATAATTCCTAATCAGCCATTAAACAGCGAAGACAGAGAGCCGATTAAAAATTGAAATTTCAAGGGGCTGCGAAAAAAATGAGCTAGGTCATGCGAGGAGCATTCTCAAAATCTGCCTGAGCAGTTTAAAAGCAAAGAAATTCGTGCTGTTTTGTTGAAAACTAAGCAGCCCGTCTCATGCACACACGCAGCATGCCCCCCTATCAACCTACGGGTGGGTGCTGACGTTTGGTCAAGGCAACGGTCCCCTTCCATTTCGGAAGACGTGTAGGTCAGCCTCCGTAGGCACGCAATCTGGATTGTGAGGCAGACTGATCATGGATTCCGCTGAGACAGTAGGCCTACCCATGCTGTGCTGGACATGACTGTGGGGTAGGTGACCCGTTGCCAACGCTCAGGTTCCCCACTCTCCCAAGAAAAGCGCTGAGGTGACTTGTTTTGGATTTTCTTATTGCAATGTGGACTTATGCGGCGTCTATCTCACCACCTCCTGTATACCCATCACGCCACGACGACTGGGGATGGGGGTGAACACATTGATCGATTCGGCTAAATCTGAGTCTACGACCACCAAACGCGTGCTTGCCACGCGTGCCTCTAGTCAGATGATTAGAAGTCGCACATAGGAATACCCCTTCCAGCACATGGACGCAAGTTATGCCTAGGGGTGAGTGCATACCTGGTTAAAATACGTTGTGGGAAAATTACTTGGATAAGTGCAAGTGTAGGAACACAGTCGCACCAAATTCGGTGCTCGCGGGCGTGCGTAACTTCTCCGACTATAGACTGGCGCTTTTCTTTGCTAGCGGTGTTTAGAGAAAACGGAAAGGAAGCTTTCAATAGGTTTGAGCAGTAGTCGATCTTCTATGACCACATACAAAGCCTACCGAGGAGAAAAATGTTATGGGTGGTGATGAAATTTTGGATAACAGGCGCAGCCAGTACATCAATGGCCGATGATTACATGCTGAGTGCTTAACGGTTACCACTCCCCTCTTTCATGTCTGCCACCAGAAAGGAAACTAATCGAAATGACCCGAGTTGGAAAGCGAGCAGCTCCTGGAGGAGTTACTACTGGGAAAATAGGATTTCCTAGGCGACCCCATGGACTGGGTAATCGCTCCCAACCATGATCTTTTATAGGGGGCCGAGTCCCCTCCTATGGTTGACGTCCATCAGCGGAGGTCAAGTGGTGCACCCTAACAGAAACGTACTTCCGGATGAGAGTATCCCCAACAAGGAAAAACTGTTGCACACACTTTGCGCTATCACTTACAGTTGCAATTTAAGAATAGAGCTGCTTCATGTAGGCAGCTGTGTTTTGATTATTTCCCGGTTCTTTGCCCACGCAAATTGCCTTTGAGTGTGGGTTGGAAGGCTCGGTGGATTTCCTGTGCTTTTCTGCCGCGTTGAACTGAAAGTAGTCAGTGCTAAGGTGAAGGAGTTTCGTGAATTTCGCTAAAGTATGCAGGTTCTGGAAGGACTTACGTAAACCCTCTATTTGGAAAGCAACTGAAACTACGCCGAATTTAAAGTACGTCAAAGAAAAGCGGATAAAATCACTTTCTTTACTACAAATAGGTTCGGCATTCCGTAAGAGTGGGCTACTACGATATATCGTGCTTGATAGTACCGGCGCTAGCTAAAAGCCCAGGCACGTGTTTCGCCGCTATTCTGCTGTTGAATGGCACATCTGCGGGGTTTCGGCTCATCAGCGGGTGTGGGACGCGCAAGTAGATGGCAACTACAGAAATATACCCTGGAATTCAGTGGGACTGTAAACATCACTTATTATTCACCGTTCCCATTGTTTGAGATTTCCTTCTCTTTCTGACCAGATGTAAACATATCAGAGGCGCTTTATTCAAGACCCGTTATTTTTCAAAAATTGCTTTTTCGTTTATTTTTAAATCATCGCGCTCGTTTTCTTTGCCAAATGACACCGTGTAATAAGACTTTAGGTATAAATTTATCTATTTTCTGTGTCGTTTTGCTCTCAGTCCTGTGTAATGCCCCACCCGTCAAATCCCCTCTCCTACCATTCAACGTATGACACGGTCCACTGGCTAGCTTGGGTTAGATATGGTTCCTACACCCTATCGTTGCCTTGCAGCTTCTGATTTCCTCAGCAATTAATCACTAAATTGATGTAATTAAGTCTATTAGAGGCTTATCACATCAAATCAAACTATATCATATCTCCTTTCAGTCTCCGTCTGTGAGTCTCCAATAGACTGATTTAGACCGAGTTGGTGATTAAGTTTTGGGAAAATTAAAAGGTCGTAATTTCAAGACTGGAGTATTTACCAGAAAGCACACAAGCAACGTCGGGGGACCCACCGATGAATCGAAACCCTCGCAGCTGTGTCAAGAACCTATCTGGCCTAAAAAACTGAGTCAGCGCCTGCCAGTAACAGCAGAAGTGACTGCCATCAGGCTACGGAAGCCAGTCCTGTGTGCGCAGAAGAGCCTACTGCATGCTCCGCATCTGCCGTGGCCAAAGGTCAATTGACTGAATTCATATCTCTGCGCCCCCCCCCCCCCCCCCCTCCACTCCCCCCCTGTGACACGGTGCTACTTAACATCACGGCCACTTACTGCCCCCTCCTTCCGTCCCCCCAATTCACACCGGCTTGTATGAAAAGACGAGCCCCAATCGATTTCTCTTATCGCGCACACGTTTTACTTTGTACCTGGTTCCCGTATAAATGTACCGGCCCGACGAAAATTTATCGAAATTACGGATATGTCCACCAAATGCCCTTCTGAATGACCAATATGTCGGTGGTTTAGGTCCCACTACTGCCCTATAAAACTCAAAATGTCAAATTTACGTTCATACCGCAGGTGTCCAGACGTATTTACTAGAAGAACCTCTATTCCGGAGTAAATACTGACGAGGACGACGCTAGTCACGAGTGGAGAATATACCATTTCATCTGACGCATATAAACAAATAACACAAGCCTAACAAATGAAGCAGGCTCAGCAGTCATTACAAAAACAGACATTAAGTAACCATAATAGCAGTCCTAAAGCGTCGTAGAGAACTCTGATTACGGCTTTTGGACGAGGCAGCGTTTGGCAGGGTGATCGATACAATGGGAAATGGACTTGATGTTGAATTGCAAAGCTTCCTTTTTTCTCTCAAAGGTAGCCGGGGGCTCGGTGGCGTATGACGACGCAGCAGAGCGCGTTTATTTGCTACCCTCTTAGTTTGGATTAAGGTTTCTGCGTCATTTATGCACGTTAGGCCGCGGTAATTTGCCGAGAGAATGACGATTGACGCAGTCATACCCTGCTGAGGGGTGTTTGTGGCAAAAGGCTGACTGGGTGCGACTAAATGTTGTTGGCACTGACTTCTAAGCACAGACCACTGTTCTTTACCCTGCTCACACACTTAGTTCATGGGCACTTGGCGCTTTGCTTTAATTCAACTGCGCCGAAGTGCTCAAAGTGCACATTATGGTGGCAAGAGCAGATGAGTGAAGCACAAACGACTCAGACCCCTTTCTATCTCCGTGTCTTTCAGAAATATTCGACTTAGGTTTCATGCTCGGAGTTCACAGTAAGCAGGCTCCTTAGAAGTGTCACGGCACCAATCACATTGCAGGGAGGACCCTATTGTTCCAATTCGACTCTGGAAGCCTGATCCAGGGCCCCCATAAGCCGTCGCATAGCAGCAATTGACAATGCGGAGGGTGGACTGATAGAGACCAGGGAGGGGGTGAAGCGACCGTTTCTGACTTATCTGACGTCGTCAGTTCGAGCCGATACTCTCCGGCCTCTGTACACCAGGCGCTCATCATCCTGTATCCGGATGTGCGGAACGCCATAGCCCAGAATAGTCAATATTCTCGGTTGAAACCCACAAGGGCATGAACTCGGATTCAGTAGCAATTTGTCTCATTTCTTACTCGACGATCAAAAATTCCGAGTTCGAATTTCCTATAATCTCCACCCGTAGTTTTTATTAGCTGGCTGATCCGAGATAGTAAACCAGAAGTGACGATTCATATCCCTTTTAATTTTGTTGCTATCTCGTCTACAAAACAGATTTTCTCGGGGTCCAAGAAATTTACACCGTTTTCTCGCATGATCCACAGCCAAAGAGTCTGAGTTACTCAGGTCTCGAGTAATTTCGGGCCTTTCTGAAAATTACGTTCTATTTTCGGCCGAAGAGCCAAATTTCATGCAATCTTCATTTAACCGTCTCCCTTGATGGTGCACTTAACACTCATATGAACATACTTCTTAGGGTTATGATCACCATGAATATGATATTTCCAAAATACGCATGAAGAAAATAATCGCCATTCTGTGTTCATTACCGTCAAATAACAACTACAGTAGCTGGCCTATATCGTGAAATACTAACCAAAATTCTGAAGTGTTTTTTTTGACTAGAAGTGATTACGTAGGTGGAGTTGTCATACTGATTTGCAGGTGACACAGTTCCATGATATTTCAGGCACCACAGCATGCCGGCTTTTAAATGGGTTTCTTTCTGGTTGCCTGTAAAACTACGGTCATCACAAATGACCCCTTAAAAGTATGACTTCCCCACTGACTTTCGGCCCCATATAAATTCAATAATATCTTATAGAAATACTGGTCAAAATCTCTTCATTATATTCGTTTCGCAGAAACTCACGTCTTTTTCAAAGTATTCACTCGAAAAAGAGGTATATTTCGATTTTAAAAAATTCGTGATTTTGAGAATTTTAAAGACTATGGAACGTCCATTCAAATAGCGTCACATCTGCCTGTTTGTTGATGTTTTTTTATTAATTATACAACATGGCCCACATTTATTGTGACATTTTATGAGTCCTATGTGGTATCTTCTCAATGATGTGGAGGAATATGTGACGGTGGAGACAAAATCGCTGGACCAAGAGTTTGTTCGCCCGAATTTTCGGATTTACTGCTCGAACCCATCATCGGAGACCATAATAGATACGGGTGGTTCATGCGCAACGGACTGAAGTAGGTATAGGATACAGTTGCCTATGGAAATTCACGACTCACCCCCCCCCCCTTCATCGGATACAGTTGCCATGCGACCGCATGCATATCGAAATTCACGACTTCCCCTTCATCTGAGTTGTTGCACTTGGTGTGATGACTGTTCGATGACCGACATTCGCGTCCTTGAATGCTGGTGTGATGATTGCTCCACCATCTAACCCACCCCTGACGTTGGGAACAGTGTTCGCCTGTGCGCTCTCCGCATGGCTAATTACTCCGCCTAGGCAACGCCTCAGCACCGAATATGTAGGATATGGAGGAGTATATAATTTTCGTGAAAAATATACACCTTACGGATGCAAACCTGAAAATCAAATGTAACTGCAAATAAGGTTTAAAATTATTTGGAAGTGGAAAAACCTGTTTTCGACGAGAGTTGCCTTTGCTTCAGGCGGGGACTTTGAAGATAACATGTTTCTCTACCAAATGCGTTTAAGAGAGAGCATATTTTGCATGGTTTATATAAAATATGCCTGAATAGGCAGAATGTTATTATCAACAAAGACATGGGAGGCTGGAATGGCCATTTTTGGCTTATTAGCCGTCGTCAGCCGGTCATACCCAACCCCGGTAATAACATTCTGCCGCTGTGCGGCTGCTGGTTGGACTCGAGAGAGAGAGAGCCCGTAAGGTACAGCGAAACGAGTGATTTCCGTAAGAAAGATCGACAAGCGCCCCTCTATCATATGCCTGAATATATAAATACATCGAATGCGCTGGGAGAAACTCACACCACATCAGTAGTTGTCTTTTACTGAGCCTGGTTTTTGCAGGCGACCGTAAAAAAGCACATTTCAGAAATCGGTCTCCTGATAAGACTGAAGCATCTTAGGCTTACGCTGCACGATAAACAGTACTGCAACGTCACTAAAGTAATCTTTTCCTAGTAAAAACGCATTTCCTAGTTTCGGTTAACATATCACGATACTGGCCAATGACAGTGGAGGTATAGATTTGGTTCCAACGGCTCCGTCTACAAGAAGTATAGTTGCGGCAAGATCCCGTTCTGGATCTGTTTAATACCCTCATTTGCTACAATGCCCGGTTCTGTCTCAATTCAAGTAAGCGGACCTCTCAAGTTTGTAGTGGACTTCAGAGAAAATGCAAGTCATTCTGCCTGCTGTAATAATCGGGATTTGTGTTTTATTCTGAGCTGTTCTGTGGTACACTGGGCAGCCCAACTCATGAAAAGTCGTGGTCGAGATGAGGGTGGATATTATGGCGAATATTTGGTGTTTTTGTTTCTTATTGTTCTAATGAGTCGAGGCACAGAAATCCTTTTACGAAAAAACTAATAAGTTTGAGTCCCTTTTATGAGAGGAAAACAGACAAAATCAGATGTTTCCTGGTATCCTAATGCTTTCTTACGCCATTGAGCATGCTAGGTCAAAACCTCTTGGGCGGATTTTGTGTTACAGGAATTTTTGCGACTTTTTATCCGTAAACACAACTACCGTACTTCTCCTCGATTTGTAAAGTATTTCTGCCACTTTACATCAGCGTTCAAAACTTGCAGCAGTGGGGTGGATTTTCGGTCTGATGACTCTTCAGCTCTCTAGCCGAGTGCGATGACTGCAAAGGCGACCCCGCTCGACCTCACCGTCGACCTCAATGACTCCAGACCAGTCGCAGCACTTTCGTTGCTGTGCAGATGAAGTCAGTAGACCTGGCAAGTCCGGGGGTGAGAATCGTGTGCGACTTCGCTGAGCTAGAGCCTGAAACCACACATCAAGTATGAGCCATCCAGTCTTTAGCCTGCCTCAGTCTGGGTCGATTGCAAGTCTGTGCAGTGCGCGTTGCAATTTGGAATTCGAATTTTCACTGCAGCAAGTCTGTAAGGCAAATTCTAACAACGATTATGACCAATAAATACAATGAAAGTGTCCCAAGTCAAGAGAAGGGCCGACCAACCCAGAAGGGCGGTTGTGGTTATGTAGGCCCACCTGAATAAACAAAGCCCAGTCACCTCTAATACGGGACCGGTGGTAATGGGGACGCACAGGCGACGAGGTTAAGTAATTATATGCAAAAGAAAAGCTATTGGGAATGTGCGGTTGTACTAGGAGTGGTTAAGAAATAGTTGCCCTAACCCCTGACCCTAACCCTCAACCCTGATCCCAACAGTATTTGTGTCCACCAGGTGGGGCCACATAATCAAATCCTACCAAAATCAACTTTGGCAGGCACTGACGGATTAAAGAAGATGAACAGCATGCCACAGGATGCCACAGACATGGTTGGAGTTTTACTAACTGAGATCGGCTAGGGAGGGGGACCTATGCTGTGGGCTAATCACCGTCAGGCATATTACGTTGATAAGCGATGAGGTGACAGATATAAGGGCGAAGTTTATTCCTTAAAAGACCACTAGTTTTCTAAGGCAAGATAATTTGGAACGACTTAAACCCTAGAGGCACAAGTAGTCAGCGCCGTTTGTTACATCGTAAAATCCGCAAAGTAAACCAACCTGTGTAATTAAACTTGAGCGTGTGCGTGGAATGGAATAAATAAAATTTACGGCATAACTGATCAAGCACGAACTAGCGAAACATCGTTGAGAGGGCAAGAGATGCGCTTTATTTTGGAAGTATCATGGCAAAATTTTCCGCAAAAAAGCCTCAAATCACAGGGGATAACAGCGGGTACGCAAACCAGGTAACAACAGAGGATCACAGGCAATATTAAATGACCAGCATCGTGAATGATCCCCGGTGAATGAATTGCAAAATTCGAGTCAGATTTTACTTCCCTCAAAACAATGTTAGCGTAGGGTGCAGATGACCTCGTTTTTATAGTTTAGATAAACAGAGGGAAAAAAACAGAACCTGATGAGTAAAATAGGCCTACGGATATGCATATATGAAAATTATCAAAGGAATTGAGAGAGTCGTGACGCAGGTCAAGCCCGTATGCTCGACCTCATAGGTTCAAAGCGTACTGTTAACTGGTGTAAGAGGAGACGCCTGATATATGCTCTTCTAAAATTTAGCCTGTTCAAACATGAAACTATGTTCTAACAAGGTAATGTCAGTTTGCCATCTAACTTCTCTTTTGCTCAAAGAAACGAGACTGAAAGTGAGTAACACTGTTTTCAGCAACTTATGACGCTTTTGTGTTGGTTTGGCATGAAGTCCGTAGTCCGTAGTCTCTTATCTGATATGGATACATTTCGCACTGAAGCAGGGCTTAATTAAATTACATTAAAAAGGAGGCACACTTAAACCCCGCGTCAAAGTAACGTTAGACACAAGTCCTTTGCACTGCCGGCATCAGTTCGGGATAAGATGAAAGAATCCAAAAGGTTGCTGATGGGTAAAAGGCTGACGATAACGCGGAATAGGTCAGCGCAGCACAGCCCTGCTGAAAGTATTTATTTGGCAGAAGCAAGACAACTGAGGATAGGACAGTAATTCGTCATTTTTGTACGCCAACTGGCCATGCAATTCGGCAGGCGTCTATCAGTATGCTTTGAAAATATGCGAACGGGAGAAGCTGTACGGAAGCACATATGTGAAAGGAGGGTTGCTGGCCCATTAGCCATGGAAACACGAGCAGCAGTTTCGCTGGGGCAGAACTGATCAGACGGCCATGGTCTTCCCTATTAGCCTGGTTCTTCAGCCCTGGAGTTAGAAATGACACCCCTCAGAAGAGATTAAAACCCATTGGCCACTGAACGGCTTGGCAGCAATTCCGGTCTGCATTCTTGCCTCGTGCGCTGCTGTGTCAGGTCAAACATGTGAAAATGTGAACACCTTGTGCAGGTGGCCCAGCACAAACGTCCTTAGTTAGTGTAGCATCGAAAGCGCGCTTTTAACAAGTATTTCTGCTAAAAATATTTGGGCGGATTTGGATTTGCTTGCACTATCCTACCGAGTGCGGTCTGAGGTGGCAGCCTAGTCTTGCTTTCTCCGCGTAAAATAGGGATAGAAGGGAATGATATGCAAACCCTTTCCGCTGGGAAGGTTCCGAGACAGTTTGCTCAAGGCGTCTTCCTAGGAGTTCACTTGCAGCGTCTTCTTGGAAAGGGACTTTGAGAAACAAAGTTTTCTTTTTGGCGGTCAGTCTGGTGAATTTTGCGGGTCGTTTGGCAAGGTTCTTTGCCATGAATGACCTGCAAAACCCACCAGACTGACTGCCGAAAGGAAAACGTTGTTCCTCAAAGTCCCTTTTCAAGGAGGCGCTGCGAGTGAATTCCTAAGAAGACGCCTTGACCAAACTGTCACGGAACCTTCCCTGTGGAAAGGGTTCGCATATCATTCTTTACTAACCCTATTTTATGCGGAGAAGGCAAGGATAGGCTGACGACGGCTAATAAGCCTGAAATGGCCATTCCAGCCTCCCTTGTCTTTGTCGGTAAAGCCATTCTGCCTATGTCTAAGTGTAATTTACTGTATTTTATCTTTTCCGCAGATTTATACGGACCGTGGGTTTTTTTTAAATTTCTGGTATATTTTCCCTCAACTGGTTTTTCCAGTTGATTTCATGGGTAAGGTGCTAGTAACTATATCTATTTTATTGTAGTGTGTTTTGTTGTAATGCATTCCTTAATGAGGAAAGAAAAGCCTAATACAAAGAATCCAACTGTACCCCTAACTTGTTAAGTTTTTATGACAATCTCTTATAAGACGAGGTTGAACAAATTGATTTGGGGTTGCGACATTGGATTTCCAGGGGATGGGGGAAGGGACGGAGTTTCAGGGAGGTGACTTACTAAGCTGGAACGGAGGATGTCCGATCAATGTGATTTAAAGTGGCTTGTCACGGATCCGCGACCGTTATTCTAGGAGGGTGAAAAAGGGCGCGTTCGCAGGTTCGCGCAGTGCGCTTTAAGGTCGAAATGACGATTGATAATGTTTGCACTGGAGCACCAGGAACTTATTTATCATCGTGACGATCGCCTCAGTGGTGTCCGAGAATAAATAAAGGTTATATCCAGGGATGTGTCCAAAACCGGAAAACAGTAAACAGCCAGTTTCCAGCTCTAGTTGAGGAAAACTCTGATTACTGCAGTGGTGTACGGTCCCATGAAATGAAGCCGACCTCTTTTGTGTGGCTGTTTTCAGAGCTTAGGGTGATCTTCCTTCTGCAGCCCCCTCGATGCAGGCTTGTTTCCGGAATTTTTGCACATAACTCATACACGCATACATCTGGGAACGACAACTACTATGCTGACGTTCTTACTCAAGGAAATTGACTTGTCAGGAAATATTTATTCACACTCTGATGAGCTTGTCCAACCTCTTTCTTCCTCATGTTCATGGAGGCGTTACCCAGACAGCGAAGACGATTTCTGACCTGAAACATTAGGTGTCATTTCTTCCTAGACGTTGCTAGGACAGTCCGTTTAATGGTCCTGTTGCTGGTGAGCTTATGGATATCTCCTTAATATGTTCCTGGTACGATCGTTTTAAGTTCGCCAATATCACTACTACTACTACTACTACTACTACTACTACTACTACTACGACTACTACTACTACTACAATTACTAATATCATTACAATTACTACCATCATTGGCACCACCACCACCACCACCACCACCACCACCACCACCACCACCACCACCACCACCACCACCACCACCAACAACAACAACAACAACAACTACAATACTTGGGTGGGTGTTCAGTGGAGCTGAGAAAAATTCTCCCGACATACCTGTTGACTTAAACATACAACTAAGTACCCACATGTTTTAGTTAACCCCATCACTATATAGCCATACTGGCCCGATGAGAATTTACCGAAAGCGAACTTCTGCTCACCAGATGGTCTCCTTAATAACAGTGTGATTGTTGGCTATAATCTTTACGAGTAAATGCCAACCAAGCAGTCCGTTTTAAACCTGGAACAATGGCATGTTTCTTGTTTGTACTGATTATTTTGGATGCATGTATAGTGATGAAAATCAATCCTATTTGTCAACGTAAACAAGAGTGGCCTGTTCAGATTCATAAACAGCCCCACACGATGAAGAACGCGGGTAAACAGAGCTCTTTGTAAAATCATAATAATCCTCCCCTTTGTAGGCACCAGTATCGCCTTTCCCCTTCTGCCGAGCAGGGAGACTAAGAAAAGTGGGCCACGCATGCAGTCATGAGAGGGTGCGAAAGTGTGTGCACAACGGTCGATTCCACATGTAAGGGAGCCAGGTTTTGGTGGTCTATTGACCAAAGTGTTCAGGAAAGCGACAAATACGATGTAAGTACTGAACTTCAACAGCAACCACCCAATCAGCCACAAAAACAGTTGTGCAAGGACACTCTATCGGGTCTTCAAAACCAATGGCTACCCGCGCAACTTCGTCAGCCGGTGCATACACAAAAGGGACGAAAGGACTAACCGCGTGGACACCAAATTTAGGCAATCGCTTCCGTATGTTAAGAACGTTTCGGAAGCTTTCGGCCGCCTTCTCGCACCACCTGGGGTTAGAGTTGCACCCAAACCGGAGGCAACCATCAGGCGTCAGTTAATGAAACCAAAAGACCCGCTGCCACGGCAAGAAAAGTCTGGAGTCGTTTATCGGGTCTGGTGCAGTTGCGGACAAAGCAACTACGTCGGAGAAGCCGGAAGACAGCTCCGAACGCGAATGGCCGAACACGCGGCAGCGGTGCGGCGAAATGACGCTAGCTCTAAAGTTGCGGCCCATTCGACGAGATCCGGCAGCAAATTCAAATTCGACGAGGCCGAAATTCTCGCAAGAGTTGACAAACGCGTGAGCCGGGAGCTGCTTGAGCCATGGTTTACTGGCCCTCAATCCAGCAACAAGTGCAATGATCTTCCCATTCCATACTCAGTGCTGAGACTTCGCCTAGGCGGAGGAACTGGCCACGCGGGGAGCGCACAGGTGAACACTTTTCGCAACATCAGGGTCAGTACGTCAGATGGTTGAGCAATCATCACACCAACATCCAACGCGCTTGATGAAATTGCAGCAGTTAACGGCGCGAATGTCGGCCATCAAACGGTTATCACACCACGTGCAACGATCCCTGATGAAGAGGGGAGTCGTTAATGTTCATAGGTATGTGGTAGCATGGTAAATGCATCCTATAAATACTGCAGCTGCTTGTGCATAAACCACCCGTATCTGCTTTTGTCTCTGATGATGGGTTCGAGCAGGAATCCGGAACGTCAGGCTAATAAAGCTCTTGTCCCAACGATCGTGTCTCCTTCTTCTAGTCAGTCCTTTTTTTCCGCACGCCAAAAATGGCAGAGGCACCGATGGCGTTGCTGATTCCAACATCATCTACTCCAATCGTAGAACAACAGCCACGTCCCCGAGTGCGATCTGGTCGTTCCACCGCCTAGAGCGCGTGTCTCGTGTCACGTGTGTTGAAACACGGCAATCGTGAGTTATGGCTTTGTCGAGGTCGAGCAGGAAGCTCAGAGGTCAATGTGCGGTAACCCATGCATGCAGACGCGGGGGGGGGAGGGCAAGCACTTCCGGTCTGCGGAGGCGGATGCGAGAAGGCGGTGAGCGAAAACGCTCAGGATTGTGCATACAAGGGCATCCGAAAGAGGATGAGGTGAGGTCGACCATATGCTTTTGGGAAAGTCGCTATGCTCCGCGCACGACAGTAGGGTGAGAATGTGGGAATCATAATACTAATTGTGATTTAATGTGTGTTCTCAAGGCACACTCACACCTGGCATTGACGGTTAGATTGGATTAGGCTGCGATTTTTGTTGAGACCTGAGTTCGAAAACTGGGAGGGGTGGGGGTTATGTGATAAGATGCTTCTGGGGTCTATAACACATCCACACACTTCATTGCTAGAAGGGACTGCAAAAGCAGCATCGCATTATCTGCCGCTAGCGAAGCCAGACTTGGGACCTGAGACGTCGAACAGCGTTTCCACACCCCCTCCTACTCCCCATAACCCACACTGTGATCGCAGAACCAAGTTTTCCCCTTTGAACGAACTGTTTAAACTAAGGCTGCCTACCATTCATTGCAGTAATGGGGTATCCTTGTGTCCCAGTGACTGTGGTCCAAGTTCACACATAAATTTCTGGACACACTGCGGTCCGTTTGGGTTAATTAAAGTGACAGATACTTTGACGCAAGGGGTTAGAAAGACCTGTTCGGCGGATAGCATTGATGAAGAACTTGGAAGAATCCAAGACCAGCTTCGCGCGAACAAGTATCGTGACATATTTCTTGTGAGGAATCTTACCGTACAACCGGCAAACCGCATCACACCGACGACGGAGAGAAAAACTCTGTCCCTCAACGTCCCCTTTCAAGGGGATGCGACGAGTGAGCTCCTGAAAAAGTGCCTTGACCGAACCATTTCACGGATCTTTTCGGCAGCAAAAGTTTAGGTGTTGCTTTCTATAAACCCCGTCTTACGCGGGGAAGGCAAAGCTAAGTTAAAAATCAGACCACCTCCATGCGCATTTACATCGTATGATAAGCAAAAAGGAAGAAACTCTCATAAAGTTCAGAAACACATGGACTCTTTGCTATTTTCTATGAGGTAGTTGACCCAGGTCACGAAACCACGAAGTTAAAAACTAAAGAAAGCGCACTATTTAAGGATGCTTTACCCAAGAGCGATTATAATATGGGGATTTAAGGGCCCCTAGCAAAAAACCACTATGTTGTAAGTAGTGCATTTCCTTCAGACTGAAGGCATATTTCAGTTTTTTAGCAGGTATGTTTAACCTATCTAAAGAGACATTAATTTGAACTCGAAAGAGCCCAAGACACGACAGGATGAGCTATTTCCGTAGAGCCAATTGTGAGCGCCTCTCTACCTTTGTATGTATCCGGTCGCAACCGACGGGACAACGAGGCTCTGGCTCAGTGTTTAGGGGCTCTGGACTTCTAACGAACAGGTCGCGGAATCCAACCTCAGGTGTCTCACACCTCGAGATTTCGTATGCTTGACGGACGACGGATAGTGAGACAGAAATGGCCATCCCTTTTCTTTACCGGTAAGGCTTTTCTAAGGTTTCCCAGGGGCTTCATGTGTGCCTTAGACCTGGAATGGGTCTTTCACTGCCTTTTCCTGCAGTTTTTCAAGATCGATCTAAGTCATAGTTGACAGGTGGGCTTATATTATGTACACGGGTGTCATATACCACAAAATATCCAATTTTTCACTGTTTTTTTAAAGAAAATTCGATGGGTTATGGAAGGGTCGGTGAACTGAATCCAGATTTGTCGTGCAAAATGGTTTATGTGTCAGAATAGTAAGGGCAATTTCAAATTCCCCTTGGTATGTCAGGGGTTCCTCTTATTTTACTAAACCATAGCAACTACCACAAAGCTTAACGTGGTACGTTGTGGGCTCGGCTGGTAGCCCTTATCCCGTCTGCAAGGCGTCTCCTCATCTCTCTCTAGGTTTTAGGCTTTACTTTAAGACTTCTTGGTAAAAAAAATCGATAGCTAAGTGACACATTTTGCAAGAATCATCTTTGATAAGGCGTCATCGCCCTCCCCCACCTCCGGCCTTCTTGACTGTGTTTTGACATTGGGTCCAAAGGGGAAGGGGAAGAGGGTGGGAGACAAGGGTGCGGTAGATGCTGTGCAAGTCTACTACAACCATAAATTAATTCACGCACAGGCCGTCGTACCTGCTTCACCTATCTGAGGAGCACCCGCTGGACATCGTAGGCAACGAAGGTCGAATTATTAGATGGATTCTACAAAACATTAAGCGTTGGTGAGCAAATTACTTTTCCAGTGAGACTGGGTGGATTGGTCATTCCAAAATGAGGCCAAATGCTTGCGACTTTCAGTTAGCCGAGAGAGGATGTTTGTGTGGACCCAATTTCTTTAAAGTTTGATTAAATGTCTACAGTCCTGAATAATCAGGATAAACGCGTGAACTATTTGCGTGAGGGATATTTTCATCGGTTACGCTGATGGGGGCTGAGAAGCCGACTATTCAGAGTACGCACGTCACCGTGCGGGGATTGGTCAGACATCATAAACTTTACTAATCTGTTTGGCAACTATGCTATGTAGGTAATATTTTCCAATTGGAAATCTAAAATTCTTATCACTCTTTGACGAGTTTACTGCGCCCCAGTAGTCAGGTCTGCCATCTCCAGATGTTTCACGCATTCGGTAATGACGTCAGTGCCGTACAGTCTTTGTTGTGAGTAGGTAGAACCCACCCACCTTTATACACACCTGCAGTTCACTCAGATAATTATTGTGACCCTGGACTTCTGCACTTCCGCCTTGGCGTTACGCAGCAGCCCTTCCTGCTGATGTTTACGTTCAAAATACGCCATAACAGCAGTGCTATCAGGTGCCTTGGTGAACGCTTAGATTCTGATAAGTAACTGACTTGTTCTGGACCGGAAGTTGTAATTGGCGGCCTTAGTGGCCTTTGCCAAAGACCGAATATTGAACAGCACGCGAGGTGCTTCTGGTCATTTTCTACTGCTACGCCTAGTCCAGCCGAAAGCCTGCCGGCCAATCAAGGTCATCTAGACTGATGATTCCTAACGAGTAGAATCTAGATCTGGGAAACATAAGACGCGACCGCATAGCAGGATGCTGAAGTCATTTCCAATTCGTCCACGGTCGCCAGTTGCTGATATGTTACAGACTACGGCATCAGGACAAGCCGAGAACCGTGATATCATCGGATAAATGCAAACGCAGTCACCGTTGCACTTTTATAAGTCCTCTTTTTTGTACTCCTCGGTAGTTTCGCCTCTCCCAGCCACACACTATGGCTTCAGGCTGTTCAGCGGCTAGAGGTCACTTGACCAGTTACGGGACGTGATCTGTGTGCTCATGAAGACTGTGAGGGACAGTGTCCTCAGAGGATCGCAGATCCACAGCTAGGCGAGAATGGTAGGCCCGTTAATGTCCATCTTTAAACTGGTTAATCTCGCGGCTTGGCGGATACTGAAACGACCGGTAAGAGGCCCATACTAAGAAGCCGGTAATTTACCCAGGTTCCAGACAGAGTGGATGATACAAATTAGGGGGATAAGCTGTTTGATCCCACCTTGCTCATGAGATCTCCTGGTCGTGAGAGTTATATCGCCTTCTCAAGCTCTGCCCTAAAAATATTCCCTAACTCGCGACTATTTTAGTTGCAAAAAGGCTACTATGTTGCGCGTACTTTGCCACTGTCATAGGAAGAAGACTCGCACCCTTAAAGTTCACCCGCAGGGCGAGTCTATGGGTTGTTTACAGAATACTTGAGAGAGCGTACTAGGAGCACCTTTTAGTGAAGATAAATGGCGTCCTTAAAAGAACAATTAAAACTCTAGAACGCTGTGAAAGAGTCGCTGTAAATTGAAAGGGTGGGTCAGAAAAGGCTGAAGCGGGCTGATTTTTGGACCTCTCTCATGTGACTGATATTGTTGCATTTGAATAACACGAATCTTTAACGCAGAACCTCTCAAATTTCAACAGAGTGCAGGGAAAATAGCGCACTTAGTAGACTATGACCTAATTGTCGTTGCGCTGTTGTCTGCCAATATTAGGAAACTATGACATAATGAAAAATCCTTCGGAGAAAAAGTCAGTCTACATCAGATTAAGTGCCGCAAAGTGGTGCGATTATAACAGGTAACTAAAATCGCGAAATATCGCTCACAAGGCTAAGTGCGTCTTCAGGGTAGGACGACAAGTGGGCAGACTGTGGTTCATTATATATAATATACTATAATCATATATGTATAATCTGGTAGGTAAGTAAGCTAATTATCATAAAAACAAGAGAGACCGGAATGGCCATTTCTGACTAATTGGCGGTCATCAGCCAGTCATACCCGACCCCAAGTGTGCATCATTTGAGATTCAAACCCAAACTCATTGATGGAGTGTCAAACCTCCATGACCAAAGATCGCGGTTCAAATCTCGATTGGCCCACATTCGGGGTTGGTTATGACTGGCTGATGACGGCTTATTAGCCAGAAGTGGCCATTTCAATCTCCCTTGTCTTTTTCGATACTATCTCATTTACCTTTACTAATAGTCACTGTGCGACTGCCTGCGAGGGTTCTTGTATGAGCCAAAAGGCCCGACGGGTGAGCACATTTTGTAACCTGATCGGCGACCGCCCATCTGTCATCATAGAATATAATTTCCAGCATTGTATCAAGTCACGTTTGGTTGAGTACTGTCTGCCATACGCCAAGGCTCTCATTACAGCACTATGGACTCGCGTCGCCACGGCTGAGATCGGAATACGTAGTCGTGTGATGATGGCATGTATCAATCTATTTTTGACTTTAGGACAGGTAGTGTCGGCAAGGCTTCCTGATCGTGAATGCCAGTCGCCGTGTCCCCATCCGCACACGACTGCAGGCATTCAAATATCCGTCAAAGTAAAATTTTTTGACAGGATCGATCGACGTACGCTACTCTCATGCGACTAAAACGAAATCCGTAGTAGAAACAGTCCAGCAGTGCGAACGAAGGATTACGGCACAGGAATATGAACTCCCCGTATTACAGGTGGCGTTGTGTTAACTTCCAAATGTTACTGTTAGGATTTAGAATAGAGGAGTTGAGAGTAGGACTAGAATTAGGAGGGTATGTGTAAGTTTCAAGACAAAGGTCAGAGTTAGTAGCTAGGGTTAGGATTATGACTAGAGTGAAAAGTCAGATGTGGGTATATAGCCGCACCTGGGGTAAAACAAACCCAGCCAACTGTACCACGGGACCAGAGGTAAAAGGGGTTTTTACAGGTGGTGCCGGGGAACGCACAGGCGACGAGGTCAAGTAATTGCGTGCAAAAGAAAAGCTATCGGGGATTCGCGGCTGTACTTTGAGTGGTCTAGAAATAGTTGCCATAACCCCTAACCCCCTTAACCCAAACCCCTAACCCTAACCCTAATCCCAACCATAATCCCAATCCATAACCCCAATCCTGACTCCTAATCCCTAAACCCAAACTCCTAACACTACCTCTAACCCCAACCCTAACCCTGACTCTTTAATCCAAACACTAACCTAAACTCTTAACTGCATTCCTAAGCCCTGACCCTGAAACATCCAACGCGAAAGTTGAAAGGAGACGACAGGCCGAAAGTCAAGAAGGACCACCAACATTTGTCCAAGAAAGGTAGATACGGCAACAGAGCAACACGGTCGCCAACAGAACACACACCGTAACGCCCAGCAACACTATACCAACGTTATCACACCAAATCAAAGTAATTAAGTAGGTCAACAGTATTGTGTCCGTCAGGTGGGGCTACATAACCACATCTTACCGAATTTTAAGGTTAAGGTTGGGATTAGGTTTAGAGGTAGGGGCGGTGGGTGGGTGTTAGGTTCGCGGTAAGGCATAGGGTTAGTGTTGGTGGTAAATTTATGGGTTAAGATTGGAGTTGCAGTTAGTATACGCTCACACGCACTCCCCTAGGGCTTTATCGCAACGCCGCACCCGTTATAGGGGAGTGCTTAGTTCGGCGCTCAACCCAGGACCTAAGAGAAAGCAGGACGTCGAATAATCACAGGAAATATGCTCTTAAAGAGTTTCTTTTACGCGTGAATTATTTGTCCGTTTGTTCATGGGAAGCCTTATATTCATCTTTTTAGGTTCATGAAAACGAGGTGATTTTAAAATGAATCGGCCCCTTCGACGCCGACATGCGCTGAAACCCTAGCGACCCCAATATGTCTACGAATGTATTTCCGAAAGCTGCTCCTTTCTGACTCTCTTATAGGATACAATTGTCTCGTTTTATTTAATTACACAAGTTGAGTTCAGGAATTGCTGAGATAGCACGATGTACCATATTTGACAGTACGAGTGCTAGCTGAAAGCCCAGACACGTGTTTCACCGATATCCTGACACTGCATGACACAGCTGCAAGGGGTTCAGCTTATCGGTGGGTCCGCCGGCGTTCACTCTAAGCCTATAAATCTCGAAAAGACTGATTTACTCCAAATTAGCTCTTTATTTCTGAGGAAATTAAAAAGCTGCAACTGCAGGAATTGCATAATACTCCAACTTGCAGATATCCGGTTACATGAAGTTGGAACTGCCTTCTAGACGGGCAAAACAAGGAAGCTCTTCGCTGATTTTCTTTCTGGGAACATCGGACCGCGTGTGACCCTTTGAAATGACCTGCCAAGCATATTCAACTTATTCAATATGGCGTGCGCGCCCATTTAATTAAGCGGCACTTTAGAACAGTCTAACCATTTTTATTGATAGGAATCTCAAACAGCACAGTCGAAATAGACATTAGAGAACCAAAAATAGCCGTTGCTCCTGTCTTTCCTATAACTGTTTATTTATTGTTCAGTTACTAATGACACGATGATTGATGTCAGGTTCTCATTCGGAAGGTAACGGACCACGGCATACGAATAGCTAGAAAATATTGCTGCCCCAAATCAGTTATGCGGCCTTAGTTAGATGATATATTTCGCATTCAAAACCTTCGAGTCTTCTGCAGGCTTTTAGATGAATGCGTCCCTTTAGAAAACACCTTTTGCGATATACCGTGATAAACACAAAGTCGGCAGTCATTTAATTCAACACCGTAAACAGATATTTCCAAAAGCGCGACCAGATGTTTATATTAACTGTCATTTCAGAAGAGGGCAGAAGAGGGTCATTGCTGGGACACGTTGATGACAGTTGGTGGACGAGAAGCTAGAAAACATTGGGTCTAAATGCCAACAACAAAATGACTGGCCATAAGGTAGTTCTGTTTTAAAAAGTTCAGATATGTACACCCTAAGGACAGGGCTGGCTGTCTCAATAGAAAAAGTGTTGTCTAAAATATCCCATGTACCAGTTATAATGCCGTCTGTTTTGGTCAAACTGGGAAATCCGTCTCAACCCGTATGTATGAACATCGATTAGCGGTGAGATGACGAGATCATCTATCCCAGGTGGTCACGCGTACACTGGACACTGGACGTAACTTTGCATAGGGAAACACTCGCATTGCTGACACCTGCCCAGCAAGGGAACTCCTGGAAGCAATGCGCTCAGATGAGGCATGCATGAATCGGCACATCGACCTCAATGCCGCATAAGAACTTCTCAAAGAAAAATGGAAGTGGGCGCAGCCAATTCCGAGGGGATGACGAAATGTAATTGCCGCTCACTGACACAGGCATCAGCCAACTGCAGGATCACCTGGTCGACACGGGCAAATAGTCAGTTATTTTTGTACAAGGCTCATAAGTCAGACGACGGGTTGGGGAATCAGTCTCAAAGGCTCACAAAATAAAAGTCGTTTTGTCCCAAAGAATTTAATCTATTTCGAATTACATTCCTTGTGATGTCCGCTTTTTAGTGCATATGCATGTATGTATACACAGTAGGGGGATGCTCATCCTAGGGTGGCGAAACATTGGGGCTGGGCGTGGTCGGCTGGCGGCAGCTAATAAGCCAGAAATAGCCATCTTACTCTTCCGCGTCTTTGTAGATCATGTCACTCCACAGGCAATGCACTCAGATGAGGCATGCATCAATCGGCATATCGATTTAGATGCCACATACAAATTTCTCAAGGACAAATGGAAGCGAGCGCAGCCAATGCCGAGGGGATGACGAAATCATTGACGCGCATTGGCGCAGGCTTCGGCCAACCATAGAATCACTTGTTTTACACGGTTAAATAGGTAACTGTTTTTGTACATTGCCCAAAAGTCTGACAACGAGCTGGGGAACCAGACTCGAAAATTTACTCATTAAAGTTTATTCCCTTCCCAAAGAATCTTACTTATTTTCAATTAAATTTCTTGGGATGCCCGTTTTCCAGCACATAATAATTCATATATGAATTTGAAAATGGACATCCCATGAAGTATCATTCGAAAGAAATAAGTCTTTGCTAAAGATAATAAATTCACTTGTCAAATTTTCGACTTTGGTTTCCAAGTCGTCCTCAGACGTGAAACAAGTGCACGAAACAGTAAAAATTTAAGCATGCCTAAAAATCGATATTGCTCTGTCACTCCCGCCAGCCAGCATTTACTGTGGGCTGGCATCACGCTCTGTTTGGCTAACGCTTTTTTCACTTTTCCTTGAGATTGCTGCACACAACGCCTAATTCTATATATCGAATTATAAATGGATTGCCTTTTAAAAAGTCTCGGTTTTCCCGAGATGTGCAGACACCTGAGATGTGGGCCTTGTTCCATTGAAATTCGTATCCAGTTTTCGGCGTATGCATGGCATCCTGGAACAAGTGGTTTCACCTTTTTAATGCGAACTAAGGTTCGTATATGCGTGTAAACGTCGATTTTCCGGTTTGACCACAGTAAACCGAATTACAAGTGTTGCATGGCATCTTATGTATGACTTATCAAAATAGCCAACCCTGTCCTTAGGATGTACAAACTGGTTACGAAACGTAGCTGTCGGTTTGGGTGCCGCGGTGATTCCTAGGTGACTTTCAACTAGTTCGGACACATTCTTACTGTACAGAAGTGCTCGCCGGTTTTCTGGTTTGGGCGCCTTACCGGAACAATCTAGTTCCTCGTCTTTTTGTTTTAACTCCTGTTGTTTCATGCATCGACGTTAAAATCTCTAGGATACCCATTCTGAGAAAACAGTTGGAACAAATAATTTGGTTCTGTCTGGTAGGTTTTGTTGTCAGGGCAGTTTTTGCTCCCCGAAGAAATACGAGCACGGACTGAGTAGCAGAGGTCACGAATAAGCAAGCATCTGCCAGACCGAACTCGGCCAAGCCAGGTCGTGCGCATGTGTTCTCTTTTGTTTTTATTCAGGGTTATGATTGATTAAATGAAGGCAGCTTAAGCCCGAGACAGTGTAACCCTTCCTTAAATACCGAGGCTAATAGAGGATATTGCGCATAACATCCCCCAAAGAATACGAACATCAGGGGAAGGTGAGTTTATTATATTTACACATATATGCGCATAACGTTCGTCATTTTCCGAAGAAGACGAAGAAGTATAAGAGACGACAAGTTCATGGAAGAAATCGTATTGTTACTGACGTTTCGGTATATTCCTCGTTTCCATCTTCATTGTAGTGTGGTTGCTGCCCCTGCTTGTCTTGATTAGTTGTTTATTGTCCCAAAGTTCCGAATTCTCCCGCGAGATCATCGTCAGGGGATGAGTAAAGGCAAGGCCTTCTGCTGGGAAAGAAGTTCGTTCGAAGGCTGGCATCCCGAAGTAACTGAATTATCTTGGGACAGTAAATTATCTTGCACGGTGATTAATATTATAACTCTACTTTAGTAATCTTTTCGAGTCAAAAGCTCATTTCAGAATTTCGATTGACATTTTATGAGTTAGCACATATACTTTATGTCTGTCGTAGTCAGTGAGCTGGCTGCTGACAACTCGGCCGGCCTGGGCAGTTTTTGAGATGTTACTTGGCGTCCTGGAATATATCACAGCAGTCCATCTAACTATCCTCTCACACAAACGGTTATATGCTGTGGCAGGTTAATCTTTTTTACTAACTGGTGTACAAAATTTGACAAAGGGCGTGATTTCCTACAAAATAGGTAGAAGAATGTGCATTTTATGCACGTTTTCCATGAGATATATTTAAATTTATAAGGGCATCGAAAATCAACAACAAAAATTCATACTACTTAAGTGGTCATTTTTACAGAGTATAGTTTTCGCAGGTGGCCGCTAAGAAGTTCGTTCGAAAGCTGACATCCCAAAGTAACTGAATTATCTTGGGATAATGCTGTACGGTGATTAATATTACAACCCTACTTTGGTAATCTTTTCGAGTCGAAAGCTCATTTCAGGATTTCAATTAACATTTCATCTACTTTATGCCTATCTTAGTCAGTGAGCTGACTGTTGACAACTTGGGCGGCATTAGCCGTGTTTGAGATGTTACTCTGCGTCCTAGACTATATCACAGCAGTTCGTCCAACTATCGTATCACACATACGGTTGTATGCTGTGGCAGGTTATACCTTTTTGCTAACTGGTGGTAACCGGTGTTAGGGTGTGCAGTACTTATTTGGCCAGGAGGAAAAGTCCTGTTTGCTGGTCCTAACTATTTCCCTAATCTTTCAGTTGTGTGTGCGAGTCACCGGCATGAATATGCGGTAGTCTGGCCACCGACAGCTTGTGGCAGTCTCAGACAGAATTATCCGTGAGGGACGTCACAGCTGTTGCTCTGGACCCCCATTGAAAGTGTCTGCCTTCTGCAGCCGTTTACAGGTGTCCGCACTACAGCCATCATTAACATCTCGCTGGCGTGCTCGCATAAGCCTGCGCTGTCGAATGCCTACTGAGACATGCGAACCGTCTGTCTGTCTGGGAAAAACACAGGCTTTCTC
Organism: Spirometra erinaceieuropaei; assembly: GCA_902702965.1. NCBI lineage: Eukaryota > Metazoa > Platyhelminthes > Cestoda > Diphyllobothriidea > Diphyllobothriidae > Spirometra > Spirometra erinaceieuropaei. The sequence goes on from CACRXP010000227.1 coordinate 641,461, forward strand.
GCCTCAGCCTCTCCAATTTCGGCCGTGATAAGCCGAGTAACTTCACCGCAGTGCGCAGGATCTGATCCCGTTCTGGAGACCTTAGCTTGCATGACCGAAGACATAACTAACCACTGACTCTATAATCTAAAATTCATTTTAAATGGAGGTAGCTGGAAGACATTAACCAACTTAGGTATCCGACCGCAACTCATTTGTGAATCAGTTGATGCTCAAACAACATAACATTGTCCGTTGACCACAGACAATTCTCTTATGTAAAGCGAGGACCCTATGCTGTACTTTTCCCAGTCAGCAGAACATTTCTGATAGCCTTAGGAACTTGACGATAGTTTGGTACTGAGCATTTGGGTTTTTTTCACATCTTTCTAATAATTTTTTTCTCCAAAAACCTTGGGTAGTTTTGAACATTCACGTGGTAAAGCCTGCTTGTTGGCGTAATTGGCACTCTAGCATCCATGCACTGCCCATGGCGTAGAGAATCGTGAGACAAGCTCTCGTGATAGTGTAGGGGGAGGGAACGGGGATTAAATATATGCGCGGGGTAAGAAAAAACTGTTGCTTAACAAAGTCGCCAGCGTTTTAGCTCTTCTTCTTTACTAGCAGACGTATGCATGCCATTTATCCATATTTCCAGCATTTTTTGCCACCTGACTGCTCTCCGTACCGAACTTCTTTTTAAAATTAAGTTCTCATCTTGCTAAAAACCTACATATGGAGGTAAAGAACAATAAACCAATGTGGACATTTTGACAGCGGCACAGGTCGGTTGGGGCTTACCGAAACCTCTACTGAACAAGATCTACTTTTAAAAATATTGTAGGCAGTTATCTTTAGTTTCTCCGTATCCCGCGCATAAGCTTAACCCTTGCACGGTTTACCGCAAAAGAATTTATTTTTGAGACCTAAGTAGGTTTCCAGTAGTCAGAATTCCGAAACTTTTCCTCCGTCTCTAAAGGTTTATGTTAGTTTGTCGTAAGTAACGCGAAAAACCTCTTGGCCATCATTTCTGAAGGCAAAAATTCGAGAATTCAAATGAGACTAGATTTTGCGGAGTCTTTTTTCTCTTTAAAGTTCATTTAAAGCTAATAATCAGCTGGTAAAAGATTGCGAGTGTAGGTCGCTTGAAGTGAAAGGCACTTTCCAGCTCGTTTGAGTTTTCAGTTGAAAGACACGCGACAGTCCAGTCATTTCTCGGATTCGGATTTGCACAAAATATGCACTGGATATAGATATGCAGGGGAACGTTAGACAGAAACCAGGTGCTTTTTCCAATAAAAGAGTTTTACGGGTGGGGACATATGTACGCTAGGGTGATGCAGTCACTTGGTCTGTGTTGATCCGTCCCATGACAGTGTACTTACGATCCTCACCAAAGGAGTCTGCGAACTCCTACTTCGGCCCAGCCTGCAACCCAGCACTCATCGATGACCTCACTAGGCTGTCATCTGTACGGCGCCTGGTAATCGTAATTTCCTGCGAAGTTAGGTTCCATAAAGGTACTCAGCTCGCGTGTCTCCACACTCGGTAATCCGCGGATGGCCAAGCACGTAGCGGCAGTGAGGAGGAAAGACGCTAGCTCTCAGGTGACGGAGCTCATTCGACGGGACCTGTCCGTATTTTCATGTTTCAAGAGCCCATAATCCTTACATGAGGTGACAGCCGCATGAGCCGCCAGCCGCTGGAGTTACGTTTCTCAGGCCCGCAATCGATCAACTGGCGTAATGACCTCCGTTTACCTTATACTGTGCCTAGATTTTCCCTGGGGAAGACACGGGCGAGCAACAATCCCAGCGACAGCGAGCCAAATTGCCGAGTAATCGTCACGCCAAGAATCGACAACGGTGATGAAATCACAGCCATTGAGACAGACTGACCGTCGTTGTCGACGACGTCTACCGTTTGCTCCACTGAAAGGTGAAGCAGGCACGGTGACTTGCGCGCGAATTAGTTTATAGTGAATGTATACTTGCGCGGTGTTGATTTTCTGCACCTCTTCCCATAGAGGGACAAGCAGTACATTGCCTACTAGAATTTCTGAATCATTCTACATGAAGGAAGAGAGACTGGATTTAGTGAAGGGATTACCGGGTCAGTAGAAGAAAATAAGATCACCGGAAAAAAATTTTGTTGGCATTAGGTTTCGGATTCTTACTCGAAACCATCATCAGAGTCATTCTGAGATGAGGATAGTGGAGGCGCAAGGAGTGCAGTATTTATAGTGCGTGCCAGCTGTGGAGGAGAGAGTGCGGTAGATGCCGCGCAAGTCCACATTCACTATAAACTAATTCATGCCAAAGTCACCGTGTTTGATTCACATTTCAGTGGAGCAAACGGTGGACATCATCGGCAGCGATGATCTAACTGTCTCAGTGGCCCTGATTTCATCACCGTTGTCTATTCTTGGCGTGACGATTACACGGCAATTTGATTCGCTGTCACCATGACTACTGGTGGGAAAATCGGCGCAGAATACTGTAAGGGGAGGTCACTGAGCTGTCACCAACGTGACTGTAGCTTGAAGACGCAAAATGACATTCCCCATTTTTCATCTCAAGCTACCTGTTCGAGTGATCCTGCTTATTCTGGTACCCGAAAAGTTATTCTTCCCTTTTGGACACTGCATTAGTCAGTTGATAAGAAAAGAGGGCTGCGAACGGTCTTGATACAAGCTGGACACTGAGGCCTCCAGTGAGGCTCAAATCACCGAACAGAGACAGCTGGAGAAATTGGGCCTCAGTTATACCTTCATCTGGAGCAGACCTCCAGCAGCAGTGTCGCGAGACCTTCGAAATCCAGTACAACATTGTGGGACGACTGTTTTGCCTTCCATAAGGGAATCGACGGTTGCATCGTGACCCCAAGGCTCCCAGGCAGCGGGGAGAGATTTACTACAATTCTCAGCACCTAAGTACCAGTCCATCAGTGATAGAACGTGACATTTTGGAAGACAATTACTGCTAGGATCTGCACGCATTGCACGCGTCTGTTTCGAGGGCGGATCAACCCAACGTCCTCGAAGAGATCAATGCTCCCGTAGGGAAAGGTCAGACTACGAGCGAGGGGAGTGTTAAAACGCTACTGACTCGAGGCATGCAGTAACAACGGCCTCCTTCTTTTGCTGGCGAGCACGAAGCACGACCTTTCTGCAACCAACACCATCTTCCGCCTTCGAGGTTGTGAGAAGGTAACAGGGATGCACCCCTGATCGTGTTGTCAATAACTGTTGAACTATGTTCTCGTCAGGAGGTGAATCCATCGTGTTGTTCAGGCTTCGCTGGCTTATCCTCCTGGTCGTCCTACACAGTCATTTGGAGCCGCAAGTCGAATGCATACCAGTTTACCACTTTGATGTGGTCGTGATGAAAAGAGCAGACATCGAAGGACACGAAGAGTGCACTCCATCTGACACTAACTTCATCTTCGTCCCGAAGATGAAGATGCAGCTTCCACTCAGGGCAAGAAAGCTCTAAGTTCGTTCAACAACCTGGAGCAACGGATTTGATCTTCAGGACATGTCAGTTGCAAAGAAAATGTCCAGATAGGATGATCAGCCTCCGATCACCCTCGTTAATCCGGCAAAAACCGTCGATGTCGTTCGTATGAGGATTTATGAAGCATCCTGCCGAAATTCAGATGCTGAAAGTGATTTGCACTGATGACCAGACAGCCGCATAAAAGCGTGATGAAGTGCCTCTAGACCACGGGTTTCCGACCCTTTTCAAGTACCGCACCCTTGAAAGATTTCTTTAATATGCTCTTGCACCCTCTAAAGCAGTTTCCGTAAAAGACGAAAACAAAGATGCATGTTCAAATTTTAATAATAAACAGAAATATTAGTGACTGTTTCGTTCTCGCTTACTGATGGGAGTTTTTCAAATCGTGACACCTTGCTACTAACAGCAATTCACCTATCTGTTTGTACATACAAGTGACTTCTGAATTTTGTCTTGATTAACAAAAGTACACTAAATCCAGACTGGCATAAGTATGTCTTTTCAAACGGAATGAACGAAATTAGTGTCTTTTCACTGAGTTTTGGGAACACATTCATTTCTGAACGTTAAAATTTTTCCAAAGCATTGCCTTTAAAATTTATTTTAAGAACATGATTTGTGCACAGAGCTAAAAGGTTTTCCTTCAGTTCTTCATCATCTGACAGACTGTTAAAATTAAAGGATTGTGGGTTTATAGTCAATGTTTCCAAAGTTTCAAGTATTCCACCTTTATAAAACCCATCAAATGACTTTTACGGTATTTTCAAATGGCCTATAATTTCTGCCCATACAGCTGAAATTAAAGACGTGTCGTTATGAAACATTGCTTCTAGTGCTGAAAAACTAGATAGATTCCCTATTCTAACGCGTCGACACCAAAGTCGTAACTTTTCTTTAAAACCATTCATCTGCTCGCAGCATGTCAATATGTTTGTAATATTTTGTAAAATGGGGTTATACAGTCGCACCTGATGGACAAAATACCGGCAGAGTTTAGGGTTAGGGGTTAGAAAACCTATTTCTTAACCACTGAAAGTAAAACCGCGAATTACCAATAAATTTTTTGAATACAACTACTTGAATTCTTCGCCTATACGTTTTCCGGTCCTTCTTGTAAAAAGCTCTATTATCACCGGTCCCCTATTACAGGTAGGTGGCGTTCTTTGGGGTTGGGGTTAGGGTTATTGGTTAGGGATGGATGTAAAGGTTAGGGTTAGCGCAACTGTTTCTCAACCACTCAAAGTACAACCGCTCATTCCCAATAGCTTTTCTTCCGCATACAACTACTTGACCTCGTCGCCTGTGCGTCCCCCTGCCCCACGTGTAAAAACCTCTATTACCACTGGTCCCGTTTACAGGTGGGTGTGGTTTGTTTACTTCCGGTGGGGCTGCATAACCACACGTGATCCACGTTTCCTCTAGATGGACACATTCGGGTAATTCATATGAGTAAAAATATCACTGAAGTTGGCTAACATTTGGTTAAATTCTCGTAATTCCATTCCTCCAGTCTGTTGTTGATGCTTGCTCAGCAAAATCTGTTTCGCATGCACACCAATACCGTGCTGGTAACTTCTGAAAAGTTATCCAGTTTATTTTGATCAAAAAATGCAAACTCTATCTCTCACCCTCCAGAATACTATCTCACTCCCCTTGGGGATGCAAGAATTTTGGTTAAGAACCGCCACTCTCGACAAATGGGGCATTTTCGGAGGCACTCGCGGTCGAAATAGGGTTGCGTATTTACTCCCAGCCTCCAAATACCAGAATGGACATCTCTGCTTCCGGTTGCTCAGACATCATCAACACTAAACAGACAGTGATAATATATCGGCAGGCGCCATCAGGTGAACACAACGAACCTATAGTAAGTGCTATAGAAGTACCGACTAAACAACGACAGTGAACTCGCCAATCAGATCTGTAAAGTCGACCAGACATTTGACCGACTGTAATATATTATGTTCCAAATTTTCGTGTCATTTTCCTCTCCCCGAAACTGCGATGTACGGAGCTGGCTGCCTGTGAATATGACGCGGTTAACCTGTAGTGGCTGATGGATTTCAGTTCAGCTATTCATATCAACTTTCAGACCGAGTCTGAAAATGTCTGCTCCGAAGGATTTACTCCAAGATGGCGCATTAATTTTCTCGGAAATTAAACAAGTCAGGATGTTCGGGGCTGTTATCCTGGCTCTACCTCTCTACAAAACCAACACATGTGCAGTGTGCCGAATTCAGGCTAGAAAGCCAAACCGCCTTCATTTCATTTACCCCTGCTCGAACCCACCACCAGAGACAAAAGCAGATACGGGCGGTTCATGCAGAAGGGGCTGTAGTATTTATAGGATGCAGTAGCCATGCTACCGCATATCTACGAAAATTCACGGCCCCCCCCACCCCCTTCATTAGGAATCGTTGCACTAGGTGTGATGACTGTCTGATGGCCGACATTCGTGTCGTTAATTGCTGTAATTTCATCACGTGCGTTGGATGTTGGTGCGACGATTGCTCAACCATCTGAGCCGCCGACACTGGCGTTGGGAGCAGTGTTCACCTTGCGAATAAATCTCTTACCCAGCGATCGTGTCTTCTTCTTCGCGACAGCTTCCGGGGACTCGTCTCTTGGCTTCTATTTTAGGCTATACTGAAGCAAGCCCAACGAGCAAATTGTGAGAATGACTGACACACGCTTGTCCAGGCAACTGCTTTACCGTGTCGTCGCTGTGGGTGTTTTCATGCAAGCGGACAAGAGCTTTGATAAGGGGATACCCTGAAGTTCTCCCGCAAATACCTGCACGGAGATGTCGCTTAGCTTTACATAGATGCCAAATCCTGCATATTCTAAAATACAGTTTACAGTTTTACTTGTTCAAAGTTTTCCAGACTATGTATCAATCTACCCGCATTCTCTGTCGTCCCTCCTCGCTGCTATTATGACTTGGCCGACTTCGACCGGGCAATTGGTTGCCTGTTCGTGACCTTTGCCACCCATATGGAGCTTGCTTGCTTCGTGAAGCCAATAGATCGGTGTGCGTCTATTCCTGAAGTAAATTTGACCCCCCCCCTTCGGATGCAAAACTTCCAGATGTCAATATAATCCATCTTTCTCGCGACGTAGAACTTTAGCCACGACGCCAGATTTGCGGACGGCCAGGCAATTGCCGCACCTGCCCTCACTCTGGGTGCAGAAATCATATTGACAGAGTCGTCGAGAAGTCACAAAGTGAAGTTTCCGGTGACCATCGCCACCCTAGGACAAAGTACAATCTCGTGTCTGCCGAAGGCAGCCGGTCATCAGTGAAGGTTTGGCATGCCGCCGAAGACCAACACTCGCACAGGCGCCATGCGGATTGTGCTTACGAGGCATAACGAGAACTGTGTTATACGTTCAAGGCCGGAATAGCCGACGGCCACCACCAAGACTGCGTCAATCTTCACCTCCACCCAGCGCAGCTTCGTAGGTAGACTTAAAATAACAAGCGTTAAATCCGCCCTACGAGGTTTCAGTTGCAGTTTGGCCTGAGAGCCGGACAGTACCAACTAAAAGGCGCACCTAAGTTATCTGCTATTCGAAACGGCGACAGTTAATGCTATAAACAGTCAAAAGCTGGGAGCCAAATAGACAACAGCGGTAGATTATCTATCCTTCATTTTTTTAAAATAATCGGCTGGTCTGAGGCGAGACGATGGAGGTTTCGGTCTGCTGGGAAACGCTTTTAAAGCACGTTCCGTGTCAATTCCAACCTGAACTAACGTTGGCTAGAGCCCATCAGCATAAGGAAAAGTTAATTTTAATCACTGTAAAAGAGCGGGGGGTAGGGAACTATCTGTTCACTACCGAAGCCTTTCACTCACAAGAGGCATCATCAGAGGGAGCAATGGGATTGGGTAGCTCAGGCGTGACCAAGGTCTAGTCTGCAGGATAAACACCGTCGGTGGTCGGCCGCGGCCCCTTAGTCATTGTCAACTAGCCATAATCTAGCTACAAGCGTGAACACAGTCAGCCGTATCCAATGAGTGCAGGGAGGAAGCATGTTTTTGCCGTTCAAGAAAGCAGAGTAAGAAGAAGAAGAAGATGCGATCGCTGGAAAAGGGAGTTTGTTGACCTGACGTTTCGGATTTTCATGCAAACCCATCATCACAGGCAGACTCAGAAAAGGGTACTAGACGCATACGGAGTGCAGCATTCATAAGACACAGTCACCCGGCAACAAGCGCGGTCACCGCTAGAGTTCGTATTTGATACGATGATCGCTTATCGGTCCGTACCCGAGCCGTTAATTGCCGCGATTTTATTACTGTTGTCGATTCTTGGCGTGAAGACTACTCGGCCATTTAGCTCGCTATCCCTATGACGGCTGGTCACTCGCAACTTCTCCGAGCGGGGCTAGTAATCTTGCCCCGACAAAATCGCGGCACAGAATACAGAGGTGAAAAGTCAGTGGGCTTGTTGCTGGCCGGAGAACCACGACGCAGTTGGCTCACGGCTCATGCGGTTATCATCTTTTACGAGGAGTTCGGCCTCGTCAAACTTGATGATGCGGTTGGGTGCCGTCGAATGAGTCGCGATTTGGAGGTTAGCGTCATTCCT
>CACRXP010000227.1:653250-676953 GCA_902702965.1 Spirometra erinaceieuropaei
AGGCCTGGCGATTCGCGTTCGGAGAGACCTCCCATTCTTTCCGATGCATTTGCTTTGTCCGCAACTGCACCAGATTTGGTAAACAACTCCAGTCGTTTACTTCTGTGACAGTGGGTCTTTCGATGACCGCAGCTTTTTTTGTTAATGGGTTCGAGTGAGGATTCGAAAGGCCAGGCCAATATGCTTGTTGTTTCAGCTATCACATCTTCTTTTCCTCCTTCTTCATCTGAACTGCTCCTGCAATTCTTTTGCTCTCCTCTATCAGCACATTTGGCATTTCTACAGAAGGTTGAGAGGACGAAATTGCATTACCGACAAAGACAAGGGAACTGGAATGGCCACTTCTGACTTTTTACTCGTCGTCAGCCAGTCAAACCCAACCCCGAATGGTGGAACACCTGGGGCTCGATCCCGCAACCTGTTAGTGAGAAGTCCAACGTCTCTAACCACTTAGCCATGCGCTCGTTGTCTTGTCGGTTGCGATCAGGAATATACAATAGTTCAGGGGCGCTCACCGATCGTGCTACGGAACTCACTCATTCCGTTATCGGTAATACCATTCCACTTTATCATGTATCGCTGTGCGGCTGTTAGTTGGGCTCGATCGAGAGCCTGTAGAGCACAGCATATAGGGGGCAAACTTAGTAAAGGATGATGAATCTCTGCATTCCTAAATCAGGCCAGTTAAAATGGTCGCCTGCCCCCTCCCTGCCCCATAAGTCGGTACCTGTCTTCGGAGAACTGTGCTCACAGGGCAACCCACGATATGACGTGCTCTGATGTTCATAGAAATGCTTCTGACGCAATAACACTCCCTGTCTCCAGGCGTCAGTTCTGCTCACTGACTCAAGGACGCCTTGGCAACTGCGTCATGCGGGTGCCAGATCAATTAAAGCGCTGCGCGCACTGCGCCTTTGCTTACAGTGACTCAAGACGGACTGCTGCACTAATGACCGTGCGAGCAAAAACTGGCGGCGTCTTCCACGCTGTTGTTCACACCTTTGAGACTAGTTGCGATATCAGCGGGTGCTGATGCGAAGAATACTTCTGCAGTCTTACACATTTGACTTACAGCCCTGTTCATAGCCCTGGCACCACACCGATGTACTGATTTACTCTGTCCGGAAAACTAAACGAGTGAAAAAGGACTACTTATATACAAGTGCATACACGTTTCATCTCATGACTGACGGACTCTTCAGGAGACGAAAATTCAAACCAGCAGACCCCAGTCAGTGCTATTTTTTTCTCACTTGCTCGGATGTGTGGCCAAATTAAGTCCAATTTAATTAAGGTAATAATACAGGTTTGTTTGACTAACATTTAACTCAGAATGAAGACGAGCCTCAAAGCTTACAGAGATTACCAATCTCTATTTTGCAATTAAACCAGGCTGGCAAACGCTGGCTAATCGATACAGGAACACAAAGTTTATTTAATCGTGTCACGCACTGCACAACTGCTTTGGAAGGAAACGATAAAAGCTGCAGTAAAAAGCACAACGACGGCTGCAGTCGAACTAACATTTAGGCTCCTTTGATGGGGTAAATTCAAGCTTCTTCATCTGTTATTTTTAAGCACACATACGCGTGCCAGCGTAAACGTCAGATTGTCTGAACGCTGATGAAATATGTCTCCTAAACGATAACCTAAATGGGAGCAGGTAAAGCAAGTAACCCTGGGGTGACCGATCTCATGAAATGTTCGCCGAAATTCTGAATTGCGTTTTCGATTAGGAAGGATTGCTTAAGTGCGGCTGTAATATTCATTTTCTTGCGGAATAATCCCATAGTATTTCGGACTCGCCAGGATGTTGGCTTCTGAGTGCACGTCTTTTCGATCTCCTGCAGAAACCACGCTCAGTAAAAATGACTACTTCACGCTGACTTTCGGCAGTCTTATAAATTCAAATATATTTTACAGAAAAAATGCACAAAATGTTCTTTCTTTTACTTTTTTGGTAGGCAGTCACTTTTCCATCACAGTTCATGCCCCGCGAAAGGCTATATTTCAGTTTTAAAAAAGTTTTAATTATGAGATTTTTAAGACCGTGCGATGTCCATACACACAGCATCGCACATGTGCGCTTACCAATGCTCATTATGAAATGTACAACATAGCCCTTATACATTGCAAAATATTATGAACTCTATACAGTATCACTTTAAACGCATAGGCAAATATATAATTCCCCTTACTCTGAAAGCATGCGCCTTGTAGACTGAAGTCGCTAAACGCTACTTCAACGGCTAATCAGGCTCGAAATTATTCGGGAATTGGAAACCATTTTCAAAACCTAAATACACACTTTCATCGGATATAAAATACAACAACAATGTAATTTTTCACCAAACGAATGAAAGAGAGCACATTTTATGAATTTTATCTGTAAAATATATTCGAATTAATAAGACCATCGAAAATCGGCGTGGAAAATGCATGCTATTTGACTCGTTGTTTACTAGCGAGTGTGGTGTTTTCAAGAGGTCAAAAAGAAATGCATTTAATATCCAAAATTCTGGCGAGTTCAAAATAGTATAGGATTATGCCGCATGTTAATAAATACTAAAACCCCACCTAAGTAATCCTTATTAATTAAAAACGCATTTCGGAATATCGACAAACATTACATGAGGTCAGTCGATCTAGGCGGCCTAACCGAGCAATCAGTTCGTCGACCAGTAAATAAAATTAGTCCGGTCTTAAAATTACGTTGATTTAGCATTACATTTACCGATCTTTATTTGATTTTCAATGGGCAATAAAAAGTTTGGGGCTAATGCTTTAAATAGAACGATCCACTCAAGAAGACAGTTTAGAAAATACGCCCATGTTTTCGCTTAAATGCCCATTCCACTCCGAAGGGAGATGGGTATGACATGGCATTTTGAAGCAGAATCAAAAGCCCTCGCCTCTGTTTACAAGTTATCAAATGTGCGTAATTTTTTATGCTCGTTTCTATGAAGGGCTAGCGAAATGTGCGGGGGAGTGTTTTGCACAACTTTGCCACAGTAATTTATGGAACTGTCAAAATACCATTCTCCCACCACCCCCTATTCCTACATACTTTTCCAGTACACTAAAAGCATTAATTTGGCATGGACTCGGTTATTTCACGATGGCTGGTGAATTTCAGCTCCAATTTCGGACCGAGTCTGAAAAGGTTTGTATCGAAGGATTTATTCCAAGTTTGCGCATTTATTTCTTCAGAGATTAGACAATTCAGGGCTAAAACTGAAGTACATATACCAGAAAACATACAGGGACGCTGGAGGATGAGCCGAAACACGCGTGTCTGGGTTTTTAGCTAGCACTTGTACTCAGTACGGTTAATAACCGTATGGTCGGTCTTAGTAAAAGTAGATTCGACTCTCGAGTTCAGGTAAGGGGAGAATAGAGAACGTGGCGCAGTTAGCCGGCATGTCTGCTATAACTCGGACGCTGCAGCCTCCTGGGCTATTTCGATGGTAAAACACACATTTACCAGCTGTACGAATCTCTCCCCCCCCAATTCAATTAGGCGAGCTAACTCATGAAATGTTAACCGAAATTCTGAAATGCGTTTTCGACTCGAGAAGATTACTCAAGTAGGGTTGTAAAAGTAGCCATCACGCAGCGTAATTCTATAATACTTCCATAATGATGCAAAAACCACACTACATAAGACAGGAATACTGAAGTAGCATACATGTTTCTCACAGATTTTCGATGAGCTTCAAAATTTCATTATATTTCATGAAAACCATGCATGAAATTATTCATTTTTTACTAATTCGGTAAAACATTACGTCTTCTTCCAATTTGATTTTCAAGGAGTATCTAATAACGAAATAATTTAATACCGGGAAATGCCAGTCCATAAAACATCGTGTCTCTGCATTTACCAACGTGGCTTGTAAAGTTAGCAATATGGATCAAATCCAATGCTAAATTTCATGAACCCCATACCGTAGAGAAATGTGTGGTTTTCCGTACGCGGAAAATATATGGCTTGTAGTTTGGAAATCCTGAATGCAAGTTTAACGGCATATCGGATTCAAAATTATTCGGGGATTGAAAAAGTTTTTGAAAACTAAATTCTGTCCTCACTTTGAGTATAAAATTGAAAGAAGACGTAATTTCCTACCAAGTGAGTAGAAGAATGAATAATTTTTTGCATGTTTTCCATTATTTATAACTGAATTTTTAAAGACATTGAAAATCAGTGAGAAAATAGCATGCTACCTAGGTAGTTGTGTTTTACAAAGTATAATCTTTGTATAGAGCTGGAAAGATGTCCGTTTGAAAGCCGGCATCGTGAGGTAACTGGATTATTATAGACTTACGTTGCAAGAATATTACGTCAACAACCCATTCATAAGTAATCTTTTCGAAAGTAAAACGCATTTCAGAATGTTAGTCAACATCTTGTGCGTTAGCACACCTACTGTATTACCAGTTGGCCGTTGTACAGCTTCTAGCTTTACGGACGATGTTGAGTGTCTGATGCGGCATCGACTCAGGAGAATTCTCCCACTCCTATTGGTTGTCGCACAGATGGCTGTGGGCTGAACCCATCGCCACAGTCTCACGAACAAATACCACCCCCTCCCATTTTTTCAAGAAGTGACTTGAATGTTGATTGGCTCATTGCAGGCAGACCTAGAATGTTCAGCTAATGCGGCCGATTCATTATCAGGAGCTCCCGGTCCAGCCCACTTGACCGATTTTTTCATCAAAAACGTCCAAGCCAGACGCGTTTTCTTACTGAACCGCTGGTTTTGTCCAATGATAGTTAGCTGTTGGACAAGGTGGAATGAAATTTATGATGCCATTAAATTCTGCATGTTTGGCTACCACTTCCGCCTTCAAATTCTTGCCGGGAAACTAATGCCTCACTTCTGAGCCACGTTAGAATTATTGCTTCCCGCGCACTGGAAGCGTAAGTCGGAACAAGGGTGGTGGGAGAATGGAATTCCAACAGTTGCATAAATTATTGTGGCAACGTTCTGCAAAATAACCTTCGAACATCTCACCAGCGTCTCGTAGAAACGAGCCCAGAAGGTGGGGCATTAACAACTACGCACATCTAATAACTTCCAAACAAAGACGAAGGCTTTTGATTTTTTTCGAAATGTCAGTGTCAGACGGATCTCCCTTCGGGGTGTACTGGACGTTTAAGCGAAAGCATGGGAACATTTTATAAAACTGCTTATTTGGGTGTTAGTAGTTTAATGTGGATTGTTGTAACAAAAACATCAATTCCAATGTTGTTGTTGTCCGCTGGAAACTTAATTAAAATCCGGGAAAAAAGGTTAAAATGACGGAATTATAAGGCTGGATTTATTTTATTTATTACTGGACGGACATATTGCACCCATCAAAAATGCTTTTTTCGTACCGAAATGCGCAGTCTAAGCATCTGAGTTCACGGAGTAGGACGTTATGTGGAAATCTGCCTTTTAAAGATTTAGGCTGTTTAGGATTTGGAAGAAGCAAAAATACACAATCTAGAAAAAGCGGCTAAAAAATATTATGTGTTGCTTTTTAATAAGCACCAGGGACGATAAATAGGCAAATATCAGTTGAATAATAAATGCCTTTTCTGTGAAATTACGTTATAATTAACTTAAACAACCTTAAGAGCCCAAAATTTTAGGTCACTGAGTGATTATCCGTTGAAAGCAGGAAAGCGGATCACTTTCGGAACCCATTTTTTAAACTGGTCGTAACTACAAAGTTATTAATTGTCGGAAGCTGTGGATTATGCGTACTTCTGTTATCATTCTTTTTATAACAGAGATGTGAGAAAACTCCTTCGTCAAATTCTTAATATTCCATACCTACTGTCACGAAAACATGAGGATGGAAATGACTGCAGTTAATTAAATACCATCCATTTCTTCTTGAAATTTTTTAAACAGATCGGAAAAATCCAAGGTGAAAACAGTTATTATACTACGCAAAAATTTGCTAATTCTCAGAAGCTTAATATCCTTCAAATCGTTTGTAAACGCTAGAAAACTAGAAAGACCGTAAAAATTACCCTTCTAATTTTAACTATCATAATCAAACCGACGCAACATACGTTTAGCTCTTACGTTCTATATGTTGCCGTTTTTAAATAATTTTCACATTGATACAAATTAGCGGCACTGACTTAAGATTTTAAAATAAACTTTTCGCTAAATACTCCAAATTCTGGTGGTAAGGTATAACAGTCAGCTGAAAATAAAAAAACGACTATCAAACAGGCGTATGTGTTATCAAATAGAGATTATTCTTGGAAAAGTCATCAGCAGAAATACTTCTGCAGTCCAGCTATCAGGAATATTACTACATTTTATATAAACTAACCAGATTTGTCACAAAAATCCCTCACAACTGAGGGCATTTTAGAAGCCATACACAGTTTGATATAGTATATCCTCCATATTCTCTGGGACAAAAATTATACCTATTTCACTTATACAACCGCAAGAGCCCAGATAAAGCAAATCCCTGGATATGTTATTCAAGATACGACTTTACAAATATTTAAGACAAAATAATGGATGACTTTAAAACAATAGGGTGGGGTTCAAAAATAATTTTGACCACAAGCAATGACAAGACCTCGAATTCACGAGAGCCTGCGCATTTTCAGTAGACTAACAATGCACAGGTGTTTCGTAAGACCTAGTGAACAGTTATCACTCGGTCCATTTGGGCACAGCATTATAGGACTACAGACCACCAGTTGCGGCTTCTTAAAACAGGAGTTCTTTATTTTTAGTCCTGGTAAGAATTTCAGAGCAACACATACTTTCAGTCGTCAATTTTTTACTTTGTCTAATAAATATGTGTTGGGTTCACTGTCAGCGATCGGAAACCCTGATACAGGAAGTAGGCATCAAAGTGAGCCGAAGACTGCATGCGCTCCGGGCCAATTCCCGTACGCTGCAATAGTGCCACCTACGACAATATAAACGGCTTCTGCAAACCTTCTGGCGGAGGAAAAAGACAGCTGTTTAGCGGTCGCCCCCTGAGACATCTAGCCAAAATCAAAACCGTGCTAAATATAGGTGATCACAACTGGCGTAACAGGCTGGGCTTTTTATCGCCAAAGCCCCTGGTTTTGACAAGTAGGACCATGTACGATCTAATGTCCGAGCTTCTCCGCGGGCCGTTTGCGTTCTGACAAAAAAGTTCTCTCTCCCCACATTGTACGCCGTAAGTTTTCGCCGCATGTTAATCATGCGGATGCTGGCTTTCCTAGCCTATTATTCAGTGCGAAGTCAACTTGTTCTTCTACTACGCAGCGTATATATGTTTACCATTAATATTTAGGCAAAGGTGCGGGACTAAACCGCATACTGTTCATGTGTATATTTAAGTTGAAGGCTGAACACGAAACGTCCACTTGAGCACTAGAGAAAGCTCCTCATTTAATACATTAATCTCAGCTGCGGAGTTTATGATCCTTTTTAACTGGAAAACAAAACAAACTCGGCATCAAAACATCTTAAATTGTATAACTGCCTGTTTTAACCGTACCGAAAATATGCCTCACGTACGTCCATAAAGACAGGCTGACTGGACAACGCCGACTAGTAAACCCCGTCATTAAGCACGACCAAATTACTTAAAGGAGGTTACAACACTGATAAACGGTATTTTCATACGTGAGCATGTTAGTCATTTGGTTGATTCTAGGTGAATTACTTGGGAAATCCTGCTTGGGCAGTCAACTTGCTGTATCACATTTGGTGGCTTATAGACGTTGAAGTAGGTTGGGCGGGTAACTTTACCCAAATTTGATTAAACTCGTATCGTCCGGCGGGGCCCCGTAGCTCAAGTGGTTAGAGCGTTGGCTTTACTAAAGCCTTCGCCTTACTGCGTGGGTTCGAATCCCACCGAGGCGCCGTTTTTCACAGTTGGGTCAATATGAGTGAAACAGTATTCTACACAAACCCGGATGCAAACTGTTGAGGGAGATTTTTACCGCCAATTGTGAAAATAACCACTTAAATAGTACATATTTCTTCATCTAGCTGATGACGTTTTTGTAAGTGTAATTAAATCTTGGGAAACCTAGGTACGAACATTTCCTTTTTGCACGCATTTTAGAGGAATTGACATGATCTTTGGTATTTATGCATAAATGAGGAGTGCATTTTGGTTTTAGATTATTTCCTAATTGTGGCAATTTAACATATAATGTCATATCATTCTTAGGGCATAGTTTCTGCCAAATATGAATGCCCTTAACCGACCTCACAACTGTGGAAAGGCCAAAAAAGTAAGAAATAGACGGAGAAGGTCAGAAATGCAGACAAACTGAAGAAAAGAGCATTTCTGAGCATTGCATCCAAGATAATAAACGTTATTATGCAGAAGCATCAAAAACCAATCCAAAAATGCGCGGTGTTTAAATGGTTACCCTCCGGTAGGTTTGCAGTACGTGGCCTAGGAAATGGGAGATGTCGCAATTTGCGCATTTTTGTTTGCCACTCGCAAACGGACACCTATGTGATCCCAAAATCTATATTGATAAAGAATAACCCCAAGGAAATTGAAAACATGAAAGAAATACTAAAGGCAGTGTAGCGTTTTTTACAGGTGCTAGATGTTTTGGAAAAACGCAAACTCCCGAAAACATCAAAAATGGTTGCAATTCAGAAGATTTGATTTTTAGATATACATTCATACGTTCATAAAAAAGCCGGGTAATCAGGACGTTATACACAGATTGACGTTTGACAATAGTCTTTTAATGAAGCTTTCATTTAAATACCCTTGATGTCAGGCATGGCGGTTTATCAACAGCCTACATTCCGAGCATAAATTTCAAAACAGTATCCTGAGAATTTTTCGCATTAATTTAGATGCGGTTGACTAGAACAAACAGAATTTTGCCCAATTTCGCCGGTAGGAACGTCAAAGAGATAAAAGTTTATATATGACCACATGTTGATAGAACGGTCGATGAGTAATAACCTTAAATAGAATTGACAGGTGTAATCCCAAACATACCATTTTGGGTATATACAGCGAACGTTTCCCCGCCAAATGAGTTTGCACTTTTCCATTACTCTGGATTACGTCGAATTTCAGATCGGCCTTAGAATATCGCTGAACGCTTCGTGAATTACAGCGTTTTCAATCGCTTAGTTATAAAGACAAATTTAGCTCTAGAAGTTTGTTAAAATGTTAAAAATAAGATATTTGTGAAAGCACTTATTGAGGTAGCAAGTGTCTTGGCATTCCTTTTCATGTGGAATGCTGTTTAGATTACATGTGAAGACTCACCCAATAATGAAACTCCATTGTCGAACAATATGAACTTCCACAACCGAAGGCATCGAGGAAATTCGACTTTGGTCAATTGGAAAACCGTTTTCTAACAAGTTGCCTTCCTAAGGAGCACTCTAGTACTCCACCCCGCTGACAGATGTCTCTGTACTTTACATTTTGTTTTACGGTGAAGCCAAGGAAGAAGTTGACAGTTTTGGTCGTTTCCTTCACGTTGCCAAAAAATGCTAATACTCTTCTGCCGCAAAAAGCAGAACATGCTTTTTCGTTTATATTGCGCCTATTTTTGCTATCTTCGTTCACCTTTATTCTGCACTCTACGATTATGACTTTACGGCAGAGCAACCATATAAATACGGATATTAGTCCTTCAAATGTTAATTTTTTGCCCTTCTGTCGCTAAACTGCGTTAGTGCAGAAAGTCGGCCGCGCGAACGCCATGTCTCCTATGACTACTCAGTGATGGTCATTTTGGCGACAAAACATAGACTTTTACAGACGAAAAAGCAGTTTCGCCCCATTTAAACGAAGGATTGCCGATGTGCGTTATTACTCCACTTCAGGATACCAAATCGCACAGATATGACTTAAAAATCGATAAAAAATCTGCTCTCATTAACCTGTGTGTTAACAAGTTGATTCCCGCGGGCATAAAAATCAGTTTTCGAGTGCGGCAAGCCCTGTTTAGCAAAACACTCGAGAGTGAACTACTCTCCTGTCAAAGGAAGCATGCTCAGATGCACAACCGATGTCTAGGATAGGTTGTAGCATAGAAAATTGCCTAAATATGCCGCAACGCCCATTTTCGCTCAAATTTCCAAACATTTTGCTATATAAAATCACGCAGACAAATCTACCGCACAAGGAAATGGCGTTTACTTGAATGGTCCTAGACGAGTGAGCAAAGTTTGTGAAGTTTAAGGCGGCCGAATGTTCCCACGCCAGATCCCGTCATCAAGTTTCGTGAGTTAGGTCGCGCGTTGTGGCTAATTTGGCCCACCGAAAAGGTGAATAGTTAGAAGATGGGGATTGCGATCCATTCTGGGCGCTGTCTCACTTTCATTTAAGCAACATTTTCATTTTTAAGTCACATTTAAAAGCGCGGCCTTCATTTGATAAGTGTTGACGGTAAGACTTTCCTTAATTTGACACATCCATTTTTATTCGTAGGTGACAGTTAGCGCCCAAATGTTAGCCTTCCTTTGCTAGTTTTTACGGAGGGCAAAAAAACATAAACTATTTAGCTGAGGCTTCAGCCGTTTCGAAAAATAAAACATATCATTGTGAGAAGTAAGTAAAATACACGGGCTGTCACGTTGGTGCAAGCTCGGCAATTGGCTAAAATTACTTTCAGTCCATTAGCTCGTAGCCGCGGTGCACATGTGTGCGCCAATCCCATCATCAGTTGGCTGACAGACTCGGAGGGTTAACTAGTGCACGAGAGAGATAAGGAGAGGGCGAGGTCAGCACTGGGTAATTCATCCCCGCGCTAAATCAGCGCGCCCAAAACCATCGCTTGGAGGACGGACAGCTCACAGGAAAACTTGCTCCTCCCCAGGATTGGGGGTCAAGCTGCGGGGGCTCCTTCCCAAGATGGCTTTTATGGCATTATTACCGATGTAAGTGTTCGAGAACAGATGGTGTGTGGCCCGCGTAAACGAGCTGTTCAGCAATTTTAGCTACTGCGCTCACGCCGACCTCGGGCTGTCCCGAAGTTGTCTTGCCGTCGGAGTCAGGAGGGAGGAAGGAGGCAGTATGGCAGATGCTATGCAAGTTTGCCCGTTGCTATGCAGGCGGCGAACGTTACTTGCGACGGTCAAACCATCTCACGTGTCGACACAAGCGAAAAGGCGAGTCCCAGAAATTAGCTGATGGGGAGTGAATGTGATCACTGGAATAAGGCTTTTATTTGTCTGGCGTTTCAGATTCACGTCTGAACTCGTCCTTTAGAGGCAGTAACAGATACGGGTAATTCCTACACAGAAAGTTTCAATATTTATGGGATGCAGTCACCATGCTATTGCCTACCTACAACAATTGACGGCTCCTCCCTTCATCGAGAATTGTTGCCTTCTGGTGCGGTAACTGTTTGATGACCGGTATGCAAGTCGTTAATTGCTGAAAGTTAATCACCACTGTTGAATTTTGTTGTGATTATGACTCGATCACTGGCTTGCGTCCTCCCCGACTGGCTAATTACTTTGGCCGAACTAAGTCTCAGCACCGAATTTGGGATAGGGAGGTCATTGCACTCGTCGAAGACGGGGTCCCATTAACCAGCACTCAAGAAACTGGCGGCTCACATGGTTGTCGCCTCTCACGAGAATTTCGGCCCTAGCGGTGGGTTTTACAGTCTCGTTACCTGACGCCTAATGGTAACCTCCGGTCTGTGTGTGACTCCAAGTCTCATGTGCATTGTTCGTAGTCACGTGTTTAATAAACGTGCATGTTAGCCTGACAGTGTTTAATACGTACTGTCTTCATCACAAGGATTAGCTTTTGGGTAAAAGCCAGTCATTGGGAAGGACACGGTTCATCCAAATTGCAAAGGGCAGTTCACTTAGCGGTCATCACGTGAGCTGCGTGAACCTTAGTGCATCCCACACAAACAGTGTCGAGCTTACCTATGAGATAAAGAGTTTTTATCAGCACCAGCGAATGTTTACATGCACTGATGCCGAATGACCTGGTGACGAAACTGTCCGCAAAAGACGTTAAGCATCTCATATGGGACATTTTTGGTATTTTTTAAAAATCTCGACGTACGGCACCGTGGGAAAAGGAAAGTTCCAGTACTTCCGCCCCAGAAGCAGCATTTGCAGTAGATGTGCTAGCTCATGAAATGTTAACCGCAATTCTGGAATGTGTTTTCGACTCGAAAAAAACTACTAAGTTAGAATTGTAATATTAATTGCCATGCAGCGTGATTCCAAAATCTTTTAATTTCCTGGAGATGCTGGCTTTCGAACCAAATTCTTTTCGTCCGCTTGCAAAACCTATATTTTGTATAAAATGACTACTTACCATGCAATTTTCTCATTGTACTTTAAAATATATTTCATAGAAAACACGCATAAAATATCCATCGTTCACTTACTTGGTGAAAATTACCTCTTTTTGCGATTTATATGCTTGAAGGTGGAGTATAAATAGCTTGTAAAAAATTTCTAGTCACAAGATTTTTAGGACGGCGAAATCCCTCTACACAAAGCATCGTGTCTCTCTATTTACGGACGCTGTTTGTAAAGTTTACAATAAGGCTTGGATCTACTGTTAAATTTTGTAAAATTCGTATGATCTTCTCTTAGTAGAGCATAGAAGTATATGCTTACCCGTACAAGGAGAGCAAGCAGCTTGTAGTTTAAATACCCTAAAGGCAGCTGTAACGACCGGTCCAGTTCAAGGTTATTCAAAAAATTAAAAAAGATTTTTAAAACCAAATTATATCTTTTCTTTAATTATAAAATTTAAAAATATGTAATTTTCATCAACTGAGTAAAAAACTAACATCTATGTGCATGTTTTCCACGCAATATATCTGAATTTATGTGGGCATCGAGAAGCAACGAGAGACATTTATACTATATCGGCAGTCGTGTTTTACAGAGCGTAGTTTTCGCAGTCGGCTGGGCAGAAGTTCATTTCAAAGCCGGGACCATGCTGCGCGGTAATAACTATTGATATCCCGCTTAAATAGTCTTTTCAAGTCGAAAAAGCATTGCAGGATTTAGGTTAAACTTTCACCTTGGATAACGCATGGGAAGGTGTAATACTTTCGCAAGCCGACGCCTACTTCACGACAATTATTGGAGTTGAAGTCTCCCCTGCAAGGCGTGTACTTGTAGTAATGAGTTCCCTGCGCTCACGCAGAGCAAGTCTATGCATACATCTAAACTCATTGCAAGTTTCAGATGTCGAGATAACTCCGTTTTTTGCAATTTTACCTGATTTTTCTCCGGGCTGTACTCAAGCCTTGCCTCTGCTGTCGCGGGTTCGAATCCCACTGAGGCCAAAATGAGTTTTTAAAATCTGCCAAAAACACTTATTTACAATTATTTTACCAGTTTACACCCAAGTCTGCGTGAAAACAGCCACGTTACTACGCCAAAATGATGCTACGAATCGTACAGTCGTCTTCAAGGTCACCTTGAGACACTCCCCAACTCGGGAGGCGGTTGGCCGTCCCTTCCTCCTTGTCATGCGTTTGGAATGCCAGACTAACTGTCAGTCATGCGTCAATACGCTTGACAGCACGTCAGATGTAAACAGAACATGCACTCATAATAGTTCCGTATCAGACAGCGAGGCATATTTTGTGTTCTGTGTCACGGGATGGACGTGAACGAAGTAGACACCGTCACTTACTACGAAGATGTATCCATGTACCGATGGAAGAATTTAGCGAGCACAGGTACTTTTACAATTGAAAGTGCAACACAACCCGTCAGCAGCCCTCATGCTCAGGGCGTATTTTTACATGACCGACAGTTAGTGATAAAACGGGTGGAACGTAGGCATCTAACTTCATATAGCCAGATGAAGGTACATTGAGCGCTGTGGATTTTAATGGTTGGCTTGACATTTAATTGACAACCTTCCTCAGGCCAAATGTGTTGCTTGATTTTATATTACTGAGAAAGTACGCACATTTGGCCATAAATCAACGTTTTTATAACAATATTTTAGTTCACAACCGCATATTCGCATAAAATTCTCTAGCCGAGAACACTAGTCTTGCTTTGAAATATTTGGCCGGACCATTCTGGCCAAATTAAAGCTAACCACGTTATTTCGGATGAGGTAAGATGTGAATAACCATGTTGTTTTCGAAAAAACAAGACTTACCTTCTTGAACTTTCGATATATGAACCCGAATTATTTTATGTCATATGAAGTATTCATAAAGTCAGTAGATTGGCCTTTGTTCTACCACATGCCTTATTTTCAATCACGTGTAAATGTTTCACAAGCAGCCACGAACAGGCTCACCTTCAAATGGTCACTAGACATTCTGACATAAGGTAGGATGAACTTTTGTGCAATGTGGTTTCCGCTTTCACGCATTTCGGGAGTGGATCAGGTACTGTGGTATTCCTTTCAGAAATATTGCGGCACTTATGTGAATACTCTACGTGGCATTCTCAATCGCATAACGGGTTTGAAGACCGGACAAAGACAATGAAGGCGGATCAACAATTTCATAAGATAATCCAAAAACTCATTGATATTTTGGCAGATTTTGAATAATTCCTATTGACCCAACTGTGAAAAACTCGGCGCCTCGGTGGGATTCGAACCCACGCAGTAAGGGGGAAGGCTTTAGTACAGCCAACGCTCTAACCACCTGAGCTACGAGGCCCCGCCGGACGACGCGAGTTTTATCACACTTGGGTCAAGTTACCCGCCCAACCTACTGCAAGGCCTGGAATCCACCAAATCTGATACAGAAAGTTGACTGCCCAAGCAGGATTTCCTAAGTAATTCACCTAGAATCCACCAGATGACTACTAGGCTCACGTAATTCATTGCAGTAGGTTGGGCGGGTAACTTGACCCAAGTGTGATAAAACTCGCGTCGTCCGGCGGGGCCTCGTAGCTCAGGTGGTTAGAGCGTTGGCTGTACTAAAGCCTTCCCCCTTACTGCGTGGGTTCGAATCCCACCGAGGCGCCGAGTTTTTCACAGTTGGGTCAATATGAATTAATCCAAATACTGTTTATTTTAATTTCTTAATCATTTAACCACCACTTCATTTGTGGCCATGTCAAGACTTATGTCTTTCTGTGTCGGAACCCGCGAAATCAAACAAAATCATCTTTTCCTTGGTAACTCGCATGTGAAACAGGACAAACACAAAAAGCTTTCTGTACACCCTCAACAAAAAGCAGTTGACTGTTTCTCAGGCCGCATACTAAATTACTGTCATTTGTTCGCATGGATGTGCTCTATGCACTTCTAGAAATTTAGATCAACTAACTGGTGCTTGTGCCTACGTGTTTCAAACTTCTGAGCTTCTTACGAAAACGGTTCTTTACACCTGCGCCCTTCCCGCCTCCGGTCTTCTTGGCCCTGTCTTGACACCAGGTCCATGTGGGTAGTGGGAGAGAGGGAGTGCGGTAGATGCTGCGCAAGTCTAATATCCCTATGCAATAATTTACGCGCAGATCACCGTGCATGTTACACCTCGGTGTGCAACACACGGTGAAAATCGTCGGGATCGACGGCCGAACTGTCGTCGGATGTCTT
Organism: Spirometra erinaceieuropaei; assembly: GCA_902702965.1. Classification (NCBI taxonomy): domain Eukaryota; kingdom Metazoa; phylum Platyhelminthes; class Cestoda; order Diphyllobothriidea; family Diphyllobothriidae; genus Spirometra; species Spirometra erinaceieuropaei. The sequence goes on from CACRXP010000227.1 coordinate 668,767, forward strand.
GATCTGTGTATTTAGTTCGGTTTCTGTGTAATTTACGTTTTCCTTAAATACGCAGATAAAATACGAGAAGTTTCAAGGCCCATTGTAAGCAATCCGGTTAAGAAGGCCACCTTTGTCGATCAGGTTTTATTTAAACACAAATTAAAGTGTAGGCAGTTCCCACCTCATGACTGTACGTCCACTTTTAGCCTTTTATGGATGAGCGGGTAGATGCTCTGTGCCTTCAACCTAAACAAGCTTCTTTAACCTTGACAGGCGACCCTGACCACGGATATTCCGGAGTGTCTAATTCACACTAAAACGTAATTGCCCGTAAGTCAAACTCCCATAAACTCTCAAGGAACCGTAAATTCTCAAGGTCGTTTATGACCTTGGTCGCGTTGAGTTGCACCAGTTCAAGGTAGTCGGTATGTGTTCGTCTCAGTACTGTCTAATTTGACTTCCGTAGTCGCAGATGGAGTGACATGAAGACTTCAGATTTCGGCAGGAAATTTCCTAAAAACAGTGCTTGTTTTTTGTCTGATGAAATGTGCAGGTTCGAGTCATCTCATAGTATTCGGAAGGTCAGTAGACAAAGCGCACAGCTATCCACAAGCGCGCTTGTAGTCATAAGTACTTCTGCAGTTGACGCAAGGAAAGCATTCAAAAGTCAGACTTTGGGTATATTTTACCTACCTAAACGAGAAAAGACGCGGTGGCGAACAGAAAATACTGACATCGTTCGATAAAGTCGTGGATTTCCGCGGTTAACGATTCACCTATTCTCCATCGCAACGTTCACAGCAACAGTTGCCGGTTTATGCGTCGTCAAATGAGTTTTTCCACGACTAAATCCTGCTATTCCTGTTTAATTTGAATTATTAAATTGTGTTTACTTTGCGTCTGAAGGGCTAAGGCAACCCGGGGAGTGGGAGCCCGTTTTTAATATATATATACATAGGCAGAAGAGCATTACCGACAAAGACAAGGAAGACTGGAATGGCCATTTCTGGCTTATTAGCCGTCGTCAGCCAGCCATACCCAAGCCCGAAGTGTGGAACACCCGAGCCTTGAACTCGCGACCTGTTGGTTTAGAAGTCCACGCCTCTACCCACCGGGCCACGAGCCCGTTCCCTTGTCTTTGTCGGTAATGCTCTTCTGCCTATGTATCATGCGCCGCTTTGCGGCTGCTGGTTGGGCTCGAGAGAGAGCCCTTAAGGCACAACGGAACGAGTGAGTTCCGTATGAACGATCGGTGAGCGCCCCCTAACATTATATATATATATAGGTTATGATAGGCAAATGCTCACCGATCAGGTTACGGGAAGTGCTCGTTTCGTTGTGCCTTGGGGCTCATACTAGAACCCTCACAGGCAGTCGTATAGCGATTAGTAGTACATGTAATTGAGATCTGGACGAAGGCAAAAGCGACCGGAATGGCCATTTATGGCTTATTAGCCGTCATCAGCGAGCCATAGCCAATCCTAAGTGTGCAGCACGTGAGAGTCGAGCCCGAAGTCTTTGGTTATGAAGTTTAACGCTCTACCATTGATCCACGGGCTCGTTGTCCTGTCGGTTGTGATCGAGAATATCACAGATGGGCGCCTTTTTGGATGTGTTTAGTGCTCCATTTAGTTTTGAATATGAGAAAAATTCCTAAAGTGGCTTCGACCGATTGAGCTTTTTAATCTGTCGGAAGTGCTCAATTTGTTCAGTTTTGCTCTTACTGTACTCCTCTTAACAATATTGGAATCTAGATGCCAAAAAACCTGCTGGAACCCACTGTCAGGTCAACAAACGCTTGTTTACGAGGAACTTGCTGGCCTTGAGCAATCATCCAATGTAAAGTTACAGTATCAAGCACATTTTCGTTCACGGTTATCATTCTGAGAGTTTCGTCATCGCTTTAGGAGAGTGCGTTTCTCATGTGCGTGTTGTGATTCAAAAAGACGAACTAAATAAACTTTTGGGTTTGTTTGGCCAGGGCAAAATAATGCCGAATTGCTACGTGACCTACCGTGTGCAGGATTAAACAGTTATTTTCCAATCCATCGTTGGTAAACAGCAGGCCAAAAACAGCTTTTCATTTTATACGATGCGATCACTAAAATTGGAGACGAGGGCCTTAATTTCCTCTCATGCTTGCAGAATGTGGTAAAAGGCACCATTACATTTATATACGTACATCGAAGGACTCCACAACTGGAGGTCTAGCTTCGTTGCATATACGTGGCACAGATGGATAATAATGACAATGTGTACATCTTTCACTTAAAGGCACATTCCCGATGAACCACAACCCACTGGGTACTTTACTGTGCAGTGTAGAGGAGGCATGGGTTATTTAATATATCATTCTTTGACTTCAGGACGACGATTCTTCATAGCAGCTGTAGAGTAAGGCTGAAAGGTCACATGTCAAATCGCTTATCTGATTAGGCTTTTCCCGATAAAGGTCTCGACAAACCAGTCCAGTTAGCTGGTGCTACACTTAAAGATAGTGGTCTTCAGTAGATTTGGGCAAAAAGGAATGGGGCGCCTGTCATAACTAGATGATCCAAATATAAACCATTAGACCATCAGTTCAACATCACACAAAACCGCAGAGATATACAACCGTTAGAAAAAAAAATGGAAAAGTACTGTTTTAATCTAGTATGTTGGGCTAATGAATTGTAAAATAAATTCACTCTGACTTGATATCTCGCCTGAGATTGGGTTTGACATTTGGGAAGACCACTGTCTAGAACTAAGTATAGAAAATTTAAGTCACGAGGCAAATTAACACATTCTGTTTGGGCATTGCGCCCTTTTGCTTCGTTATCTATTTTTGAGAACAGAATGCTTTGTTCAGAATTTTAAAATTCTAGTTTTAACCGATCTTTTCCCCTAGTCTCTTATTTTTTAAACTTGCATCTGTTTTAAACCCTAACAGAGTTGTGGCAGAATTTGTTCTACGTAAATTTACACGCTGGATACATCTGTAAAGGGAGATACGTTTTGTTCAAAATTACAGCTTTATTTTTAAACGCGCCGTAAAAATAGTAAATTTAAAATGGATCAAATGAAGTAGTTCAATTAAAGTAAATGATATGGGAAAGGAAAGTTCTTGGAGGTCCGAGAACATTTTGGAAACACTTGCTGATGCAACCTTCCGTGTGCCCGTGCTTGGAATTCAGGCCCCTTGGGGCTATAGAATACCGGTTTTACCATGACAAATTTTGGTGTTAACCCCAGTGTGTAGACGATGGGGGTCTTTACTAAATCATAAGACTTTTTTCGAACAGAAGATAGCGCTTAGTTTAAGCGAAGGCTCCCAACTATTTCTACTCGGGGCTATAACTATAGACAACAAGAAAACACTGCCTTACTGTAGACATCAACATTTCAACAAATCCTAGTCACTGTTTCCCCCATTGCATGTCCCGTTTTCAGGACACCACCGCCATCAAGACCGCGTTGAACAAAATATTCCCTTCTTACTCGAACCTAGCACATTTTGAGACTGCGAGTAGTGGCATCTGGTTAGTCAAAGCAATCCAAATTTTAGGTCAAAAAAGAACATCCGTTTTTTATTTTCGTGAGGCTTGCATGCCAATTCTTTCCTCGCCCTATGTGAATTTATAAATAGTGGCTCTAAACGGAATATTGCAATATGTGACGTCCTCACTGATTGCAGAATCACGCAGTTGGTCAGCCAAGGCTGATGGATTTCAGCTCAAATATTCATGGCAGCGTTTAGACTGAACCGAAGGCGTTTTGGATAAAGATTTTGCGCCGATTTCGCACGTTAATTTCTGGAAAAATTAAAAAGTCCAAAGTTAAAAACTGCAGTTGTTGGCAGAATAAACATTTGGCACTGCAGAGCATCCAGATATGAAACGAAACTCTCGCAGCTACGTCAAACAACTACGCACAAATCCGCAAAACAGCTGTCTGGGAATTTTTCTAGTACCCCTGCTGTGTTTATGGTTTATCAAGCAAAACCTATATACTACTGGCTACTTGTTGGTGGAATGCAAATATTACGCGGTCAGTTCGCGAAAGCTGATGTATTTTAGGTCCGAATTTTCACACGAGGTTTTGAACCCAGACTCAGAAAACTTTTACAAATACAATCACTGGCCAATCTATCGAAACATAAACTGAAATTCTGAAATGTGCTCTCGACTAAAAAGGATTACTTAAGCAGGGTTGTAAAACTACTTACCACAAAACATAATCCAACAATATGTCAGTTACGCCAAGGTGTCAGCATATCCATGCACTGCTTTCCAGCCGCCTGGAAAGACACAATCAGTGTAAGAGACATACGTACGTAGTGCCATCTTCTTATTGAATTTCAATGCCCTTATTATTTTACTTATCATATAATATATGCCAAATACAATTTAAATACATAGAAACATGCACAACAGTATTTATACTTAATCTCACATACTGTGAAATAACGTTCTTTTCAAATATCATCCTCGAAGAAAAGGGCATCCGTCGGTATCAAAGGAACTTGTTAAGGGAGCATTTTTAAGACCATGGAAGGTTAACTAATACGGCGTAGTATCTGCCCGTTTATTAGAGCTGCTTGCAAAGTGAACAACATGGTTCATAGTTATTGCGAAATTTCGTGAGCCCTAGATACTGTCTTCTTAATGCCACAGAGGAGTGTGTGATTTTCTACATGAGGTTTGTAAAACTCAATCAAAAGTGCAACTTCGGTTCAGATTAAAATTTATAGCGAAGTCAAAAAATTTAAAAAAACATAAAGATGCATTTATCCGAGTAAAATGCAAAGAAGAAACAATCTTTCACTAAATGAGTGTAATGAAGACTACGTTATGCATGTTTTCTGTAAAAAAAGCAATTAAATTTATATAGTTATCGTTAGATATTGTGGCTCTTGGAAAAAGCTAAAAAGAAGCTAATTCAAAAGGCCGACATCCTGGCGTGATTAAATTATATTTGGATTATCCTATATGCTCATCAATGTCAAAACCCTATTTACGTAATCCATTTTTATCGAACGCAGACTTTATAATTTCGGCAAGCATTTATTGTAGTAGGCTAGCTACTGTATATACTGTTTGTAGCCAGATATTTGTACCTACCAAATATTTGATGTTTTTGCTGACATTTACTTGTTCTTTGGGAAGAAGGCTAAGTTTTTTCTCAACTTTGTTTTTGCGATTTGCGCTAGTCGCACTTGCGCACTATACATATTAAAAACGACCAGCAGTGTTATAGATATTGCAAGCCACACATCATATGTATACATATACTTGGGTGCAGTCTAATTATTTGCCCGAAAAATGTTTAGTACATACATTTTGGATAAAAGTTGACTGAAATATCTTAGGATTATGCCGCACGGTAATTAATATTACGGCCCTAGTTAGGTGGTCTTTTTGGGTCAAAAACACATTGCAGAATTTCGAATGATATTTCATGCGTTAGCAAATCTACCTTGAGCTATACAACTCTCAAAAAAGTTGCCTTGGTGACCTTGCAAAGGTAACTAGCGCGTAGAACAACCTGGGCAACTTAGTGCGCATTTGCGTGCTGACTTTAGTAAGAGCCTTTTTTCAATCACCCTTATGCGTTGTGTCACTTAAAACTTAATTAATCACGCGACGTAGATTGTTTTTTATTAACTTAGAACACTTTAGCGGAACTGACCATAATTTTCTGAAAATGATATGTACCAAGTTGTGGGGGTATGCTACCATCGCCATAAACTACGATCGTTCCGTGTAACAAGACATCAGCGGACATTGAAGCCTCATTATGTTTGCAACAATAAGTACGTTAAAACCATGGAATTGATTTTTCATGGTAAAACACACTTCTTAGTTTAATCTATACCACCTACGAGGATAATAAACTGGTTCTTATTCAACGTCGTAATTTGTAAACGTCACGAAATCTTCCTATTGAATCATAAAGGCCTGTGTGGAATTATTTCAGGGTAAACGCGTAGCTTGAGGACGCTGAGAGCAAGTGAATGTGCGAATGTGTTTCAGCCACATAGGTGTCAAAAAACTTCTACAAAAAACAGAATACCCACTTTGTTTATGTAAGACAGTTAGGAAATGTGTCGCATAAAAATGATAAATCGTTTCTGCAAAATATTACCAGATTTACACATGCGTTGAAAATTGGTTGAAAACGCATATGCTTTCATGTTTTTTTGGTAATCCATTTGGCTGGATGAGTGCATAGTCGAAAGAGGCGACATCCTGCTGTATGGGAGCAGACTTTGAAAAATTCTTGTTTCTAATCGGTTTTACAGTAGGCGGGCTAACTCATAAAATCTCAACAGAAATTCCGAAATGCGTTTCCGTTTCAAAAAGATAGATTAAGTAAGGTTGTAAAAGCAATCATCGTGCAGCACAATTTTATAATAAGTCAATTACCATAGCACGCCGGCTTTCGAGCAAACGTCTTTCCAGGTGCATCCAAAAATCATTCTCCGTAAAAACCGAATATTTTTTGATTGATTTTTGATGTCCTTAAATATTCAATTATACTTCATGGAAAACATGCATAAAAATATTCATTCTTTTGCTCGTTCGATAGAAAATTACTTTTTCGTCCAATTGTATACCCAAAGGAAAGGCATAATTCGGTTTTAAAAAGTTTCATTGGTAACAATCGGGAGATGGCGCCCAAATATCCGTTGCCTATGATTATTACCTACTATATCTATTTGAGAAAGTGATTATCCTACATATTTGTTGGTTCATCCGACCTGCAGTCCATATGCTGTCTCACTTAGATTATCATAGTCTCCAACAGTTGATATGCCATCGATGTAGACCGAGCCATGGTTAATCAACCTTGACCAAGGTTTACACGACTGACGAGTAACAGCAGTAGTGGAATTGCGACTAAATCTAATCATGCATAACTATGGAGTGTAGAGAAACGACCGCTGCGTCTGATCACAGGTGCTCAAATGCCTCGCGGGTTTCTTAAAATGGTTTAAGTCTACAGCACCGCTATTTGTTTATTTTTATTTCCCCGCACCAATTTATTGTTGCTATATAGTGTTGAAGTAAAACTTCATCCTTCGAAAAGCAATTTCTGAAAAACTTCTTACTATTATTGACATTTATCCACGCACTCGGAGGCCCCACCCATAAAACCCCTATTACCACCTGTCCCGTAAGACAGGCTGATTTGGTTGGGCGTATTTTTGGGTGCCATCTCCCGATTGTTACCGTTTCAATTTGTGAGACGTTTTAATACCGTGAAATAGCCCTTCATGAAATTTCATGTCTCTGTATTTACTGATGTGGCTCGTAAAGTTAAAGATGTGGTTCAAATCTACTGCCTCATTTTATGAATCACATATAATCTCCTCTTTATAACATAGAGAAATTTATGATTTTCCGTACGCAAAAAATATACGGCTTGTAGTTTGGGAACCCTGAATGCAAGTCTGACGGCAGGTTGCATTTAAAACTATTCGGAAATTGTAAAAGTTTTATGAAACCGAATTATACCCTTCCTTTGAGGATAAAATTGAAAAAAGGCACGTTTCTACTGAGTGTGTAAAAATGAATATTTTTATGCATGTTTTCTGTGAAATACAACTGAATATTTAAGGGCGTCGAAAACCAATGGAAAATGCATGCTGCATACGTAGTCATTTTTTACAAAGTATAATTTTTAAATGCGACCGGAAAGGCATTTGTTCCAAGGCCGACATCCTGTGGTAACTGAATTATTATAGAATTATGCTGCAAGAGGACTGGTTTTACAACCCTACTTAATTTACCTTTTTGAAACGAAAACGCATTTCGGAATTTCTGTTGAGATTTGATGAGTTAGTCCACTTACTGTACTTCCTTATTATATTCATCTGTTCCATTCAGAAGTCTTTCGAAAAAATTGCAGCCAATTTTCCACGAGCCGATTTTCATGGCCGAAAATTTCTACACGCTTCCGTACTTTAAAAGGAACTTCCTCTAACCCTGTGAAGGTCTTGTGTTTTACGGGCTCCAACTTAGTTCCACCTTATCTGCTAACATCTTGTTGGTTCCGTTCTGTGGGCGATTGTTCGCTCGATTGTAGCCGCGGTCGAAGTGTTCCAAATTTAGACCTCTATGCACGCCTAAGTCCCAGCCAGTGGGTCCGGAAAACCATAACCGCGTTAGGAATAGCCTGGCGGAGGTAATTGGAAAGTAGCGACTAGCACATGGGCGGCAC
>CACRXP010000227.1:680936-748564 GCA_902702965.1 Spirometra erinaceieuropaei
TATGAACTTTTTCTATTGTATTTTGATGTCCCCATAAATTCAATCATATTTTTAGGAGGCATTCATAAAAATGTTAATTCTTTCACTTATTTGGTGGGAGATTACGTTTTCTTTAAGTTTTTTACTTGTAGAAAGAGCACGATTCGGTTTTGAAACAGTTTCAAATTATGAAATTCTTTTAGGACTGTGAAATTTCCGTTAATAAAACATGTTTCTGCATTTATTAGTGTCGCGTGTAAAGTTTTCTTAAACCTACCGCAAACTTTTATGAACCTCGTCATCTCTCTCTTTTTAATACTGTATAGAAACGTATGATTTTTTTGCACACGGAATATTAACAGTTTGGGGTTTGGGAACTTTGAATTCAAGTGTAACGGCAGGTCGGGTTCACAATTATTCGGGAATTGGAAGAGTCTTTTGAAACCGAATTATGCCCTTCCCTAAAGTATAAAATGTAAAGAAGACGCAATTTTCTGCCAACTGAGTAAAAGACATAATAGTTTTACGCATCTTTTCTATTAAATATTATTGAATTTATGGACTCCTCGAAAAGCAATAAGAAAAATTTATACCACATAAGTAGTTAGTTTTTACAGAGTGTGCTTTTTGTAAGCGGCTGATATGAGATTCGTTCAAAAACTGAAATTCGGAAGTAACTGAAATATATGGGGATCATGCTGCATGGTAATTAATATAACAACCCTACGTAAGTTATCCTTTCGAGTGGAAAACGCATTTTAGAATTTCGGTTGACATTTCTTGAGTTAGCACATCTACTGCACTTCAGAACTTCAACTAAAATTTCATGAGATAACATATCAACTATATCTGCATGTTTTTGTCGGTCAAGTACTGCAATTACATGCTTAATCCGTTCGTGGCCTGTAATAAAACTTACGATCGCACTTCTGTATGCAGCTTAGGACGCTTTCATTGTTAAGCTGACAAACCTGTAATCAAGAACAGTTGGCGGGGCGTACAATCAGCCTATCCCGTATTATTCGGCACCATTGTTTAAATGGGTTGTTTCTGGTGAGATAACCATTAATTAGTCAGAAACCATATCAACGCTGCAGACAAGTAAAATTCTTCAACCACTCATAAAGTCTTGCTCATGAACGACAAAAGCGCTGACTTCCTCCACACAAGGTAGCCATAGCACACAAATGTAAATCTGCAAATCGAAACGGAACAAAGGTCTAAGCAGGGACCAAAATAAACATTTCAGAAATTTCTGCACTCTGAACGAGCAACTAGACTGATTGGCATAACCAAAAACAGCGTGTCGAGTCCTGTGTTTGGCGGGCGAAAACCGACATTAGCTGTCAATGGCAGTATGGTTTTAGTTTTGTTGGTCTTTTGAAACATTCTGAGTCTAGGCAGGGTATCTCGGTAAAATTAGCTTGTTGCTATGCCTGATTTTCAATACTCTCGACAAACAAGTGTTTCGCCGATTCTGGTCCGCTGCATGATGCAGCAGCGCGGAACTCGGTCCGTCAGGAAACCTCAACATTCCATATATGTTTACTGCTATATACGCCAGTCCTCAGTATTAGGCTATGTTCTTTTTCCATCTGATAGATATCAGTCCAACCAAACATACGTTCATTAGTTAACCCACGACCATAACCATTCAGGGTTCTGAAGATAAAAATAAGGGAAGTTATTGGGTTTTTCTTTTGGCCTTAATATGGGCAAGTATTAGCGGTGAATTTTTAAAAACGCGCTATTTTTCTAGACATATTTCATCTAGGTGGTAAGAAAGTGTCCACTTACATGTCGGTAGTTCACATTTGTTCATTGGCTTAGAATTATGCCTCACATCAATTATTCCCATAACCTCACTGAAATCATGATTTTTTACTAGTCAGGTGATGTTTAAAGTTTTTCGCATAATTTAAAATACCTGTGTCAGCTCCTCAAGGTTCTCGTTGAATATTGAAGGTTTGTTTAACTCGTGTTGGTACTAACTCCCACTCTCAAGTCTACGGCGCTGCGGTACTCGGAGGTAGCTCACTCTCAGAAACTTGGCACTGACCTCTTCACCATCATCCACGCTTCGCCTAGTCGTCCCGATCGCTTGCAAAAATTCCGTCTTGCTGGCATGTTTTTTAAGCGAATGTGATAGTTTACCAGCCAGCATAACGCACCTGCCTTCCCTGGATTCTGACATTTTTAGATCATATACGCTCGCTAAATGTCATTGAAGGCAGGCCTGGAGAAGGTGATTATAGCAAAGTTTGCAAGTTTATTTTGTGAGACCGCCGTCACAGATTTCATATGAATTTTGCACCTGGGTGTGCCGATCTTTTAACTCCCTGAGATCCGACAAACAAAAACAGTCATTTTGGCAAATGAAATTTCTAAAATGTATTGGTCCCCAGGCAGAGTTCTACTGTTCCGAACGTTGCAGTGGCATTATTTTTCTGTGTACTCTACGGAAGGCTAAAGAACAAAAATTTTAGTTTGAAATTGGTGAATCGCGTCTGCAGACACCGGCGCACACTTCGTTACTTTTTGACCTCCGTAATAAAGAACGTGGTCTACAGTGTAAGCTCTCGGGACTCATGCAAAGGCACAGGATTCTTCATTTTCATTTCCACAGTGGACGGCCTTCAAAACCATCCCGGGCAAAGTCAAGGTTAGGGCCTTAGGAGAAATTTCTCCTTATGATCGGGCTTTGCACACTTAATGCCTCGGAAGGTTTAATTATTTATTCAGCTTTTCTCTGCACTAAACATCTGCCTGTATTTAACACGTGTCCGAGAGCAAATAAAACCATTCTGAAATTATATCTTATCACTTAGGGATTTCGAAACTTTTTTACAGGTCGCGTTCTGCTAAACTCCATTGTCTCACGCATATTTTTATGCTGTGATTTTAAAAGTACATTCATTTGACACCCAGGAATGTATTCAACCAACTGTTTCATGTGTTTATGAAATAAATGCACAGTTGTCGCCAATCCCATTAACATCGGAAGACTCTACACAAAAGTACGCACTTTTACTATTGAAAGACACATATATAAAAAATATAATCTGAAGACAGGTGATTCTTTGAGAATAGAAATAATTTTATCAATAAATTTTCGACGTCAGTTCTCCGGGTCAGCCTTAGACTTAAATAAATGTACAAAAAGCTGTAAACATAGTAAACATGCTCTAAAATCAATACTTTCCCAGCGTTCCTGCCAGTAAGCGACCGTTCCATACGAGTATCTTGTATCGATAGGTTCCCGTTTCTTCCATTTTTCTCTAAGATTTTTGTTCAAGATGCGTAACTCAATATGAAGATTAATCCATGACACATCTGATTGCATGGCTTCCAGAAATTCTTGGCCTTTGTTGGAAGAGCAGACGCCGACGATGTGAGTCTTGTTCCATGCAAAAGTGTGCCCAATATTTAGTGTATGCATGGTGATTTGAGATAGGTTGTCCCAACACTTGACAACTGACTGGTGGTCATAAATGTCTGTGGAGGCGGACTTTCGAATTTGGCCATAATATACGACCTCGCAAGTTTCACATGGAACAAGCTGACAGCGTAATGTAGTCGCTGGGCTAGGCGCCACTTCTTTTTCCAGGCGTCATTCAACGAGTTCAGACGCATTTTTAATGTAAGGGAGGGTTCGTCAAATATTTGCTTTGGACACCTGGGTCGTCCGCTATCATAAATAAATCGGCCAATCAGGCCGCCAACACACCATAGGTTTTCAAAATACAGTGCGTGACCGATCTCATGAAATGTTGGCCAAAATTCTGGAATGCGTTTTCCATTAGGAAGGATTACTTAGGTGGGGTTGTAATACTGATTACCATGCAGCATAACCCTATAACATTTCGGACTCGCCAGGATGTCGGCTTTTGAATGCGCTTCCTTTTGACCTCCTGCAGAAACCAAATTCGGTACAAAATTACTACTTGAATAGCATGCGCTTTTCCTATTCATTTTCGATGAGCTTATGAATTCGAATACATTTTATAGAAAACGTACATGAAAATACGCATTCTTTTACTCCTTTTGGTGAGATCTCACATTGTCTTTATATTTTATACCCGAGGAAAGTGTATATTTAGATTTTAAAATGTTTCCCGATTCCCGAGTGATTTTGAGCCTGATCTGCCATTGCATCAGAGTTAAACGATTTCAGTCCACTAGGTGCATGCCTTCCGCGTAGGGAAAGTCATGTATTCCTCTATGCCTTTAAAAAGATACCATATAGAATTTGTAAAATTGTGCAATGGATCCAGACCCTGTTGTACATTTCATGGGGAGCATTGATAAACGGAAATGTGTTGTCTTGCATGCATGGATATCTTAAAGATCTCATAATTAAAACTTTTTAAAACCAAATGTACACATTTTTGATACAATTTCTGGGGAAAATGTGATTTTTTACCAAAGGAAAAAAGAAAGCGTATTTTGTGCGTGTTTTCTATAAAATATATTTGAATTTATAAGACCATCGAAAATCAATGGGAAAAATGCATGTTACTTAAGTAGTCCTTTTTTACCGAGTGTGGTTTCTGCAGGAGGTCAAAGAGAAGTCTATTCAAAAGCCGACATCCTGACGAGTCCGAATTGCTATAGTGTTATACTGCTTACTAATCAATATTACAACCCCATCTAAGTAATCCTTCCTAGTCGAAAACGCATTTCAGAAGTACGGCTAACATTTCATGAGATCGGTCACGCACTGTATTGCCGTTAGCAAGAACCACTGGATGCCTAACGGGCATGACTTCGTCGGACCTGACCCGAACATTCAAAACTGTAAACAACAACCAAGACAACGGATGTCGATTTAAAAAACCTGCTAAATCAAAGAAATCAATGATTTGAATCCTTTTCATCAAGTAGGCCACTCAGGCAGGATTATGATGCAACGATTTTGTGCGTGTGAGAGGAACTTATGTGCGCCATGCACTTCGTACTTCCCACACATTTGTGCTTTCTGGCAGCAAGCCAAATTTTCGAATCATTCGTCACTTCCAACAAGCGCGCACATGACGCGCACACAACCACACACACACAACAAACATAAGGGCAGTTTTGATTATTTTCAGTTAGCCACGACGGAGTATTTTACTGTTTGAAGTTTGACCACCCACCGATGTCAGTCAGTAAATAGTGCCCAATGTGCCCATTAGCAGTTCTGGCTTTTCGCTCATGTGGGCGATGTGAATGGTTGACATTTTGAAGTGAGCTTGGGCCTGCCGATTTTGGCATTAAAATCAGCATGAAAATAGCATGCAGTGTAGTCGCGTATTTTGTGCGAATACCTCATCAGTAAAGTGCGACGGTAGGTGAGGGGAGATTAAGGAATGTCCGAATCGGAGGCCTCTGCTCGGCGTAGCTCGTTATATGAAAGTAAAGTAGCCGAGGGTGACTTTGGAAATTTAAATTATTCTGACTCAACTGTGAAAAACTCGGTGACCTCGATGAGATTTGAGCCCGCGACAGCGAGGGGAAGGTTTGAGAACAGCCGATGTTCTGCCCACTTAAGCTACGAGGCCCTACCGGGAGCCATGAGATTATCCACCTTCGGGTCAACTTACCCGCCGAGCCTACTTCAACTTGTGAAGCCCACCAAATCAGATACAGTATGCTGACTGTCCAGGCAGGATTTCCTAAGTAATCCGTCTAGAATCTACCAGATGCTTTCCAGGTTCTCGTCGTGCACTTGAATCCCACGGAGATCACCGAGGATTTCACGGTTAGGTCAAAATAAATTATTTAAAATCTTCCCAACTATCTTTTGATTACGTTAGCTTGGTAGCCATCTGGTGGATTCCACATGGGTTTCTTAGGAACTCGTATTCTATCTGATTTGATGGATTCCATAGGTAACATAAGGCTGGGCTGGTAAATATTAGATCCCGGTGGGGCCTCGTGGCTCAGGTGGATAGAGCGTTGACTAACCTCAAGCATTCCAATTGCTGTTGTGGGTTCGAATCCCACTGAAGCCGCCGGGTCTTTCGAAGATAAATCAGAATAAATTATTTGAATTCTGTCACCTATTACACTCAAACTACCTGTAAATATGATTTTATGTTTGGACTCGCTAGGAATACATAATCAACGGCAGTGCAAAAAATCGTTGGTTATTTTATGGAAAAGGTATACTGCACCAATTTTCTAGACCGCTCCGTTGAATTTCCTGGGTTCGGGGGTGGTGGATGTGTCAGATAGGATCGTATAGACTTTTCTGAACTCACACACTCTAGTGTATAAGTTACTGGAAATTCTTCAACCTACTCGTGGCTCCGTGGTTTTGTCCACCAAACAAGCTGCATGGTAGTAGCGCTTAATTAAAACGAAGTTACACTTGCTCACAACACGAGTTTATCGGACTGCGCTGAGTCTGCGCGTGCCCTTAACTACTGCCGTACATGTATACGCCAAGTCAACCGTCGTGTGCAATCTCATCATCGGTCGACTGCAACGCACGGATGATTCATGGGGAACTGAAGAAATAATGGGACCGCAACAAAGCGGAAATCCTGCCCCCAAGCCAGTCAACGCATTCCCCACCACTTCTTAGCGCGAACCTTTTGCTATTTTCACCCCCGTGAGAACCGGAGGCACTTATGAAATCCGGTCGTGCGTGACACGTGTAGACGGGTCGTTTGGTCTTGCCAGCTCTTACGATCGTAGAAAAAATGGTGCCGACAGTGAGGCTGAACCCATCCTCACAGCAAATCAGCGCATTCCCAATTAATCTGGTGCGACTGAACCTACCATGACGGGCAGATGGCGATTTGAGCGTCGTCCACAGTGTGCCTCACAGCACTGTGCGCACAGGGACAGTGACTCGTGAGCGATAAAAAACTTGTGCGGAATCTGCTGCTCTGCATCCTTAGCAAACTGAGCCCGGTGTCAAGACAGAGTCAAAAAGATCGGTGGCGGGATCGAGCACAAAAAGCTCTCTACGCGTGCCACACACGTCTGGTTCGCGCCCGAGAAACAGGACGTGCCAACGGTCGTGACTTGGGGGTCCGTCAGGTGACGAGACAACTTGATCCTCCTCTGAAACGAGGCCCATCCTGCAATCATTGCCCCTTACTGTGGTCCTCTTCTCTGTGGATGTGAGTTCATGTGTGATCCGCTCCATATTGAGACTGTTTGTCACGTCGAACATTGTGGCACGTCTAATCCCGTGTCGGTATGACTCGAACAAGTCACCAGTGTTGGGTACGAGGAAGTGACATTGTGATTAACGCAGCTCTAGAACAAGGTATTCGATAATTCGTACGGAGATAAAAGACCATCCGCTTTCCTAAGACCGTTAATCTATGTCACACATACATGCATTTTGACAGTAGGAAATGTCATGTCAACGTGAAAGGACATTCTGGTGTTTATAAGTTGTTTTGCCGAAGACTCTTCACGACAGACTTCACAGTTGGAAAGAGGCAACCCTTGTGGGTCAAAACAGAGTATCAGTCTAAAGATGTTTGAGTATAAATTCGATCAACACTAGTTTGATTCAATTAGCTGAACACTTTACTTTCAAAGGTGTTTGGTCAGCTCAGAAGAGACCCACAAACAGAAGCCTTTAAAAGTTACAAGAAAAGTGGTGTTTTCTTGTCCGGGCACACGGGTGCAGTTTTAAATTTGTATAAGTAAAATCGGCATGAAAGTACATTCGCCTCTCAGTGGTTTGTCGGTCGATGTGATTAAAAACATTATAGTGCTTTATGACTATTTTCATTTTGGCATTTTTACACTCTGCGCGAAGCTATCGCGCCAAAAATAAATTTTTAGAAGATTGTTTTTCGGATAAGATGTGGCTATGTAGCCGCGCTTGATGGACACAATACTGCTGACCTTCTTAATTACTTTAAATTGATATGATTACGTTGGCATGGCGTTGCTGTACGTTGCGGCGTGTGTTCAGTTGACGGCCTTGTTTATTTGTTGTCGCATCTACCTTTTGGCTCAATGCCGGTGGTCTTTCGGCTTGTCATCTTCTAACTTTCGCGTTCGACGTTTCAGGATTGGGGTTTAGGGCTGCGCTTAAGGGTAAGGGTCAGGAGTCAGGGCTTAGGGTTCGGGTTAGACGTTAGGGTTATTGGTTATGGTGAGGGGTTGGGATTAGTCGCCTGTGCGGTCCCTGGCCTCACCTGTAAAAACCCTTATTACCACCGGTTCCTTATTACAGGTGGCTGGGCTTTGTTTACTCGAGATGCGGCTACATAATCACAGCTTACTGCATTTCTCTCCGATGTCTTTCTATCTCCCTGGGAGGTCGCTACTTTTGCAGCTTGACTAGTGCGCTGGAGAATAAGTTTTTCAGCTGTTTAGGAGGCGTCCGCGACAGAAAAGGGCGCGCTATTAATGCACCGTGTGGCCAGGTTCCACTCATCCAACACGGTAGTTTCAATATAAAAGCACTCTCAAAGTTTGCAATTTTCGTATGTTTAAAGGGCTGCTTTCGACGGTCTATACCAAAATGATAATAGCCCATTTTAAACATCAGATCGATTTTCTATATAACGCCGCGAACGATGCAACTTTGAAAGCACAATACCCACCCAAATCCTATTTCAATAAATGGCTGGAAAAAAGTTCGCTTAAGTTAATCTAATTTGAAATACTTGGCTCAGGTTCGTTCGTACATTCCCAGGCTCTTCCTGTTTAATTTCGGTGGAAACGTGAGTTGGCGCCTCTTCATAGCCAGATTTTCTTGAGAACCCGCGTTCGCATTGACGAGAGGCAACAAATGGTAACTCACCGAGAAAAGCGCTTTGGCAATTTTTCACTAAAATCCACCTGTGAAAATGTCACGATGCACTAAGAAGATGTGCCTACTGTTAAATTCTATGAAAACGCATAACCACTTTAATTAACTTATCTTGTTTATACGTAAGCTTTAGAACTACTGCGTGAAGGAGAAGAAACACTGGATCTCGGGACACATGTGAGTGGCAACGACAGCTGTTGCCCGCGAGGACAGCTTTTAGTCCAAGGTCAGCGCCGTGCAGGGATTTTCAAACATTCACGTCGGCTTCTTTTGAACAGCCTTTCGTCATTGCAGCTGCAAGGAAAATGTAATTAGAGACGGGCTAGTCAGTTCGCAGGACATTACAGAAAAAAGGCGTGTTCAACAACTGTTCCGGTTCCGTTTCTGACAGGATTTGCTGTCGAAAGTAAGCCTCTCGCACCGAATTCGCGATCTAAATTAGGTAACAGTCAGGTGACTGAGAAGTGCCACTGTGCTGGGGTTTCCAGCCCCCTTGTCTGTATTCATTAAAAGCATTTCAATTTTTGGTGTGCTGACAAAGGGATTGACGGCTCGACCGTCGTACCTGACACTGTCCACTGTGCCTGCTCCACTGCAAGATGGAGCAGGCAAAGTGACCTAAGTGTGAAATATATTTACGCAATATCCGCCGTGTCTACCTTTTTGGCCCAATGCCGGTGGTCTTTCCTGACTTTCGTCCTGTTGCATCCTTCTAACATTTACATCGGATGTTTCAGGGTTAGGGTTTGGGGCTCCGGTTAAGAGTTTGGGTAAGGGTTACGGTTAGAGCGTCAGGGTTATGGTTGGGGTTAGAGTTAATGTCAGGGGTGAGGGTTAGGACTTAGGGATTAGGGTTGGGGCTAGGATTAGCGTTAGGGCTAGGGGTTCGAGTTAAGGGGTTAGGAGTTATGGCAACTACTTCTCAATCACTCAAAGAACAACCGCGAATCCCCGATTGCTTTTCATCTGCATGCAATTACTTGACCTCGTCGCCCGTGCGTTCCTCGGCCCCACCTTTAAAAGCCCCTTATTTACCACCGGTCCCGTATTGCAGGTGGCTGAGGTTTGTTTACCTCAGGTGCGGCTATATAACCACGTCTTACCCTTAACTCTAGTCATAATCCTAACCCTAGCTACTAACCCTGATCTAAATTAGGTAAAAGTCAGGTGACTGAGAATTACCACTGTGCTGGGGTTTCCAGCCACCTCGTCTGTATTCATTGAAAGAATTTTAGTTCTTGGTGTAATGACGAAGGGATTAACGGCTCGACCGTCGTACCCGACAACGTCCACTGTGTGCTCCACAACAATATGGAGCAGGCAAAGTGACCTAAATGTGAAATATATTTACGCAATATCCGCCGCAGTCCCAGCTCCTGCCCGATCGGGGCTCGGTGCCAAGACGGAGGGAGGGCGCAGGTGGATGGTACAGTCACGCCTGCACCCCGGCGATCCATTCCGCACCCGCTGGTGCACACAAAAAATCACCTGGATTTTAACCGAAAACAAAAATGGAGGGGAGCGGCAGGAATTCCATCCCACTCCCCAACTGGATCCGCCGTCAAGGCATAGTCAAGAAGGCGGAGGCAGTAAAGGCCTCAGGCGATCGGCACTGCTGGACTCGCACTTAGGCGTACGAACACACTCGACCAGGATTTTAAGCAATGACAGCACCAAAACGGGTCAGAAATACAGTAGGCGGGCTAATTCATGAAATATCAACCGAAATTCCGAAATGCGTTTTCGTTTCGAAAAGATTAATGAAGTAGGGATGTAAAACTAGTCCCTCTGCAATATAATTCTATGATATTTCGCTTATGCCAGGATGCCGGCTTTTAAATAAACTTCCTTCCGGCTTCATGCAAAAACTACACTCCGAAAAAAATGACTACTTAAGTAGCATGAATTGTTCTCATTTATTTTCGATGCCCTTAAAAATTCAATTATATTTCATGGAGAAACGCACAAAAGTATGCACTCTTTTGCTCATTCGATAGACAATTACGTCTTCTTCCAATCATATACTTGAAGGAAGAATATAATTCGGTGTTCAAAAAATTTTATAATTCTCGAAAAAATTTGAACCTGCTCTACCGTTACACTTGGATTCGGGGTTTTCAAACTACAAGCCGTATATTTTCCGCGTATTGAAAACCACACATTTCTATGCGGTATTAAGAGGAGACCGTAAGGAGTTCATCAAATTTAGCAGTGGATTTGACCCATATTGTAAACTTTAGAAGCCACATTGGTGAATGCAGAGATATGACGATTTATGAACGGCCATTTCACGTTATTTAAAAGCCCCACAATTGGGAACTTTTTTAAAAACCGAAATATGTCCCTCCTTTGAGTATGAAATTGGAAGAAGACGTAATTTTCTACAGACTGAGCAAGAGAATAAATATTTCTATGTAAGTTTTCCATGAAATATAACTGATTTTAGGGGATTCGAAAATCAATGAGAAAAATTCATATTACATAAAGAGTCGTTTTTTACAGAGTGTAGTTTTTGCATGCAGCCGGAAGGAAGTTCATCCGAAAGCCGGCATCCTGAAGTAACTAAATTATTATAGAATTATGTTGCGGACTGATCAGTTTTACAACCCTATTTAATTAATCTTTTCGAAACGAAAACGCATTTCAGAATTTCGGTTGATATTTCATGAGTTAGTCCAGCTACGGTATGGCGAAGATGACTAGCCTGCTATGCTCACGACCTGTAAACTCAGGGGGAGCGCGAGTGCATCTCTTGGCAGTGAACCAGGTGTCAGAGAACTGCCAGCGCACACCAGGCTCCGAGGGCCACGGTTTGCTGATTCTGGCATAGGTGACGCTTACAATCCTTGAGGCTCCGGAAGGCGCCACGCAGCCCTGCATTTGCCTAAGTCATCGCCCTTCAAAGGCTGGGCAAAGAGATTACCACTGTATCCACTGACCAAATTCAACGTTCGCACCTTAAGTAACACCGTGTAATGTTACAGAGAATAAATAAAGAAAGCCATTGGCGCCAGATAATTTAATGATTCTGCAGAATATTTATGACAATCAATAGTAGTGAAAATCCGATTCCCAGGTGACATATCAAAAGAAGAGGCGGCATTGGCGGATCACTCATTGGACAAAGGGCGCCATAATAAGGAGTGCTGTGCACAGGACCTCCCAGTCCCTGAAGATGGGTAGACGGATAAACTACCCGAAACGTCGGATCTCAAATAAACCCCTCCCGGTGAACGCTCCCTCTTCTATTGATGACAATACTTAGAGATGATGCTCAATGATAAGATATTTTGGGGTCAACAGTGAATATGAGGTGATAGATTCCCCTGAATAAAATTGAATTCTGTGGGATAGCCACGTGACGTTCAACGCCGCAGACAAGCACTTACATACGGAAGGCAAATTAACCAGTGACAAGTGACACCGGGACGGCCAACGTTTCGGAGTTATTAAGCCTTCCTCGGTCGGCCATGCAGAGGTAGCCTATATAGAGACGCTAATGAGGTGAGTTTGCGCCTGCTACAGAACTACCATTAAGTTCTATTGATTTAAATCAAATGACCTTGTCACTAGCCCTTTTTATGAAGAGGAGTCTCCACTTCTGGTGAAGGGAGGAGTGATTGAACCGGGCATGAAACGCGCGGTCGTTAAACGATCAGACCTATCATTTCATAATTTGCCATGCTCGACAACGGCACATTCAAATCAGTGAGGGATCGTCAAAACCAAAACTATTTTTGGATCTGTCCTTAGGAACGGAATTTTCACAAATTACAGTAATTACACCTTTTTTCATACAATTTCAATTCCAACAACGTCGACTACAAAAGCATACTCCAAAAAGCATCTGGTGTGGAACAGCTGACACCAGTGGGCACTTATTTATTGGGGATGACGCTCCCCTGCATCACGACAATTGTCCGGGGTGTTGGTTGGTTTTAAAGTCCTCAGTAGGGTATATTCGACGGGGTTGGGGCAAAATTCCATTGAATTGGCGTCCACCGACCTCTCATTATTATAGAAGGAGATAAGGGCGATTCGAGCTCACCTCGGAGCTGGCGGTCTACAGTTTACATAAGCGGCCACATGGCGGCCAAAAATCGATACTGGTGGACCGCTTACTGTCAAATACAGAGACATTAGAATACCCATTTGTGGAAAGAAGAGGGGGCGTTCACCGGGAGGGGTTTATTTGAGATCTGACGTTTCGGGTAGTTTATTCTTCTACCCATCTTCAGGGACTGCGAAATCCTGTGCCCAGCACTCCGTGTTATGGCGACCTTTGTCCAATGCGTGATCCGCCAATGCCCCTATCTGACTTTACGAACCTTCTTAGCGGGGGACAGTCACGGCGCGGGACAATCGGGGCCGTCAGTCATCACCGCGGCCGACGGGGACGATTCAGGTCACGGTGACATGTGGGTTGGATGCAGCCACAGAGGCGCATTGGCGGATCACGCATTAGACAAAGGGCGCCATAATGAGTGCTGTGCACAGGACTTCCCAGTCCCTGAAGATGGGTAGACGAATAAACTACCCGAAACGTCGGATCTCAAAAAAACCCTCCGGTGAACGCCCCCTCTTCTTTTGATATGCCACCTGGGAATCGCATTTTCACTAATATTGACCCATTTGTTGCTCACCTGTCATCGTCGCTGGCAAACACAAGTGCCGACTCACCGCGAGTATGAACACAAATCAGTTGATCTCACTACTTCATCGTAGGCTTGTGAAGGAAATTTTTGGCACCAGTTCTTCCTCATGGATTGCAAGTCGCCATACCACCAACTGAATGGAATTTAGACTCTCTGTATCAAGGTCAGCTGGAAATTCCCGTGTCACATCCAATCACGTGTGGATAAATATTCTCAATATTCGCAGACTCAGATGTGAGTCCCGAACACGCTCGGCCTTGGGATTGGGGTATCGCCTGCTGATAACCACCGGCTGGCCGTCATTATCGGTAATCCTTCTTCAGGTGAAAGATATTTGCCTGTTTCGCTAAGTTCTTGGTAATTTTTGTTTTCTATCAGGTCAACGCTTTGAGGTTATCTACTTCCATTGTCAGCGTGTTCTTCAGTGTTCGTACACTTTGGAAAAGCATCCCCTCATCGGCCCTGAATGTGCATACTTGTTCGGCTACCTGCGTCCATAGGAATGAATATTCCTTTGTCTTTGCGGCATTGCAAAAGACACTGGTTAAATTGCATGCTTTTTAAGCCACCATTAAATTATACGCGATTATTGCCCTATGTGAACAACCAAGAGACAACCTCGAAAATTCACATGATGTCAACATTTGCAAGACTACCACGCTCCAACCGTCCCAAAGGATCTTTGAACAAAGTGCAGTTTTCTGCAAAATGAGCAACACAGCAAAAGCGCCATTAATTGTTTTGCCTGATTCACGCTGATGAATAAGAGCAGGCATCAAAAATCAATAAGTGAAATACACACCAGTTAAAGAGAGATATTTCACGAGTGTTGATTTGCTTCTACTTAGTTGGTTCTGGCGCCTAATGTGGGGCGGTGTATTGCGGTTTACTATAGTTGCCATACTCCTCGCAACCGTTTAGCAGAATCTAGATTTTCTCGCTGGTAGTGAATACGTTAGCTCTGTGCTCCGTATCAATTAATTAAGTTGCGTGTTCTAAGACGCAGTTTCGGCGAAAAACCTCGTGCATCATCATCACTTACAGTTGTCTGCGCTGGAATCTAGGATTTATTTATACTGGACAGGGTCTCAAGTGGTTAGCACATCCTTCTGACAATTTCTGGCTATCTGGAAGGATTCAGAAGAAAAAGAAGAAGCGGCCGCCGGAACAAGAATTTTTCTGGCCTGACGTTTCAGATTCTCACTCGAACCCACCACCAGAGGCAGTTGCAGACAAAGTTCTCTGATGTTGGGTTCGAGTGAGAATCCGAAACGTTAGACCAATAAACATCTTGTTCCAACGATTGCATCTTCTTCTTCTTCTATTTGGGAAGGTGTTCATCAGTCGAACTGTTGCTACTTGTCCGGAGTACTGTTTTATGAAATAATTAACTGCGCTGACATTTTCGCAAAACACGGTCCCGTGGGCGGGAAACAATGGCCAACCAATCAAATTGAACCTTTTGTGCAGTAGTAGACAAATGTGGGTCAGTTATTGCGTAGGAAACCGAAATGGTAACGTGGTTGCGATGAAGGTCGCCATGACACTGACCCAGTTAACGGCCAGGAAATAAAGCCAGATGCCTATCGGTCCCAGCATCTCTCGGTGCGTTTAGTTAACACGAACGCAGAAGGGCGTAAACCGTAGAACCAGCTTCACACACACACACTGCAGAGGATAGTTTGACCGTCGCGAACGACGAGGTTCACCATTTCCCCACGAGGTGGGCGCGACCGTGACTTGCACGTGAATTTGTTTACAGTGGAGCGGAGTTGTGCCTCGTCCACCTCACAAATCCCCTCAACAACCATCACTTTCCAGAGTTAAGAGGAAATCTAGACTACAAAACGTAAGCATGGGATCATTGCTAGACGAACGCCAAACGGTCGTTGACACGTTCAGGACCCAACCGGATGACAAACACTAAACGTACCGGGTTTCATTTTGTAAGGGATCTCGGATCCCACGCATGTGAAACTTCATAGTATGAAGAAGCCATCGCAGATGATGAAGATGCAGTCACTGAAACGGGAAGTTTATTGGCCGGACGTTTCGGATTCTCACTCGAACCCATCATCTACGACTGTCTTTGATGATGGGTTCGAGTGAGATTCCAGAACGTCAGGCCAATAAACTTCTTCTTCCAGGGCTCGCATCTATTTCTTCTTCTGAACTGCTTCCTTAAACTTGCCTGTTTGTCTATAAACAAAAATATGACAAAGGGTCGCCACAAGCTGCTCCGATTTGCTTAAGGCTCATAGTCTATCCAAAAGGTTTTTATTGCTATAAGTGGGTCATAAGTTGGGCGTCCGTCTACGGAGGAATCGATTTAAAATTCGAAAGGTTTGTATTTCCATCTCGAAAGATGACTTTGCCCGAATACAATTAGCCTGCCTTATTATTCAGGGAAACTGTACCAGTGATTACATCGTATATCTGATCCGTTCGTCTAAAATGACTGAACCCTACAGCACCCAGAGGGGGTTAGGTCTCCACTGCTGTGAATTCCAGGTTTCCAGCTATTTAGCCGGACAAATGCTGTAATCGTCAGCATGCCCAGTGTAGGCAAACAACTATCGGCACCCGAGTTACCCCAGGCTACCTGAATCTCTGTCAAATGAAAAGAAGCACCCTCTTCATGTAGACAGTACTCGGATCCCAGGTGAGACATTGCTGTCGCAACCGGGCAGTAGAATCCGACGAGAGATGTAGGCTCCGTCATAAGTAGAATCTTTCCATACCAGATTTTCAAAATGAGACTTCTTACCTGTCAGTGCATGCGCCATACTCATGAGGTTTTAACTGAGAACAATTTAGACATGAAGATGCCATGGCCGTTTAGCGGCTTGTCCATGGAAGATCAATGCTAAACATTGAAATTCCGAAAGACGGAAATGGGCTAAGGAGTAAACCCTTCTGAACGTTGGTTTAACCTCATAAAGTGCAAAACATGGCCTGCAAAGTACACGTTGCGTCGCATGCACACGTGGTCTCCTTTATTTGCTGGCCTAGTTGGATATCCCTGACGTTGATAAAGTGTACTTTAGCCAAACAAGTTGAAAGATTCCCTTGGATCTGCATTCTACTCGAATTATTTGAAGAATGGGCTGAAAGTCGAGGGGCAGGACAGAATGTGCAAAAAACTGTTCGTTTATGCCTACGCAGTTACTACCAAGTAATCGCCAAGGATATGACACCAATTTATTTTCTACATGTGCCTGCGAAAACACAATTTGTAATGCCTGCGCACAAAAATAATAATAATTTGGAAAACTAAGGGATGTTAGGAAAATCCCGACGACGGTGAAAGTGATTATTTCCAATCTGGCCGAGGGAATTTCAAAAAGGGACTAAATTTCTACTTATTTAGTATTGAAAATTAATTTCCAGAAACCTTTAAAGGGGCGAATAACTGCCTGAGGGTTACAAATGCAAATTTTTGGTTAATTGATTTTAACATTACCAAATCCTATAAGGTAAAATCTTAGTTTTCCCCTTTTATCGTCGGGAGGATCCACCTAGACAAATCGCAGTTTCGGTCGGAGGAGAAATCAAGGGTTGAGTCGATGATTGATGATTGGGTCGTTTAACACCTGCGCCCACCACCGCCATCGGTCTTTTTTACTCTGTCTTGACATTGGGTCCAGATGGAGGGTGGGAAATTGAGGTGCCGTAGATGCTGTGCAAGCTTACTACCGCTTTAAACTAATTCACGCGCAACTCACCGTGCCTGTTGCACCTTGGTGTGTAAAACCCGGTGGGCATCTTCGAAATTGACAGTCGAACTGTCAGATGACAATCTGAAACTGGTAATGAACTTGACTTAAAGAACCTGGGGATGAATAAGTCCTTTGAGGGTTTGTAACGGGAGTCTATTTCCGTCAGTCTGTATTCAAAACGACCTCATAAAGACATGAAAAAGACTTTTCATTGCCCATGAACGCGAAAAAAAGCATTCATTATTCAGTCAGTTGATGGTCAGACGTCTCAAAGCGGGACTTCGCTGCAGACTACTAAGTTTTTCACCAAATTTCCGGCTGAGCACGGGAATTCGGACCCCTCACATGAAGAATTGACTTGTCCTGGGTTCCATTTAGGTTAAAGTCAGGGTTGAAGGTTTTGACGGTGTTAAGATAAGGGTAAGGCTTAGGGTTATTATTAGGGTTAGGGGTAGGTTTATAGGAGTTAGTGTAAGGATTAAGGGTAGAAGGATAAAAATTAAAGCTAGGATTCAAGTTAGGATACGTGGGTAAATCTCCCCTTGAATTTAGCGCGGGGTTATCTGTAGTGTTTTATCGATCCATATTCCTATGTGGGATCCGTTAAATGCAGTTGAAACCGCCGGAGGATCCGTCTAACGGATATATAGTCAGATAAGTGACCATATTTTCTCGAATTCATCTAGTAATCCGTTTGATGTGCCAAGCTGCTTATAATTCACATCTTCCCCATTTGTCTCTCGGAACCCATCTGTTATCGAAAATTCCATTATATTTTACTGGGAGTGCATAGTATAATTCGAAAAGTCAAATTTCACGACGTTCATTTTATATCTGAATAAAAAATAGATGAACTCACGAGAACTGTAAACCATTTACAGTGCGTGACCGATCTCAGGAAATGCTGGTTGACATTATTAGATGCGTTTTCAATTAGAAAGGATTACTTAGGTGGGGTTGCAATATTAAGCATAAGGCGGCATAATCCTATAATATTTCGGACTTTCCATGATGTTGGATTTTGAGTGCATTTCTTTTTGACCTCCTGTAGAAACCCCACTCGAAAAAAATTGACTGCTTAAGTAGCATGTATTTTCGCACTGATTTTCGGTGGTCTTATACATTCAAATATATTTTGTAGAAACCATGCGCAAAACACGCTTCTGTTTACTCGTTTACGTCATCTTTACATTTTATACCCTAAGAAAGTGCGCATCTGGGTTTCAAAAAGTTTCCGAATTCCCGAATAATTTTGAGCTTGATCTGTTGTTTTATTAGCATTTAACGATTTCGGACTATAAGGTGCATGCTTGTTGCATAAAGAAAGTCATATGTTCCTCTATGCCTTTGAGAAAACGCTATAGAGACTTCGTAAAATGTTTCAGTGGATGCGAAAATAAGGAGCATTGGTAAATGCACATGTGCGATGCTGTATGTAGGGACATCGCATGGTCTTAAAAATCTCATAATAAAAAACTTTTCGAAATCGGAAGGATAATCTTTCTTAGGGTAAAAATATATGAAAACAATGTAATTTTCTACCAAACGAGTAAAGAAGGCATGTCTTATGCATGTGTTATATAAAATATACTTTTATTTATAAGACCATCTAAAATCAGCGTGAAAAATGCATGCTACCCAAGTAGTCAATTTTTACCGAGGTAGAAAGGAAGTGCATTCAAAAGCCGGCGCCCCGACGAGTCCGAAATACTTTAAGATTATACCTCCTAATATTCAATTAATCCTTTCTAATCAGAAACTTAATTCAGAATTTCGGCCAATATTTCATGAGATCGTTCACGCACAGTAAGTCTTTTTCGGTCTTATTTCGTTTGCTGCTTTCGACAGAATTTGACGCCTTGCATATCGAAGTACAATCGTCTCATTTTCGGTAAGCTTTGATTGGTTGACTGTCTGACTGGTTTGATTGCGTTTGTATGTATATTACCAGCAACGAAAAAAACAACGGTCTTGTTGCAATTTTTAAATAAAACAGTTTCCTCTAGGAGATTTTCGATTGCGAAATCTGATTTTGCTGATTATGAGAAACGGATTAACAATTGCCTCGTAAAGGATTAGTTTTTGACAAAAGGTGTGTTAATATGTTAGTTTTTCCCAGAAAATGAGCTGAATCGCAAGTGCAGCTTTATAAGCGTCTTCAACACATGCTGTCTGGAAATTACATTAGAGCTACTGAAAATTAATGACATGTCCCAGCCAAAAATACTTGAAATTATCCAATTCACGATGAACGTGTAAAAGGGACTTTACCTTTCGCTTGCGTTTTAGCCTGAGCCATTAGCACTGATTCTCCAAAGGAGATTAGACATCTTTTAGTATTTTGTCATGTTTCTATTTATATTGGAAACTAGACAGAGTATTAAATTCTTCCGAAACAAGGTGACGTGAATAATCAATCCTTTATGCTCAAGACCTGTGACATTTTAACTGGGGAAAAAGGACTATAATAGGCGTGTATCAGTTCAGCTCTGAATTTGCTATTGTCTTGGGAATGAAATCTATATGATAGATCTACTATGACGCTGGGATTATGTGTTTTCGCATGAACTCTGTTCTTTCCATTAGAAATTTCTATCATACTTTCCTCGGGATAGTTTTTGATGTGGCGTAACGCTATGTAACGTCTTCTAGCATTAAATAACCTGGTCATCTAGATCATAATATGCCTGATCGACTGATCCGCTCTCCAGGCTACAAGCCACTAGGTGTCTGGATTCCGAACTTCTCATGTGGCAGCAATTTTTTACGGGTTCTAGTGGCTTTTTTATGCTAGGTAAATACTGCATGTTGGATCATCATGTTGACGATTGCGTTGGTGTAAAAACAACTGATGGCTTGTCTAGCCGATAAAATTCCAAGAACTCATCTTCCTCCTATCCGGTTGAGCAGATTGGGAAAGTCTGCCTGTATCTTTTGGATAGTGGTAGATCTAGAGGTGTGTATTGACGACGAAGGTCCTGACGACTTCATCGAGTTGTCCTCGCATCTACTAGGCGAAAAGTCAGATGGTACGAGTAGTCATACAGATAGCGAGATTTTACGATCTGATTTATGGAGCCGCGAGCGAAACCACCGACCGCTGTGCGACCACCAATGCACATACATAAGGTTACGTTGATCCGCTGTCTCGTATTATCGTATCTATTCACAGGGAGATGTGAACATAAGATAATTGGGCAACTTTCCTTCATGATGAATTCTTCACTAGGAAGCCTTATTTTTTTCTTTCCACGCTGCCGATAAAACGGAATGACTTTAAACCTCCGATGCCCGAACTTGGCGAACACGTTTAGGACTACCTAAATGTTTTGTCCGTGCGGGAATCCCCAAATCTAATTGTTTCTGCTTCGACTTATTTTCAGGCAAACTTTGAGGCAGAAAGCCGCTATTGGGTCAACCAATGGTCGAATGACCTTGAAAGCAGTCACCTATGAGCTGGAGCATAAATGTATGTGCATATCCAGTAAATGACGAAACAGATATTCACTTAAAATTCTTAATGCCTCAAAAACCGAATCAAATAAATCAACCCAACCACTTAAAAATCGATCACTTAACACTCGACACCAATTCGCATGCAATAGAGGGTCATAGACGAAAATATGAGCCCATTAAGTACAGTAGACAACCTTGAGCCAAATTCCCCGGCGTTTCTTATTGTCGTGTCTTGATTTTAGCTCTAATTCTGAAATCTTCTCTCTGGAATTTATGGTAATGTTAATATGCGGAAACCATATTCCTGTGCCCAGCCAACAAGCATTTTTAATAAATTTGAAAATCCCGAAAACATAAACTTTCTTGTCAAACTAGTAAGAAACGAAGACGGAAACTTTAAACTGATGTATGAAACATTTTATTTAAAAATCTAGAGGTAAATAGAACTAGTGCATGATATACCATGTCAGCTAGTTAGCTGCTTGATTCGGAGCAAGGTTCTCCTAAATGAGGATCTGCACTGTTGTGAAAAATCTCCGCGCATTGTTGGAGATGAACTTGTTTGTTTTAAGTAGTCATAGGCAGAGATATTGCCAAAGGCCCCTCTGGTGACTGTAGATTAAGATAAAGTCAAAAATACCAAGTGAGCATGTAGTTTTGTCCATGTTAAGGGCTATTTGTGGCTTAAAATGTTGTGTTCTTTCACACGACCGTGAAGGTCATTAGGCCAGAAGATGTCCTTGAAATGTCAAAAGGCTAGTGCCTATATACTGCTTTCTCGGAAGTTGTTTTGCCTCTAAGTAACGATGTGGTCATATGTATACGCTGGTATATACATTAAATATTACCGCTGTTTGACTGTCCCAATATAGGGTCGCAAATAGCACACTCTTGGAGGAATAAAAACATCCCCTACCATTGCAAAAAGGTTTTGGTTATGGAGGTTTGCACACGACTAGTCAGGCATTTTGCCTCTTTACCAAAGTGAAATCAAAGACAAATTTATGAATTTTTTTCATTTTTGTATTCGCCTGACTAGGCCTGGACACACCATAATAGTCCTCAAGCGACTAAAGCGATATTAGTCTGATTTTTATAATTTGTCCGCGAGCTTAAAAAATGTTTAAATAAATCACGTCTTATTAGCGAAAAGAGAATTCTCAGCGACTTGAAAAGCGTGTTGCCCCTACCACCAGATCGCCTTTTCTTCTCATTTACGTGCGGGGTTGCACGTCTCTGCTTCTTTTGTACATGTATATAAACGAAAATTCGAGGTCAGGATAAATTATCCCGTTCAGCATCCGCAAAGGAAGACGAAGATGAAAAAGAGCCGATTTCATGGACTCCACTGTACTTGTGCTGACGTTTTGGAAACTTCTTCGTTTCCATAAGCCAGAAGGCAGGCCAGAGGTCGGGCGTCAGGCATGCCTATAACGCGAAACAGGCGGCGAGACAGAACAAATCTAGACTAACAGGAACAGACACCACACCATCCTGATGATGGAAAGGAGAAGGTTTCCGTAACGTCAGGATGAAATCGCCTTTTCTCTTCTTCATCTTCTTCCGGGGATTATGAACTGGAAATATATATATATATATATATATATATATATATACATCAAGCAATTAATTTCAGAACTTACTCAGTGCAGGACATGGAGTCAAGTTTCGGGGAGACGACCAGTTAAGCATTTCAACTTTTACCAAAGTGAGCTCAAAGACACAGTTAGGACATTTTTTCGTATATGCTTAAGTAAATATTAAAAGAGGCAGGCTCGTCGGAAAACCGAAATGAACTCGTGAATTTTGAAGCTGTTTACGCTACCACGTCGTCAGAGCGGGGAGCGGAATACTCGCGCTAGTGCGCTGAGGGGGCATCGAGGTTACATTGACAAAACAGACGTCCATACGAGGAACTGAATAGCATGCCTAGATAGGCGTCAAAAGTTAGGCGGAAATGTCAAGGGTTTCAGTTAGGGTTCCCTGTGCCGGGGACGCGCGAAATCCGTGATATTCTACGTGGCCAGCGTAAACGTAGGTGCAGTTATCGCATGAAATGCGGCAAATGGCAATTGTGTACCGCTCCTTCGGTATGGGGTGTTTTACGCGGGATAATGTTGCACGCAGGGAGGACGCCAGATTATCGGCGATGAAGATGCCAAACTGAGCTACTTGTCGGGCGATAGCTTCGGGAATTCTTGGCATGCAGGGCAGGGAGTAGAAGTTCCGTGACTGCCTGTCTCCGTTAAAGTCCATGTCTTGTTATTGTTCCTGGCGTCTGAGACTGTTTTTCACAAAGCTGACCGGATATCCGTTGAGTCTGAATAACTGATACAAGTAAGCCAGTTCTTTCTTGAGTAAATCCTCGCCAAAAATCGAAACTCGATTCTTCTAATAGCATTTTATTTTTCATTGCATAACTTTGTAACGCACACTGCGTCAGTTATTCAGCATATACATATTTATATACATGAGATGGTGCTAAAAAAGACAAAGGATAACAGGATGGCTATTCCTGGCTTATTAATCGTCATCAGTCATATATATATATATCGGTTTGTGCCCATATATACATTGGAAACCCCCTTTTGGTCACCGTTATCTCATTGCGGAGCGCAGTGATCTCGCTCCGCCCGGTAAGTACCCCACACCAACAGCTGTGACTCATACTTGACTCGGGCGCCTTTTTCGACGAAGAAAAGGCGTTTTTAACTCTGTATGGTTTTCTGTTATTCCACAGTCTGTAGGTTTCGAACTCGCAAATTCTCCATTCAAAATGACATAAAGTTTGAGACATTAAGGTTCGACATGGCGTTTGAGTGGAGAAAGTGGAATGCTACCACGCTACCTGGCGGTATTCGTCCCTTGTTGCGTCCCTATATTGGTGACAAAAAAATTCGCTTCTCCCAACCCGAAGCATCAACGTTTACTGCCTCCTTGAGTGCGTTCCTCGCCGCCTTTGTGACTTGTCGGGAGATGGAGTTTTTGAGTCAAACTTTTGATTTTCCATCCAATGGGATTTAGAGGAGTTCATCCTAGCTGATAAAATTAACTATACCAAAAATAAAAACGGGTCCAATTACTGTCTTTGTAACGAATCATATATCGGCGGGCCTTGCCCCTCTAAAGATCGTTCATCTTCACTCATTTTATGTCCTGTAAAATGATTTTCTGTGAAGTACATTCGACAACTCGGGAGTTTGTCCTATGCCGCAGTTTGTGTGCAGTTAAATTCCCTGTGTAAGAAAAGTCAATAGTAGCACGCCTAGTCCAACTCATATCGCAGAGACTTAGTTGACTTTGTTGCATTTTTTCAGAATTCCCCGTGAGTAAGATGTAGAAAGTTACACGAAGGGGGATTTACTGAAGGGCAGCTGCAAAGCTTCTTAAAACAGACGGACTGCAACCTACGGTTTCACTGGCAGAGACCTGAGGGCGTTGCCGATTCGTGCTCTGGACCATCGTGTCTGAACAGGTTCGCAGCAATACCTGTTGCTATTACAACACGCGGGGCGGCGTAGGGGGGGGGGGCATATCGCTGTGCGTTCACCCTCTCCTAGTCAGTCTAACCGCACATTCACGTTCAAACGTGAATCACATGGGCACACACACACACGCGAGCAAATTAATTACATCGCTAAACTAGCCCTTTACTCTAGGTTGACGTCAGCAAGCGGATGCCGTCATGACTGCTAATACCGGGGCCACATTAGTTACTCCGCCTGAAAGATACCGTACTTTGACGTAAGTCTGAATGCTGGAACTAAGTGTTGTCTGCCTGGTCGTCCACCAGGTTCACTCATCTTTCCAGCCCAGACATTTTCCCCGTTTGGTCTTAATTAGTCCTATATTCGTTAGTTGAAGAGCATTTCACGCTTAGCCGGCATTTTCTAAAGTGCAGTGAGGCTTGTTCCTACTTGTGGTTTTATGCTTGCCCATATGGATAACTCTCGGCTAATTTATTCACCTCGTCAAATTAAATCGAAAATTGCGAACGAGTAAGTATAAGGGATGCTCGCATAAGCATCTAACTCAGTCATCTGTGGCCGTGGTCAAGGGAGAGAAATCAAGAATTCCGGATGATAAGTTAAAAGGGCAGACTGGGGCATGTTGGATATTTGACGTTTCAAACAACTGGGTCTGCTTTAAACCACCAAAAAGATAGAAGGTAGGAGTAAATGGCCTTCAGCATTGGTCGACGTCGTCCCAGTAGAAGGAGCTGCGATCACTGGAGCAAGAAGTTTGTTGGTCTGACGTTTCGGATTTTTCCTCGACCCCATCATCAGGGAAAGTCGTAGATAAGGGTAGTGGAGGCACAAGGGGTGCAGTATTTATAGTAGGTACAGTAGATGTGCTAACTCATGAAATGTCAACCAAAATTTCGAAATGCGTTCTCGTTTCGAAGAGATAAATTAAGTATTGTTGTACAACTAATCATGATTCAGCATAAATCTATAATGATCCGGTTACCTCAGGGTGTCGGCTTTCGAAGCAACTTATTTTCGGCTGCATGCAAGATCTATACTCTGCAAAAAATGACTACATATGTAGTATGCAATTTTCTCATTGATTTTCGATGCCTTTGAAAATTCAATTATATTTCATGGAAAACATGTATAAAAATATTCATCCTTTTACTTATTCGGTAGAAAATCACGTCTTCTTCCAATTTCATACTCAAAAGAAGAGTATAATTCGGTTTTAAAAAAGTTTCGAATTGTGAGATTTTTTAATACCGTTAAATGGCCGTTCATGAAACGTCATGTATCTACATTTACGAATGTGGCTAGTAAAGTTAACAATATTGCTCAAATCCATTGCTTAATTTTATGAACCTCATATGGTCTCCTCTTAACACCGAAGAGAAATGCATGCAATATTGTTAACTTTACAACCCACATTCGTTAATGCAGATACATGACGTTTCATGAATGGCCATCTAACGGTATTAAAAAATCTCACAATTCGAACCTTTTTTAAAACCGAATTATACTCTTCTTTTGAGTATGAAATTGGAAGAAGACGTGATTTTCTACCGAATAAGTAAAAGAATGAATATTTTTATACAGGCTTTCCATGAAATGAAATTGAATTTTCAAGGGCATCGAAAATCAATGAGAAAATTGCATACTACATAAGTTGTCATTTTTTGCAGAGTATGGATCTTGCATGCAGCCAAAAATAAGTTCTTTCGAAAGCCGATCATTATAGATTTATGATTCATCCTGATTAGTTTTACAACACTACTTAATTTATCTCTTCGAAACGAGAACGCATTTCGAAATTTTGGTTGACATTTCATGAGTTAGCACATCTACTGTTGTGGGACCACATGCGTACTATAATTAGCGGCCCTCCCGATCACCGCTGGGGGGTCGTAATTAAGGGAATGATGGGTCGTCAGTCCGCGTCCGAGTCATTAATTTCCGCAATTTTATCACCCGTGTTGAATGTGTGCGGGATGGTCACTCGGCGGCTTGGCTCATTGTCACTAGCGCTCTCGCCACGCAACTGATTCCCCTGCACAGGAATGTATCGGAACAGAATACGGTAAAAGGAGGTCATTGAGCTTGTTGGTGGCTTAAGCGCCCGTGAACTATGACTCAAGCAACTCGCAGCTCAAGCGGCCTCTTGAAACTTGAAAATATGGCCGAGTCCCGTGAACTGAGCCGTTATCTGGGAGCTATCGTCATTCCTCCTTGCCGCCGCTGCTTGACAAAGTTGTGCGGATAGCAGTAAACTCTCAGTGCCCGTCGCAGATATTGTAATTCAGCAACTTTGTCTTCCGTTTCACTGCAGTGCGTCTCAATGCGCCAGCATAGCCCTCCTTTGGCTGACCAAAGTAATTGACCACTCGGGGAGCGCGCAAGCGCTTGAGCCAGATGTCCGAGCAATCATAACGTCCACATCCAACACGCGTGATGAGATTTCAGCAATTAACCACTTGCATGCCGGCCTCAAGCAATTAGCGCACCAGCGGGCAATGATTCTTGATGAAGGGGGACGTGATTAATTACTATAGATATGCTGTAGCATAGCGACTGCATCCTATAAATACTGCAACTTTCTGTGCACGAGTCACCCTTTTCTGTCCCTGTCTCTGATGATGGATTCAAGTGAGAATCCGAAAAGTCAGGCTAATAAAGCCCTTGCTTTAGCGATCGCTTCTTCTTTTACTCAACTTTTTCCTGGAACGCGCATCTTCGCTTGTATCGACTCCACTACCCTTATTTGCGACGGTCTTCGATGACAAGCTCCAGTGAGAATCCAAAACGCCAGGCCAATAATCTTCTTGTTCCAGTGATCTCATCATCTTCTTCTGAACTGCTTCCTGGAACTCACCTGTTCGCTCCTATTGGCAAACGTCCCAGTAGTTTATCCTCGGTTCCCGCCAACTTAATTACTTGTCACCGCCTGATTAATCTTGTAGCACTCGTCTACTTTCGTGCACATGCGGAGTGACCGATTGAGGGACTGAGGACTGGAGACTCATTGGCTTTGTTGGACCTCTCACGCAAGTGACACCTAATTTTCTCTCTGTGAAGGTCCGGTAGCTTCTGCCAGGACCAGGTCATGCATCGCACGTGTGGATGAGTTATTTAGCTCTGAAGAAGATGCGACCACTGGAAAGGGAATTTTATTTGCCTGACCTTTCGGATTCTCACTCGAACGCATCATCTGCGACTGTCTCTAATAATGGGTTCGAGTGAGAATTCGAAACGTTAGGACAACAAACTTCTTGTTCCAGTGATTTTATCTACTCCTTCTTCTTCTTCTTCTTCTTCTTCTTCTTCTTCTTCTTCTTCTTCTGAACTGCTTCCTGGAACTTTCCCGTTTGCTTCTTTTGGTAATTTGTTATATAAT
Organism: Spirometra erinaceieuropaei; assembly: GCA_902702965.1. NCBI lineage: Eukaryota > Metazoa > Platyhelminthes > Cestoda > Diphyllobothriidea > Diphyllobothriidae > Spirometra > Spirometra erinaceieuropaei. The sequence continues at coordinate 708,380 of CACRXP010000227.1, forward strand.
ACTTCAGTTGCCTTAGGATGTCGGCTTTCGAACGAACTTCCTTCCGGCTGCATGCAAAGACTACACTCTGTAAAAATTCCTACTTAATTAGCATGAATGTTTCTCATTTATTTTCAATGCCCTTAAAAATTCAATTATATTTCATAGAAAATACATACAAAAGAATTCATTCTTTTGTTCATTCGGTAGATAATTACGTCTTCTTCTAATTCTATGCTTGAAGGAGAGTCATATTGCGGTTTTAAAAAGTTTCGTATTGTGAGATTTTTTAATACTGTTCATAAAACATCGTGTCACCAAATTTATTGATGTTGCTTATAAAGCTTACACTATGGTTCATATCCGCTGCTAAATTTTATAACCCCACACAGTCTCCTCTTAGTAGCGTATAGGAATGTATGATTTTACATACACGGAAATTATACAGCCTGTAATTTGGAGACCCTGAATGCAAGTTTAACAGCAGGCGGGATTCAAAATCATTTGGGATTTGGAAAAATTTTTAACAACTGAATTATACCCTTTTTTCAAGAATAAGGTCTAAAGAAGAAGTAATTTTCTAATAAACGAATGGATGAATATTTCTGCTCATATTTTCGATGAAATGTAATGGAATTTATAAGTACCTCGAAAATCTATCATAAAAATTCACGATACCTAAGCAGACACTTTTGCGATGTGTCGTTTTTGCTGGCGGCCGGAAAGAAGTTCAGTCAAAAGCTGACATCCCGACGTAACTGAATTACTTTGGGATTCTGCTGCAAGATTAGTAATAAAACCTTACTTAAAGCAATTTTTCAAGCCGAAAACGCATTTCAGAATTTCGGTCAATATTTTATGACTTAGCACATCTACAGTATATCCTCCGGCACTCAGACTTGAATTTCATTAAAAAAATCATTCTCTTTCTTTCTAATGCACTGTTACCCCTCCCCCCACACTCTGTTGATGATACGAAATGTGTCCGCCAGATGGTTTGTCCGCCTACTCTGGAGTATGCTGGCAGTCGGTGTTATTCTCCCCAAGTTGGTATACTAGGTCGACGGTCGTCTTCATCTGTCAAACGGTTTGCCGATTAAATCCTGCGGGATCGGGCGCCTTCTTGCAGCGGAGTGCGATCTCCTCCCCCCCTCCTCATTTACGATCCGCGCTCCCCCACCTAAGCACCCATCGGCGAACCCCAGTCCTCATGAATCCACAACTTCTCGATTGTCAGGAATTGAAAGGGCAAGGACTGAGACAAGGAGATAACCGAAAAAATTTGGGAAGCCCGGTAGCATTGTTAATAATAATTCCGTTCTTGCTGTCTCAGGAGTAGAAATCCCACTTTTCCCCACTCTATCTCCCCTTTCTCGTCTTCCATCCCATCTTTCGACCTCCGCTTTAATTGTAACCTCTTCCACTTATCAAGATACAGCTCTCATGTTTTACATTTCCTTATTTCCTGCTTAATACGATTCTTATCGGTCTCCCTCCCAAAACATTTACGAGTCAGCTTGAGGTAAAAAAGACTACACCTTGGCAGGCGGTGGCTCTCAGAGAGGTGTTATGAAAGTGCTTTCCTAATTTTACGCCCTTCGTATCCGTTTACGCGAATTTTGTGACACCGACGTGGTCTAGACAGAAGGCAAGTCTCGAATTATTGTCCGACAGTTGTTTCCCCCTCCCGAACCTTCAAAAATACACACTATTTTTCAAGGTCATTACTACTTAGATTGGTGGATTTCATTTAAACGTTATTTATATTGATTGTAGTTTTGACGTCTTAGTGTTTCATAATACTTTCATAATACTTTTACCCCCCTGAAATTCTTGGTCATATTCAAGGCAAAGCGCTCTCTTTACTGAGAAATTACTTGATTCGGAAGGCGAATTCATCCCAGCTTTCATTTAAAACTCCTGTTGTATCAGAAGAACTTCTGTCAACTTTCGAGGTACATCTGTTACATCAGCTAAAGCCATAGGTCGACCTTGGTCATTACGACCTTCAGAGCCCGTCCCGAAAAGAAAGAAAAGGTGCCCGACGCCGGTTGAGAGGATACTGCATTATTTGCAGAAATATTAGAGAACCGAGTGGAACCAGTTGTCAGCCGGACGAGTAAACACGTCCCTTTCGCGAGAGCGGTGTCACGAGTTATGGTGGGGAATGTCACGGCGCCTTGAGCGAGAGCGTGCCTGAGTCGACCTTGAATTCGATTGGCTGATATGGGTAGTCGTGATTGGCCAAGAACTAGAGAGGCACTGGTGCGTAGCTACAAGCACTCACGAAAGACAGGGCTGCAATGGGCGTCCGAAATAAGACTCCTAGACCTCTTTCAAGCCCTGCCCATTCCTGATTACATTCCTCTATGATCCTAAAACTTGTCAACTCGACGTTAGACTTATTTCTGTAAGGACACGTCAGCTTCAGCTGTGTATAGGTTTTTGACAGTTTTTGTCTTTGTGAGATTAAGTCTACGTGGACAGACAATATTAGCTTGTAGTGCATTGAGCTACTCCAGTCTTTCAAGCACGAAGTTTGAAGAAAACGCAACTTCCTGCTAACATAGCCTTTTTCTACACCTAAAACTGTGTTCAAAAAACACATTGCCTGCGCCTCGAAAGCTGTGTAAGTGACTGTAGAAATACTCAGTCAGAACGCAACATGCTACCGAGTGTAAATTTATTCAGCAGTACAGTAAGTGGGCTAACTCATGAAATCTCAGCAGAAATTCCGAAATACATTTCCGTTTTGAAAAGATTAACTAAGTAGGGTTGTAAAACCAATCATTGTGCAGCGTAATTCTACAATAATTCAGTTACTTCGATATGTCGGCTTTTGAACAAACTTCTTTCCGACTGCGTCTAAAAACCATGCTCCATAAAAATGACTACTTAAGTGGCATGCATTTTTTCATCGATTTTCAATGCCCTTAAAGATTCAATTATATTTCATGGAATCATGCATAAAATATTCATTCTTTTGCTCATTCAGTAGAAAATTACGTCTTCTTTCGATTTTATATTCAAAGGAAGGATTTAATTCAGTTTTAAAAAGTTTTCTAATTGTGAGATTTTCTAATACCGTGAAACGACCCTTCGTAAAACGTCATATCTCTACATTTACCAATCTGCCTTAAATCCACTGCTTTATTTTATGAAGCCCATACGGTAGAGAAATGTATGGTGTTCCGTACGCGGAAATTATGCAGCTTGTAGTTTGGGAACCCTGAATGCAAGTGTAACGGCAGGTCGGGTTCAAAATTAATCGGGAATTGGAAAAGTTTTATAAAACCGAATTAAAGCCTTCCTTCGAGTATAAAATTGAAAGAAGACGTAATTTTCTACTGAATGAGCAAACGAATGAATATTTTATGCCCGTTTTCCATGAAATATAATTGAATCTTTAAGGGCATCGGAAATCAATGAAAAAATGCATGCTACATAAGTAGTCATTTTTTACGGAGTATGGTCTTTGGATGCAGCCGGAAAGAAATTTATTCGAAAGCCGGCATCCTGGGGTGATTGAATTATTATAGAATTATGCCGCATGATGATGGGCTTATAATCCTACTTACTTAGTATTTTCTAAACGGAAGCACATTTCGGAATTTCTGTTAAGACTGCATGGGTTAGCTAACTTACTGTATGTTCCGTTCTAATCAATTTTATACCGCCTTCTGTCTGAAGGAATATCGAAGAATGTCGGTGTGAAGGGTATGAGCTTCGACATATACTGAAAACACAAAATAGGTATGGTTAGCTATAATCACTCTGTTTCCCTGATTTTTCGCAGAGACAAAATTTGGTTTCAAACGGTGTGGAGTTATATGGAATCTAAGTCAGAAATTGTAAATACACTCTGAATTTTCCCCTAAGGTATTCTCAGGACACCATGATTGCTTTACCAAAAGCGCCACCTGGATGCCTTTGCAGTCTGATTTGCTAAAGACATTGAGGAAATCTTCGTCGAATTCTAGCTGGTGTTGTGCAAATTAAAACAATCTGCCCGTGCAGTCGAGGCGAGCTAGATTGTCTAAAAAAGTGTCTTGCCTATGCGACAGCAACAGTGTGTCCGCTCACCTTTAGGCAAGACTAAAAGTAAGTGTGACGGAAATATTATCGCCTCTCCTAGGGAGGAAGGGAGAAGAATTCCCAGATCTGTTTTTGTAATTGCACTTACAAGTGCCCTGGTCAAAAGAGGCTCTTGTAGGGAGTTTTTATTACCTCTCCTTTCGGTTGCATATGCCATTTTGGCGGCTTTGCCTACGGCTTCGCCCTTCAGAAAGGCTACCAGTTGACCTTGACTTGCGTGCAACTCCATTGGCTTCGAAAAGGCGTCTGGCGTCGCCTCCTGGCTATCGCGTAAAAGTGCACTTTCGCAGGAGGAGGAGGAGGAGGAGGAGGAGGAGGAGGAGGAGGAGGAAGGGGGGAAAGAGGAGGTGCAACTACCCTAGTGCCAGCGTAAAGAAAAATATTTGTTTCCCTTTACCTAGGCACGTGCGCTAACTCGGGCCTCATTGAGATCCTCGCAGCCAAATGCCAAACAACTGGATTTGGAGCGTTCTGGGTGAATGGTTGGTCCAAGGCGCAGTCTAAACGCACATATGTACGGTGTAGTTAATTAATGGGCGAGCGGTGGTGATGTGCGAGGATTGGGCAACAGAGTGGGTGACTTGTACAACCAAAACCTACTGCCCTCATTCTTACCCCCCAAGACAACGGGGACTACGAGTCGGTTCTGTTGCTGACCACGCACTACACTTCTCGTTGTCTGAGTGCCGCACGGGTTTGTTAGTTTCCGCCACCAAGAGAGGTAGCGTTGTCACGCCTCGACAGTTTGCCTTCGAGGAAGGCTTTCAGTCTGACCTTGGCTCTCGTAGAGGAGGTTTTCCAATCAGATTTCGGCATTGGTACAGAGAAGGACCCCACTTAACTGTCAGTAGACTGTGGATCGTGCCATACGTGATTTATGGTAGAGGGAGTTTTATGGGTGGGACAGCACGCTAGACAGTAAGTTGGCAAACTGAAAGAAAACACAGAAAGCGCCAATACTTTTGCCAAAAATCTTATCTTACGCTATTGTACGACAATCAAAATGAGGATAGTAATTAAACAATAAAGCAAAAAATATATTTCACAAAATAACGGTATTTGAGTTAAGCTGTGAGGTCATGGGAAGTAATCGTAGGTGGCAGTGTAACTTCTGCAACAGCCTGCAAATGTATGCCAAGATACAACCCCAAATGACACGATCCACAGTCTACTGACAGTTAAATGGGGTCCTTCTCTATACCTTTGCCCGGATTTCACCTGAGTACTCCTCCGACAGCGAAATGTGTTCCCGTATTGGATTACGGCACAACAGCATCAGTCGCTTCTGGGGTTCGTCGCCGGAGATTTCGACGGACACAGACCATGACGTAACCGCAAATTTTGTTAAATTGAAAGAGACTTGCTCTACCTTTACCTGTGGTGCCCTGGGCGCCTCCTCGTCTGTTCATGTGCAATCCTGTCGGTTGGTTTAAATAATGGACCGGATGTGGTTAGGTATCCCCATCTGAAGAAAAAAAACCCCAGTCACCTCTAATACGGGACCGGTGGTGATAAGGATTTTTACAGGGGTGGGGTCGGGATACTCGTAAGCGACGATGTCAAGTACTTGCACACAAAAGAAAACTATTGAGAATGTGCGGTCGTACTTTGAATGGTCGATAGATAGTTGCACTGCCCCCTAACCCTAACCCCTAAGTATGGCTCCTAACCCTAAACCCGAACCCCTAGCCCTAACTCCTTACCCTAACTCCTAACCATAACCCCTTACCATGACCCCTTACCCTAACCCTTAACACTAACCCCAGCAATATTGTGTCCAGTAGGTGGGGCTACCAAAGCATATCTTAGCAAATAATGTCATAATCTTAACTGGCAGACAGTGTAAGGTGGCATGACCTGCGTCCAAAATCTACACAGAATGATTATTCTGCTAATTACCGCAAGTATGCAACGCTTTATGACGTGACAACAGACTGAAACTGTGGGACACGAATCTGGCCGACGTTTGCAGAGCACTCAGTAGGGGCCGGTTACGCTGTTTTTGGAGGAGGAGGAGGAGGAGGAGGAGGAGGAGGAAGAGAAAGAGGAGGAGAAAGAGGAGGAGCTAAAATCATGTGTAATATTTCACATATATGTGGACAACGACAGCCACACACTTTCCGACCTTTAGCCAAGGTTAAGACAAAATGAACGGTCCCGACCGCGCTTGCTACGTTAAGTAAAGTGAGCAAATTCGTGGAATGCCTTTCGCAGTCTTACTTCAAGTGCTTTCACCAGGGAAGACCCTCCACCCCAACCCCACCCTTTCCAAATGCCAGTACGCATATTGCTTCCAGGTCCTGTGCGGCAAATATTCGTCCTCAGTGAGTGCATATTGGCAGGAGAGAGAGGGACATACGGACTTTGTTTTGGCGGTACAGAGAAAAAAGGGTGGCATGAGGGAGTTTTTGTGATGTAATCTCGTGTACCACCGACTGCCTTGGCGGTCAACTGTCAAAGGTGAGTGGTTGCTTCGGAGCGTAGTAAACAGACGTGGGGTGGGCAGCCGCAAACGTTAGCAATGGACCGCGCATCTACAGGTGCTTATACAGCAATTTAGGTCACGCCTTCGTAAGGCAGGCGCAGAAGTCCGTGGGCTACTCCATTTTCCGTCTTCTCACTTTACCGTTTGGATAAACGTCCCTTTCTCATGGCGCCTAAATATTAAAAGTCAGGAAGAAAGGGGGAGAGAGAGAGGAATATGCTTTATTTTGAAAGTTATATTCAAGATTTTAGTGGGGGTCAGTTACCCTGTCCTGGTCCCCAGTGTAAACGCAATTTGTGCATTGCAAGTAAAGTAAGCCGAACGAGGATGCTGAAATCGTTATTGGCAAAGTTGCCAAAGCTAAAACGGAAAAGGGCGACCTGACGTTTCGGTTCAGAGATAGGGTTGGTTTTAGGGTTTGGGTTAGTGTGAGGCTGAGAATTGAGTTTAAGGTTAGGGTTTGCGTTAAGTTTAAGGGTTCCGGTTAGTGTTAGGGTCTGGATTGCGATTTAGGTTTACATTTAATGTCAAGGTCTGAGTTGGGGCAGGGCTATAGTTAGAGTTAAGGTTGGGGTTAGGGTTTGAGTTGAGGTTAGGGTTAGGAGTTGGATCAAGGTTAAGGTTAAGTTTAGGCTTAGGGTTGGGGATAGGGTTCGTGGCGGGTTTAGGGTGAGGTTTAGTGTCTCGTTTAGGGTAAGCGTTAGGTCTATAATTACGTTAAGGTTTAGGTTTACTTTTGAGGCTGGGTTTGAGGTATTGCTTCCCAGCTTTTCCTGTCAGCCAGGTCTTTGGCGGGTGTTCTATGCTCCCTCCAATCTCGCGGCAGATTTGTCTTACATCAGGTCGCCTTTTTCGTTTCAGCCTCGACTAGTTTCTCCACTACCGATCTCAGCATCCCTCTCCGGCTTACTTTACTTTCAGTGCCGAGATTGCGCTTACACTTGGGACCAGGGCAGCGTACTCTACCCCTGCCACCAAATCAAAAAAACAACTGTATGACGGGTCAATTATTTAAGGCGCGGTAGATGGGAAGGAAGATGTCATACAACGATAAAATAATGAAAAGCAATAACAAATGCGGCATGCTAGAACTTTGTCGATTGTTCTTTCACTTTTAAAAGTGCTAAAAGCCGGGAGTACACCGACGTCACTAAGTTGCCTATGATTGTCTGGTTTATACAATTTTTAAGCACAAATCCAATTTTGCTGCATTGAAACGCGTTCTCTGCCTTGTCCCAATTCTTTTTAATTGATGCAACGAGGTTTTTGATTGGACTGAAGTCTGGACTATTGGCGGGAATGAACATGCTTCTCAGGTCGTGGGAGGAGAGGCAGACTGTAGCCTAGAAATTAGATTACAGTCGTAAGTTAATGTGGAATCATGCCTTTTTGGGATTGAACAGGGGCGCTATCCTGCAACATTACGGTGTCTATTCGACGTCTATTAATGCCGTTGTAACGTAAGCCATCTTTTGCGATTCTGATAAACACCCACCTATCTATGGTCTCCGTTTATGAGTGCAAGATTGGTCCCTCTCCGACTATGATGTTCATCCAAACCATCAGGCATCAACTGTTCTTAAAAGTTGCTGTCGATGCAGTGTGTTATTGTGAGAAGCTCGCCGCCCGTGTAACCACCTCGGCCGACTTCAGAGGCTTGTCTAAAAATAGACCTTATCATGAAAGTAGCGGCTTTTCCAGAATAAACTTCTGTGTTCAATGCATCGTTAAACAGGCGTTTCGCTAATTCAGGTCGACTTCTTTCAGTCTTTTTCTAAATATGCGCGGTGAAGCATTGAAATTCCAGTCTCCCTTGTCTTTGTCGGTAATAACATACTGCTTATATCATGTGCCGCTGTGCGGCTGCTGATTGGGCTCGCGAGAGAGCCCGTAAGGCACAACGGAACGAGTGAGTTCCGTTAGAACGATCGGTGAGCGCCCCCTACCACAATGACAGGCGTTGTCTGTGAACAGCATTGCGGAGCAGATAATGGCACTTTTCTAGGGTTGGACGAATAAAATCGTCTGTTGCTTGCTTGTGGACCGTTCTGGCCCACCCTGCTTAATTCCAGGTACCGTCCTTTTATTAATAAGGGGAAATACTAGCTGACAACTCATGTTCTAACCCTTCAGCTGCCAATTTTCGTATAAACTCCAAATCGACGTCCGACAAAAGGTGCTCCGAAATCCTCATCACCCGGCGTAACACAGAAAAGTGGCGGTCTCCATAATGGTTTTCAGTTTTAAGCAGATCTATTTACTACCTCCTTAACTACTAGCTTGTTTCTGGCCATGTGAAAAGAGGACGATTTGCCGAAAAATTGGAAAGGGATTTCTAAAATAAAGCATTTCCTTTCTCTCTCTCTCTTAAAATAAGTCAGTTTAAGTCCGTTTATTGAGGGAATGAGGTTTTCGCCCTTAAGCTCGCTATTCATATCGACAATCAGAAATAGAATCAATAATTACATCAGCAAATGCGAAAATTCAAAAGTTACCGGTAAGTGTGAGCCAGGCGCAAACGGCCGCCGCTAAAACCATCGTGACTATATGTACAGTAGTCTCTCAGGAAATGAGCATCTAGTCTACACATAAAGGAGTCGCCAGTTTCGGAAAGAACCACCGCATCAGGGAGTCCTTTCCATGCCCCAATGGCCCTGTGAGAGAAGGCGTTCCGTCGGACGTCCGAATGCGCCAGCTTCCTCTGCAGTTTGAAGGGATGACCACGCAAACGGTCAGTCCCGGCCAATTCAAAAAATTCATCAAAGTCTAGGGCGCACTCACGGCCTTTGACGATCCTGTATGTTTGAAGGCGTTTGCCGCGCAGTTGCCTATAATTGAGAGTAAACAGATTTAGTTCGGTCAGCCTGGTTTCGTAAGGCAGATTATCAAGATTCTTGACCATCTTCGTAGCCATCACCTGTACTCTTTCCAGCCGTTGACAATCTTTCTTCGTTCATAGTCGCCAGGCCCGGACTGCATACTCTAAGTGAGGCCGGGCGAATGCTCCATAAGTTTTTCCGAACAGCTCTTTATCGATCTGCACAAATTCTCGCCTCAGCGCAAATAACACCCTTATCGCACTTTTTGGCTGTCCTTTGACACTGTGATGATGGTTTCAGCGAGGAGGTCATTGGGACGCCGAGATCTTTCTGTTTCGCAACATTTGAAAGGTGCTGCCCACCCAGGACGCATTGAAAATAATCATCCTCCTTACTGGTCTTTTTGGTGCGGAGTTTCAGGACCACACATTTGTCCACATTAAAATGTCTCTCATTTTTATTGTAGTAGGCAATATGTTGCTTTGCCGCGAGAAGTAGTCACCTCAGGACAGACCCCACTCCTTCCCTTTTTCACGTCCCCAGTGACCTGTTAGAGTCCGCCGGACAACCGATTATGAGGTTGCGCGCGGTAGCAGGTTGAACATGAAAGCCCCCGCCCACGCGTACCGCATGCGCGCCACTCCCTCGCCCAAAGTGACCAGACTCCACAAAACGCGGAAGCGATATGGAAACTTGCGTATACACATTACAACACCGGTATGGTTGTTGCGTGAACACTGTGTGATAATCCGACGTCTATGAGGGCGTGACCGGATAAACCCATGCAATATCCATGCGCGCTGTATGTGCGTGAAGTAGAGGGAGGTTTAGTACGATTCTAGTTGTGTTGCTTTACTGTAGATGTTATTGTGTGCGCGCTTTGTCGAACAAGTCCATACGGCGTCTGAAGTCGGTGTAGCCAAATAGGATGAACATGACGAATCTGTTGGCATCACTTTGACAGTCGTGCAGCTATGGAATCCCAGGCGATCGACCAGGCGGGTGCGCACATTGTCGCTGTGTCTAAGTTGTTCACATCGAGTGTCCCCTTATTGCGGGCTGCAAAACGGTGGTACACTAAGAACGGGCGAGAGGGGTGTCTCCTGCCATTATGTTGATGGTGTAGATGTTTTTTGATGTTGGATGTAGCTAGTCTTGTTTTTACTACAGTCGATCTGGCGTTGTCTAACAGAAAAAAAATCCGATCCCTGAAAATTTACTGGAAGTGGCAAAATGTGCGTAGGGGTTGGGTGTTGAGAGTGGTTGTTTACGGATTTCCAATCATGCGTGCTTGTCGTCTCGTCTTGGCCTCCGTTAGTAGGCTAGCCTCAATTGTTTCTGCTCCGTTTTTTACGGAAAGTCCGCTCACCGTGTCCTAGGATTTTCAGGTTTCATAGTTACCCTCCAGGCACCCAAGAGAGGCCTTCAGAGTGTCCATGTATTGCGGTTTTTTGTCTGTCTTGCCTGTGAGCAACGCATCGAAATCAACGTAGAAATAGCTGTTTGGAGAGCTCTTGTCAGTCATCACCCTATGAGGTTGGACCCCTTCAAAATGCTGAGGACGTCCGCTCTGTCCGGAACCTTCGTCATCTAAAAGGTACTACTTTGTCCGAGAGCACGACAGTCACTGAGAAAATATCCGTTTGTGATTTCTTGGTGACTGTGTCTGCGATATTTCGGTACACAGAGAGAGTTTGTCTGGCCTTCATTAAACCTGGCGCCACGGCTAAAGTCACTGGTGCGAAAGAAAGACAAATAAAGCGTCAACTAGCCTTATGACGCAGTCTGTCTTGACCCGCTTGTCTGCTATGCCGTGATTCAGCAAACCATGGCCCTCGCAGTCTGTTGTACACTGGCGGCTATCTGGTACCTCGTTCTCTGCAAGTAGATAGGCTCGTGCTCCCGCTAGGTACACAGGTCGTGCGCATGTTTGTCCAGTGACTTGTGTCACCCTTCTCTTTCTGACCCATTTTTGCTGTTAATTAAGATCCTGGTCAAGGGTTTGTTGTGGAAGGGGCGGTGTGACGGTACGCCTAGGTGCGGGTCCCGCCGCGCCAGCCACCTGCGCCTTCTCCCACCTTCGGTCTTCTTGAATGTGACCTGGCGCCGAACTCAGGTAGGGGAGGATGGGGGGAGTGCGGTAGGTGCTGTGCAAGTCCACTGCCACTATAAACTAGTTGATGCGCAGGTCATCGTGCCTGTTCTCACCTTACCGTGAAACACACGTTGGACATAGTCAGTAGGTGGGCTAACTAATGAAATGTCAACCAAAATTCCGAAATGCGTTTTCGTTTCGAAAAGATTGATCAAGTAGGGTTTTAAAACCAATTATTACGCAGCATACTTCTATCCCAAACCAGCTACCGCAGGATGCCGGCTATCGAACGAACTTCATTTCGGCTGCACACAGGAACTACACTCTGTAAAAAAATGACTAATTAAGTAGCATGCATTGTTATAATTGATTTTCGATGCCCTTAGATAGTAAAATGTATTTCATGCAAAACATGAATAAAAATGTTTATTCTTCTACTCATTCGGTAGGAAATTACGCCTTATTTCAATTTTATACTGGAAGGGTTTAATTTGGTTTTACAAAAGTTTCTCATTGTGAGATTTTTTTAATACCGTAAAATGGCCGTACATTAAACGTCATGTCTTCGCATTTACCAATGTGACTTCTAAAGTTAACAATATGGCTTAAATCCACTGCTTAATTCTATGAACCCCATATGATCTCCTATGAATACCGTGGAGAAATTTACGGTTTTCTGTAAGCGGAAGTTATACGGCTTGTAGTTTGGAAACCCTCAATGCAAGTGTAACGGCAGGTCGAATTCAAAATTATTCGGGAATTGGAAAAGTTTTTGAAAATCAACTTAAACCCTTGCTTCGAGTATAAAATTGAAAAAGACGTTCTCTCCTACCGAATGAGCGAAGGAATGAACATTTTATGCTTGTTTTCTATGAAATATAATTGACTTTCTAAGGGCATCGAAAATCAATGAGAAAATGCATGCTACACGAGTAGTCATTTTTACAGAGTATAGTTCCTGCATGCAGCCGAGAATATGTTTTTTGAAAGCTGACGTCCTGAGGTAACTGCATAATTATGGAATTCTGTTGCAGAATGATTGATTTAACAACCCTGCTTAATTAATCTTTTCGAAACGAAAACTCATTTCGAAAGTTCGGTTGGCATTTCATGAGTTAGCTCTTCTACTGTAGTCGGGAACGACGGTCGAACCGTCAGATGATTGGCTAGTGTCCATTCGGAAAATGCACCTCCTAGTAATTCGAAAACCCTGTTAAGTTTTACTGGCTGACATTTGTTTGCGTGGAGTGGTTGGGTAGGGGGCGTTTTCGTGTGGGGCTATGGCAGACAGCGACTGAACCTTCCTCATCAGTTGACGGTTTGAACCTCGTGTGGTAGACCTCGGTTTGTCAATACCGTGTCGCCGATCAATATTTTGCATTTAACGACTGGTCGCAGACGAACGAAACTCAGGAGCACATCCACGCACCTCGCGCCGGAGGTAGAAACATTAACGAATATGTCTCAACTAGCTTAAGAACAATTACTGCGACCGACATCTGAGTCGCCTGAACCCTCGCTTGTCACAGTACATATTGTCCTTCTAACCCTGTTTCCCTGACTTTCGATTTGGAGGCCTTTACAGTAGGTGGGCTAACTCATGAAATGTCAACCGAAACTATGAAATGCGTTTTCGATTCGAAACGATTAATTAAGTAGGGTTGCAAAACTTGTCAGCCTGCAACAGTGTTCTATGACACTTCAGTCATGCCAGGATTCCGGTTTTCGAAATGACTTCCTTCCGGCTGCATGCAAGAACTATACTCTTCACAAAATGACTACTTATGTGGCATGCAATTTTCTCATTTAATTTCTGGTGCCCCTAAAAGTCCAATTATATTTCTTGGAAAACATGCATAAAAATATTTATTCTTTTGCTCATCCGGTAGAACATTACGTCTTCTTTCAATATTATACTCAAAGGATGGGTATAATTCGGTTTTCAAAATATTTTCCAATTCCCAAATAATTTTGAACCCGCTCCATCGTCACACTTAGATTTAGGGTTTCCAAACTACAAGCCGTATATTTCCCGCGTACGGAAAACCGTACATGTCTCTGCGGTATTAAGAGGAGATCATATGGGGTTCATAAACTTTAGCAGTGGATCTGAGCCATGCTGTTAACTCCAAATATTCAAGGCCTAAATGCAATTGCTCTCAAACGCAAACTTGTATTTAGTATCCATTGTATGTATTCAGATTGAAAATATTACGAAGACCTATGTCCATGGCTAAATTATAACAATAAGTATAGCCTACTGCTACATAATTCAGGATTATGTGGATAAAAGAACTGTAACCTATAAAAGACCGGGAACATATATCATTCGTGCAATTCCTTGAAGTGGAAAGGCGTACGCTGGCCATAAACCTTAGACGGGTGCACTACTAAAAATCGCTATACTATTAAACAATTGCGTCCGCGTTTTTTCAACTAAAGGCAATCCAAGTTCCATATGCGGTAGATAATCTAATTCATGATATTTTAACCGAAATTCTAAAAAGCGCTTTCGACTGAAAAAGACTACTTAAGTACAGTTGCAACAGTAGTCATCGTGTTGCATAATTCCATAATAATTCAGTTACTTCAGGATACCGGTGTCTGAACAACCTTCTTTCCGGCGGCCTACAAGAACAGCACTCTGCAAAAAATGCCTACTTATGTAGCATTAATTTTCCTCCTTGATTTCCGATGCCCCTATATATTCAAATATATTCTACAGAAAACACGCATTAAAATATTCATTCTTTTACTCATTTAGTGGAAAATTATGTCTTCTTTAGAAGTTATACATGAAGAAAGGCCGTGATTCGACTTTAAAAAACATTTTCAATTCCCGAATAATTTGGGACCCGACCTACCGTTACACTTGCATTCAGGGCTTCCAAACCTCAAGTTGTATATTTTCCATGTACGAAAAGTCTTATATTTCTATACGGTACTAGGAGGAGATCATAAGGCGTTGAGAAAGTTTGGCAATGGACTTGAGCCAGATGGCGAACATAACAAGCATCATTAGTAAATACAGAAACACGATTTTTTATGGACAGGCATTTCACGCTTTTCAAAATCCTATAATTAGAAACTTTTAAAACCGAATTGTACTCTTTCTTCACGTACAGCAATTGATCAAGACGTAATTTTCTACCAAATGATTGAAAGAAGGAATATTTTTGGGCATGTTTTCTGTGAAACATATTTCAATTTATAGGGACAACAAAAATCGATGGGAGAAATTCGCAATAATTAAGTAGTCATCTTTTGCAGAGTGTAGTTTTTGTAGGTGGCCGAAAAGAAGTTTGTTCAGGCGCCGGTATGCCGAAGTAATTGAATTATCATGGAATTATGCAGCACGACGACTACTATTGCAACCGTACTTATGTAGTATTTTTTGGTCGAAAGAGCTTTTCAGAATTTCGGTAAACATTTCATGAGTTAGCACATCTGCCATAAGCCCTTTTTAGTTAAGCTTCGTATATGGGTTTCTTTTGGGAGCGTCAATAAAGACGCTTTAAGTCGTATCCGTGCATCTAGGTGTTTTCAGACGCAGGAGGATAGTTAGCGTATTTTTAAACCGCTGTTGTATCAAACAGTCAGCGGTCAATTATTCCCGCCCCTTTTTTAATAACTCCTTCTGTCAAGTATTCTCATGTTAGAACTTAACAATAAAATCCAGTTTTCTGGTCGCGTTACAAAAGATAGTGCATGAAATACCCAAAAATGTGACAAAGCCTCAAATTTCACACACTATTTCAACCAAAGAAAACATCTCCCGCAGATCTCACGCTTTCACAGACGCACCTATCAGCTGGGAAAATTCATCTGTCTCCCTTATTTTTATTCGCTCGGTGGATGTACTGCTCCTTGAAGGATCATTATGGTTGCATTAGAAAATGAATTCCTTTTGTACAAAATACCGGTAAAGAAGAAGGACACCGCACCGACCATTTCTACCTTGGCTGACGTCATCAGTGGGTCATATTCCAACTTCAGGCTGAGAGGATACAGTGGCTTGATTCGCATTCCTTTTATGATTGGACATAAAGTAGACGATTTTTCCCTTAATCCACATGATTTTTGAACTGCCGGCCACGATCGTCGAAGTGGCGCTCACCCAGCTCTTCTAACTGCAGGCCGGTACGCCGATGATTCCGTGTCGTCCAGTACCTTTAGAGGCGATGCCATAATATGTGGGTTACGCAGTACTCGATAAGTGTTACTGGTAAAGATGCGAGAGAATGAAATGAATGCTTCTGGCACACCCATCACCGTCAACCAACCAGACCCTAACCCCCATGGCTGGGAGGACCCTGAGGCTCGCACTTCTACCTTTTAATAATTTGAGGCCATTTCAACCGCCTTGCCTTTAGGCCACCGCGACCGACCGTTCAAGCGATCGATTGCCTAGGTGGGCTCTGACCCTGAGCTTTAAGGCAAGACGCGCGCGTCCCTGGTTCAGGACAAATCGATTAACGCCGTTTCTGCGCATAGCGACGTTGGGCTGTGCAGCTTCTACGCCCTCCTGCGTTCGCGTTGATTTGACGGCCGGCTGCTGGTGGTAGCGTAGACAAGTTACCTGTTTCGGCCCTGGACTGTGAACTGGGTCAGCGCGTAGGCATCCCCACCGCCGATGGCCTTAGGATCCTGTTTTGCATGTATACTGGGATTGGCGTATGCTTGCATGTACTTTTAGCGAAGCCTTTTGCAAGAGGACAAAATTAATTGGCATAAATGCGCTTCCGCTTACAGCTTTTATGTTGATTGGGACTAATTTCCGGGGGTAAAGTACAAATCGAATCTCAATTGGTGAATGCAAGGTTCCGTATTGGGAATAAGGCCTTAAAATAAACTAAGCAGTCTGCCGCTTCAGATTTAGCAGTTTTCATTTCGACCTTTGTAGAGACTATTGAGAGAATCACTTGCATGAGGTTATTGCAAGTAAGACATGTGCATCTGTTTGAGGAGAGACAAGGACTACTAAATGCCTATTTAGTAGTGCAGGGGGGATTTGTCGACAGATTAGTGCATTTTAGTGCCGTGTTTCCCTTCTTTAAATTAATCAGGAGCAAATTAAAATTACAACTAGCCACGAAGCCAATTGTTTATCTCCATGACAAATAAAGTTCTAGTAAACTAGACTGCAAGGTATTTTGCTATGTAGCAAAGTGAGATTGTACTTCAAGTTCTTTACGTCAAAAATAGGCCCTACAATAGCTTGCGTGTCTCATAAAATGTCAATCAAATTTTTATTTCGATCAGAAAGGTTTACTTAGGTGAGGTTGGGATAATGATTATCGTGCGGAGTATTTCCAAGATATTTTAGCCACTACATGATGATGACTTTTGGTAAGATGCGGCTATGCAGTCCCACCTGATGAAGACGATACTGCTGGGGTTGGGACTAGGGGTTGGAGTTAGGGGTTTGAACAACTATGTTTCAACCGCTCAAAGTGCGACCCGAATTCTCAATAGTTTTTTTACATACAACTACTTGACCTCGTCGCGTGTGCGTTCCCCGGCTCCACCTGTAATAAGCCCTATTACCCCCAGTCCCGTATTACAGGTGGCTGGGGTTTGTTTACTTCAGGTGTAGCTACATAACCACATCTGACTCGGCTTTGAATAAGCATCTTTCAGGCCGTTTGTAAAAGCCACGCCCGGGAATAAATTGTTACTTCAGTAGTCTGGATCGTTTCTATTAATTTTCGACCCCATTCTAGACTTAAATTTAATTAATAAAAAACATAATAGACAAAAATTTTCTCTTTTGCTCATTTGGCAGCGAATCGCGTCTTCTCGAAGAGGAGGAAGTTTACGCCTTTTAGGAATTTGCTGAAAATCTTGGAGTGCTACTTTCAAAATAAGAAGTGTTCATCTCTCACTCTTTTGTAATTATGAGATTTATTAAGACCGCGGAGTGTTCATTCATATTGTATCATGCCTCGTCCTTTTATTAATGTTGCTTATGAAGTAAATAGCATGGATCAAATTCACTGCAAGATTTTACGAGTTCCACATTAAATCTCCTTAAGCGTAAAGAAGTGTATTTCGGAGACTCTGGGGACGAGTGGAACTTAAAGTCGGGTTCAAAATTGCTCGGGGATAGGGGTGACTTTAAAACCGAAATATGACCTTTCTTTGAGCGGAAAATTTGATGAAGACGTAAGCTGCGTAAGTGCATTAACTATATTTGTCTTTATGAAGGCATCGAAAAGTAAAAGAACAATTCACAGCACTTAAGTAGCCATCTATTCCCGAGTGTTGTTTTTTCGTGCTCGTTTATAGGCTGGCATCCCAGCGTGACTGAAGTATCTTGGGACTATACTGCACGATAACCGATACTACAACCTTGCTTAAGTAATCCTTTCTAACTGAAAACACTTTTTCAGAACTTTGGTTAGCATTGCACGAGATAGACCAGCTACTGTTGGTAAAGAAACACCCTGAACAACCTAATGAAACAAAAGTTGCCGGTGTCCTTAGGCCGAAATACCACATCTACGACGACTCACAGGGCGCGTTTAGCTGGAGTTCAGGCACTGCCCCTGACGAATGTTTTTATTTGCAGCCTCGGTCAGATGTAGTTATGTAGCCACACCTGAAGTAAACAAACTACAGGCAGCTGTAATACGGGACCGGGGGTAATAGGGGTTTTTACAGGTGGGGCCCGGGGAACGCGCAGGCGACGAGGTCAAGTAATTATATGCAAAAGAAGAGCTATTGGAAATGCGCGGTTGCATTTTGAGTGGTTAAAAAATAGTTGCCCTAACCCCAACCCCAACAGTATTGTGCTCTTACCGCAGACTCCATTCCCCCAGCATCTTGCTTCAGCAAGCGTTCTACTTATTCTTGAGAAAGCAATCCCATCGAAACAGGCGGGTCAACGCATGCCAGTCTCAGACCAGTGCCTTACCGCATGCCTTTGCCTGGGGTAGGCACTTTGGCAACTGATGGGCCTACGCCCCAGGAGGGTTGGCGAACACGAGACTCGTAAACACTTGCGGTCAATCCACTGCACACGTACTGCCCGCCCCGCAGACTGGTCTGGTGCCAACATTAACTGCAACGTACTTAGCCCCCACGTGTGAGGTGGGTTGATTTATCCCGGCGAGCCGCGCTCCTCCCACTACTCTTCACCACTCGCCAACCCCCCCCCCCACCCTCATTCGCGACCTATTAGTCATCGGGGGCGGCGATGAGGTCAGCCGCAGCGATCGTAAAAGCACACACGTTACTATGCCGTGGAGAAAATGCGGCCTGCATCCAGCCCGCACACTGCAGCAGTCTGTCCCACCTCCAGCGTGAATCACAGAAGCAACTGTGTGGCCTCACGCACCAGGAGGCTGACCCGACTGATGACTCATCCGACGCCACGGGCGTGAAAACTGACCCCTGACAGGCGCCGCCAACACACACAGACACACACAAGAGCTCACCGTGCGCAAGAGTGACCTTTTAGTGCGGTGGGCCCTCACTTCTACGCCAGTAATTCTGCCGATACTTCTAGCAGGGGGGGGGGGGAGGGGAGTGAAGGTTGGGACAACGCAAGGAAGGTCCGATACCTCGCCTGCTTAAGCCCTGTCTGAAGAATGCTTAGGAGGAGTTGGAGGGAGGAGCGTGGTTTCAGTCGCTTTTGTTAAAAAGGGCCATGTGGGGGGGCGGAATCATTGCCAAAAGTGACTTTCTCCGATTAAAAACAAGAGAGGTCAACACCTTGATAAATGCAAGGCGAGTCTGCTATTTGTCTAGATGTTCTTTGGCCAGATTGTGCTAAGTGGTCCCTTAAAAACCTCCAACTCGTTGGGGCTTCTTGATATCACTAACACAAGGCTGGCTAACTTTGTTCCGCTTATAGTTAGGTTGCATAAATAATGAAGTCTATCTTGGCCGTTGGAAAGACAATTCTGGTTCTTCCGATTTCTTTGCTAGCTGGATGCATTTATCCCTCGATCTTGTTTCGTAGCCGCAGCAGTTAGGGGCTAGGGTTAAGGGCTAGGGGCCAGGGTTAGGGGTTAGTGTTAGGGTCAGTGTTAGTGGTTAGGGTCAGGGGTTAATGCTAAACCCCCTATTACCACCGGTCCCGTACGACATTCGGCTGACGCTTGCCTACTGCAGGTTCGGCAGCGAAATCAGATCTGACCCCAATTCAACTAAGTTGAAGTCTGTGGACGCAGTTATGGGAATTCAAGCTGTCATTCATCAAGACGCTCAAAGCCACCACAACCAGACATAGTGACGTAACAGGACATGCAGATTTGAACAGCTTTTTGATGAAAGGACGGTGCTAAGCCACCCCTACTCGGACGATGTTCTCAACACCTGTTAGGCCACAAAAATCTCGCAAGGGAGCCGAATGTTGTGGAAGGCGTTCGTATTAACCGCGGTCAGGTCTTGGTCGGTCCACAGTGATAGTCTCATAAAATATGTTGACCTCTTTAAGTCTCGGGTTTTCACTCGAACCCATCATCAGAGACCGGTGGATGCAGCATTTATAAGGTGCAATTACATCATAAGTGGCAACTTCTGCATTTTTCGGGTCGTTAACTGTCGTAGTTTCATCATCGATGCTGACTATCGGTGCCTCATATTTTGCTGAGCCCTACTGTATGCCAAAAAGGTCACGGAAGCCATTAAACTTCCTTTTGGAGTTGGGGTTACACACAAACCGGAGGCGACTATCAGACGCCAAACAATAATGCTAGAAGATCAGCTGGCACTGCAAGAAACGGCTGGAGTAATCTAGTGAACTTGGTACACTTGCGTACGCGGATGTCCGAACACGCAGCAGCTGTGAGGAGGAATTATGTCAGGCCTTAGGTCATAGCTCATTCAGTGGGATCCAATCGCAGTTTTAATTTCGGGGAGGAGGTCGAAATTCTCATGAGGGGTGGTAACCTCGTGAAACGCAAGCTGTTGGAAACGCGTTTTTCCGGCCTGTTATCCATTAACAAGCCTTACGACCTTCTCCTTCCATATACATTTATGAGGCATTGCCTGGACATTGTAATTGGTCAAATAAAAAACACGCGGGTGAACACCGTTTCCAGTGATAATATTGATGAGCCCGATTGCAGAGTAATTATTAATTCAATAATCAACAACAGTAATTAAAACTGGGACAATTTTGACGTCCCATCAATTGGACTGAGTTGTTTGGAGAGAGTGAACGAGAGAGAGCGAGGCCGAAATCCTCGCAAGGGATGAAAACCGCGTAAGCCGCGAGCTGCTCGAGTCGCGGTTCTCAGGCCCGCAATCCATCAACAAGCAGAATGACCTCCCGATACCATATTCCGTGCTGAGATTTTCCCTGGGCAGGGAAATCAGTCACGTGGGGAGGGCGCGGGCGAGTAATTATCACAGTGACAATGAGCCAATTTGCCGAGCAATCGTCACACCAACATCCAGAATAGATGAAGAAATCACGGCCATTGACGACTCGGACTCGGACTGACAAGCCACCACCGCATCAATTACGACCCCAGCGGTGATTGCGAGAGCTGTTAATTACAGCGCGCATATGGTCCCGCGGCAGCCACGTGCTATAAATACTGCACTCCTGGTGCCACCACCACCTTTATCTGCGACTGTCTCTGATGATGGATTCGAGTGAGCATCCGAAACGTCAGGCCAATAAATTTCTTGCTCCAGTGATCACATCTTCGTCTTCTAGAGTGAACACTTTTTGGCGCGGATCCGGAACTGAAATGACATAACTGCCTATCGATGAAGATACTCGGTGAACCTTCCATCGTATCTGTTCACTCACTTCCTACAACATTCGCTGCAAAGCTGGTACCTCTCTCTCTCTCTCGAATTTGGTGACTTCCATGGCCCTTTCATGCAGCTTCTCATAGCGCTGCACTCATACTGGTGTCACATTCCCGTCCGGACCTATCCTCGCATTGATGTAAGTCATCCTTTCTCATGCCATCAACTATTACTACATTTCAAATTCTACATTTTTCATGCCGACCTAGTTCTTCTTCTACTTTGTCACGGGGATCAGTGAGATGTGCGGTTCGTTCTAAGCCAGGAGCTATGCTCAGTGCCTACAGGTGGGGAAGCAATCATTGCACTAAGTAGAACCATCGGCGATGAATGAGCCAGCTGCCACTTGTAGTACATATTTGATAATGTGGCAATGACATCCTTTGAATACTGCATCCCCTTGTGCGTCCATCAATCTTATCTGGGGTTCCCTCTGATGATGAGTTCGGGTAAGAGTTTAGAATGCAAGAAAATCATTATTCCAGAAATCGCATCTCCTCCTCCTCAGTTGCTTCCTGGGACTCGTCTTTTCGGTTTCATCAACAATGGTAACTCCTGTCAAGGCGTTCCATGGTATGATCACAGCAGTGGATGCAGTGAGTCGGCAGCACTGCCAGCCGAATACGCAGGGACATATTTGTTCATTAGAATGGTCGATCCCTCTAGTGGCGGACGGCGATTATGGTACGAGTGGTTGAGGCCTGAAGAAACTAGAATTTATCTGAAACAGGACACACACTCGTGTTCTGCTTGTTTCGTGTGCCTGGACAATAAAGTTGGGTATATGACACGCCAAAGAAATTAGTAACTCACTTGGCTTACTTAAATACTATAAGTAACACACTTTTATACCAGTTAACTGGAGGTCATTCCGTCGGTTAAGCACGCTGAATATGGAGGACCAAATGTATTTAGATATTTATTAAGAAAAAAGTTACAGTTATCATGTTGGCGTGCGTTTGACGCCCATTTTTCCTACAGGCCTTCCTGACATATGCAAATACCCGCTTAAAGCCTTCCTATAAAGAAATTACTTGCACAAAATGGCGTCCAAACCGGCTCCCCGAGTTTCGATGACACAGGGCGTCATTCAGAAAAGACGTCCAATCATGTCATGAATCATCCGGTTCCACGAAAGGGAGAAGTAAGGTCATTTGAGATTTCCTCATAAAGCTGCTAGTACCAACATCCCTAGAACCACCAACGGTTCCCTCAAGACCTTGCTTAGCATGTTTTTGAACGGTTGAAATAGGTTTCCCCGAAAGTTTGGCATAAATTCGAATTTCCCAACGCCTACGAAAGATACTCCTTGACAATTTCCCACTTAAGAAGGAATGCTTACCTAATGTTCCTCCGCACCAACCGCACCAGAAATGTTTATTGTAAGTTCAGCCTTTTTTGCAAACAAAATCGTGCAACCTTGCTGTGGTGAACTGAATTCCTCAGTTCTACTCCAATTACTTCTCCCCGAAGACTTTCAGCAATTTCCTCAACGTTCCCTTTTTAATAATGAAAACGCATCTAGCCAGTGTGGTAATTTTGAGGGCTTCCATACGGCAGCGACCATTAGATTTTGTGAATTGTGCCCAGAAAGGAAGAATTCATCCAGAACTTTCTGTTGTCAGGACGTGATAGCACAAGTCATTCATTTTTTACGTACTCCAAGGGAGACTACCTTCCCCAATCATTTGAGATAAACGTTATTGGACGTTTGTTTGCTGGGTATGAGATTTTGTATTGCCCCCATTTCGAGGCTTTCCTGACTTCAAGACATTCGTCAACAATACCGAGATTGCGTCCGATTCGCACAGCATTCGCTGTTCCTCAGTATTGGAGGGGTGTAAGTTTTAAATACACACCCGGTAGGTTTTATAAGATTCTAATCCCCTTAGATAGAATAGACATACACTAGGAAAGAAACAATATTAAAAGTCAGTCAGAATGATTCGGATAGTTTGTGTGATTCTGTAGTAACAAATCGTGACATTAGCAGAGCACGATATGGTTAACAACACCGGCAAGAACTGGAGGCTAAGCCCATATTGGAGGTGATTTGAACAGCCGTCCTGCACCGACAAATGGTGGTCAAAGGTCAGAGTGTCAAATTTGGAATTCACGAAAACTGGAGGCGACTATCAGACACCAAGTAATGATGCTAGAAGATCAACTGGCACGGCAGGAAATGACTATTCCACAAATTCCATCATTTGACAAAAGATTGTGAGACTTCAATCGAGAGTTCTATTGAATTTTTAGACAAAACACGAGGACTCACTATTGGTACGCATGAGATAATGGTATAGTTCAATGCTTTCTCTTTATTCACATCAATACCGGTCGATTTAGCAAGGCAGTGCATAGGAGAACTCCACGACATCAATGTTCCTGTACCTGCTATGCCTGAACTCTTGGACTTTTGTCTGGAAGCAAACTTTTCGTTCGCATATGAATACTTTCGACAGCTGAAAGGGGCTCCAATGGGGTCACCTATTTCTGCCTTTCTGGCTGAGATCACAATGCAAAAATTAGAGGCCATGGTCTTACCATTATTCAAGCCCAAATTGTGGGTACGCTACGTAGATGACACCTTTGTCATCGTCAAGAGAGATCAGCTAGAAACGCTGCATAACGCTATCAGCTCAACACTA
Source organism: Spirometra erinaceieuropaei (assembly GCA_902702965.1). NCBI lineage: Eukaryota > Metazoa > Platyhelminthes > Cestoda > Diphyllobothriidea > Diphyllobothriidae > Spirometra > Spirometra erinaceieuropaei. Next base: position 732,272 of record CACRXP010000227.1, read on the forward strand.
CCGGGAATTACCTTCAAGTTCGAGAGAGAGGCTAACAGTAAACTCCCATTTCTTGATGTCCTTGTACTGCGAAAAACTGACGGGACCTTCCACATATCAGTATACCGCAAAGGAGCTTATGCGGAAGTTATCCTACATTACGAGAGCAACCACCCTATCGCTCACAAACGGAGTGCTGTCAACACCCTACTCAGTCAAGCAAAGAAACATTGCTCTGGGAACGAAGGGTGCAAGACAGAACTCAGTTAATTGTGCAAATTATTTTCCCAAAACGGCTACCCCAGTGATTTTGTACGCCAATGCATAAGAAAGCCGGAATCGAAAGAACGAGATAAGGAACTCGATAGTTCAGACCAGGCACCAAAACCAAAAAAATTGGTGAACGCATCCTTACATCAGAAATGTGTCTGAACTCTTTGAAAGACACCTGAGGAAACACTAAATACAAGTGGCGCACAAACCGACGACTTTGCTACGCAGTCAACTTGTACACCCTAAGGAAAGGGTTGGCGATTTGGATAAAAAAAGTCGTCTGTAAGATCCCATGGGACAGCTGTAATGCGGTATATTGTGACCCAACCGGAAAAACCGCCTCTGCACACCTATTAGCAGTACAAAGGCAGGACCACTTACCCCAAGTCACCATGCATAATTTAAAAACTTGGCACAAATTTGCTTGGGATAGAACGCGCATCGTCAGTTCCTGCCCATATAAGAAAGACCGAGAATTTTTAGAGGCCATTCATTCTGATGATTCATGCCTCAGTCGGTGCATCTATTTGCACGCCATCTACACAAATCTCAATGAAAACTGAAAAAAAGGTGGTAGCCAGTTAAAACGTAACGCCAGCCCACATTATCGACCCATCCTTAGCACTTAAAAAGTGATCTCGATTTTTTTAAACTGTTAAAGGTTCAACTGTTTTTTTCACGCTTTCTAGACGTCTGAAGATGACCTGGGGAACCAGCGTCGAAAATTTACGTAGTTCTAGGAGCTCGATAATGTGAACTCCTTTGAGTCGTTGATCGGTCTCATCATACTTTTCCCGGATAAAGTCGTCAATAGTGTCAATAGTCAGCGCTAGTGAGATGGAGATGAATAATGAGATCACATAAAAAGACACCATCACCTCATCTGCCTCTACTTCGAGACGTTTGATGCGCGAAAAAACTATTTAGCCGACTTCAGTGTCCTTTCTGATTCCTTGGTAAGGAAACAAAGTCACCGGTACAGCCACTTTGACAGCCCAAAGGTTTGCGTACCACGTTAGGAGACGATGGGGCGTAGCGGCACCCCCGGCTTGTGAACCTTTGGTAGGCCGCAGAAGGCGCCACTGCGGTATCACTGACTTTTGTGGCCAGCGCTTCCCTTCTAGTAAGAGCGCCCGCCTTCCTCAGCTTGCCGATCGCCTTGTCTATGCTGTTTACGAGCTTTTTGAACTCGCTGACAGTCGATGGCGCAGAAGCCTCCTTGTCCATCAAGAGGTTGCCTAGTTTTGCGCAGTACTCAGCCTTATCCATGAAGACCGTCGAGAGCCCCTTGTCGGCGAACAGGGTGAGGATATCCTCTGGTTTTCTTATTTTTAGAAGTTTTCGATCTTCTGCTTCTCTTCTAGTAATAGTGCCTGCCTTCCTTAGCTAGCCGATCATCTTGTTAATGCTGTCCTTTACATTCTTTACATTCAACGGCCAGGTCTACGAGCAAAAGAGCAAGACACCGATGGACTCGCCTCTGTCTACAGTAATTGTCGAAGTGGTTTTGCAAAGGCTCGAGCGGCAGGTCTTCAGCTCGTCCCCCCGAAATTTTGGGCCAGATACGTCGATGGCACTTTCGCCATCATGAAAAGGAGCTATGTACTGACTTTCCAGTCACTGTTGAATTCACTCTTTCCCGACACCCAGTTTACTATGGAAGAAGAGCCCAACAATTAGTTGACCTTCCTTGACGTACAAGTGACAAAGCTGGAAGATGGGAAGATAAGGACAACGGTCCACCGTAAGGCAACTAATACTAGGCAAATGCTCCACTTCAGAAGCAACCACCCCGTTAGTCACAAACACAGTTGTGTCAGAACCCTCTTCCAACGCGTTCAAACACACTGCAGCGACCACAATTGCCTTTGTCGGCAACGTTAGTCTGTCTGTTTATGTAAATGAGACCCCACATCCTTCTTCAAGCGTTTACTCTGCTGCATTTGTGATCTGGATCTGAAATTACCACGGTGTGCTAAGCGTCGTAACTTGAAAGGTTGCCAGCGGACGATGACATCCAGACCTCACACTTAACCCAGTGCGTGTTTGTTTGGAGTGGCGGTCAGGGGAATTGAGATGCAGGCTGCCATGGCTTCTTCATAATGCGGTCTCTATGGCAATCCCAATCCGCGATATCCGAACTGGGTGTGGCAGAACGCCTAGGGTGGATCCGACTGCGCCCTCTCCCACCTCCGGTCACGACGCTGCACCCAGGTAGGGGAGGGGAGAGAGTATGGTAGTTGCAGCATAAGCCTATAGATTGCTTCACACACAAGTCGCCATCCCTGATCTCACCCTGCTGTGAAGCACACGTTGGTCGTTGTCGGCAACGGCAGTCGTGCTGCTGAACGTTTATGAAGCTTTGGAATATAGGATCTTAATACTAAAAAGAAGTTAGTAGGCGTGAATTTGACACTGGCATTGGCGGAATGTCGCAAAAGCGTTTGTTAATACGGAAGCGGCTCGGATTACTATGGCGATTAATTTTCGAAACTTGCGGATGGTCTTCACGCATGTGCCAAACATGTTTCTTCTATTAATGACTGCTCAGGGGAAATTGATATACAGTGATCGTCTCCCGATAGCGGGGTTGAGTTTTCCGGAATCCCTCGCGAAAAGTGAAAGTCCGCATGTTCTGATCGGGTGGCTTCTCAACCATCCATCAATACTGTCTTGTGAATAAAATCAACTAAGCAAACCAGATGAGGAAGCATTAACCAGACATAGAAAGCCCAGTTTCCGCAGAAATCCACGAACCAGCGAAAAAGCTGCTATATGTATGGTTTCATTCAGTGTAGTCTCCCTCTTCTCCACGATTCCATGAGATTTAGCTAGGCGCTGTACCTTAAGGCCTACACCACTGATATGTCCGCCGATGCCCTACTCAAACTACTTGATGCTTGTTTAGAAACCAACTTTTCTTTCTCCAAAAAATGTCATCGGCAACTGAAAGGGGCTCCTATGGGTTCGCCTATATCTGGCTTTCTAACAGAAGCCATAATAAGAAACGAAAATCCATTGCTCTTCCTGAAATTAACCCAGACCATGGCTGAGCTGTGTTGATGACCCATTTGTCACTCTCAAGAAAAACCAATCAGACATGCTCTACACGAATCTTACCTACACATTTCCAGGAATCAAGTTCACTTTCGAAACAGAGGCTGATGGACAACTCCCATTTCTGGCTGTCCTCGTATGCGGAAAAACTGATGGATTCCTTCACACTTCAGTTTATCACAAAGAAACATACTTCGAGGTCAGCCTACATTTTGAGAGTAACCATCCCATCTCTCAAAAGAGGAGTATTGTCTACAGCCTGCTAAATCGAGCGAAAACACACTGCTCTGATGAAGAAAGTTATCAAGCAGAAATGAAATACCTATTTGACTTATTTTCCCACAACGGGTACCCTCGCGACTTTATACGTCATTGCATGAAATATGAGCTTAAACAGAGTTCGAACACAACAGCCACCCAGCCACCAAAAAACACTTACCTGGCGGACCCTCCCACACGTGGAAAATGTATCCTAACTCGTCGAAAGACAGCTGAAAATGCACCAGATACAAGTAGCACACCAAACTAAAACCACCTTGCGTACAGAGATTGTACACCCTAAGGACAGGGTTGGCTGTCTTGATAGAAAAGGTGTTGTCTACAAAATGTCATGTTCCAGTTGTGATGCCGCCTATTGTGGCCAACCTGGGAAATCTGCCTCCACCCGCATACACGAGCATCAGTTAGCGGTGAGGAGACGAGATCATTTATCCCAGGTGGCTATGCACACACTGGACACTGGACACAAATTTGCATGGGAGAACACCCGCATTGTTGGCGCCTGCCCAATAAGGAAAGGCCGCGAATTCCTGGAAGCAATGCACTCAGATGAGGCATGCATCAGTCGGCATATCGATTTAGATTCCACATACAAATTTCTCAAGGACGAATGGAAGCGAGCGCAGCCAATGCCGAGGGGGTGACGAAAAACCATTGACGTGCATTGGCGCAGGCTTCGGCCAACCGTAGAATCACTCATTCGATACGGTTAAGTAGTTGACTGTTTTTGTACATAACCCAGAAGTCTGACGACGAGCTGGGGAACCAGTCTCAAGAAATTAAGCAATGAAGGTTATTTTGCCCCTAAGGAATCTTACCTATGTCCAACTAAATGTTTTTGGATACCCGTTCTCAAATGCACGCAGGTAAAATCTGTAATAGGGTGGGACCGCAAAAGTCGAGGCTGGAGTTAGCGGGAGATTACTGTATGTATGAGCCTTTGGTTGAATGTGCGATTATGAGTGTTGTTGTTGTGCTTGATCGAATATTTGCTTTACTTGAGGGCTTTTGCCTTATCGTAACTGTATGTAGACCCGCGATTTCATACACATTCAGGTCGATATTCCGACTTTTCAGTGGGTTACCTATGCTTACAGACCTTGCTTAACTTTGTACTTCATCGCAAATAGTAACCCTCTGATCTATTTATATTCTTGAGTCATTAACTCTTTGTTGCGGAGCAGAATTTGGTTATGGTCTTAGCCGTCTTCACGCAGCCTGTTACTTTGACAGTTTATTACCCATCAGCAAAATTCTGATGACCTCAGGGACTGTTATGGCCTGCGTCTTAATCGTATGATGCGAAGAAGTTAGTCTCCGCGCCTGCAAGAAAATGTCGGTGTTGATAGGAAGTTTGTTATTTTGAGGATTCCGTAACGAAACCCTAAATAACTGCACTCTTACACCCTGCCATCCCTGATAAAAGACGAGCTTTTTAGAGTGTTTAATTGGTTTCTTTTGCTCTTTTAATAGGAAATAACATTGTCTTCACAGTTTATGCCCGAAAAATTGTACATGAAGGTTTTAAAAAGTTTCTAATTATGAGATTTCTAAGATCGTGCGATGTCCACGCATGCAAGACCGCACATGTCCGTTTACTAATGATCCTCCTGAAATGTACAACGCAGTCCGGATCCATTACACAATTTCATGAACTCTCTGTGGTATCCTCTTGGTGGCATAGAGCAATCTGTGATTTTCCTTACGCAGAAAGTATGCACCTTGTAGACTGTGATTGCTAAACGCTGATGCAACGGCAGATCAGTCTGAAAATTATTCGGGAATTTGGACACTTTTTTAAAACCAAAATATATACTTTCTTCGAGTATAATATATGAAGACAATGTGATTTCCTTTCAAATGAGCAAAAGAAAGCATAATTTATGCATGTTTTCTATAAAATATATTTAAATTTATAAGGCCATCGAAAATCAATAGGAAAAATGCATGTTACTTAAGTAGTCTTTTTTACCGAGTGTGGTTTCTGCATGAGGTCCAAAATGTGTGCATTCAAAATCCGACATCCTGGCGAGTTCGAAATGTTATAGGGTTATGCTGCATGATAATCACTATAACAACCCCACTTAAGTAATCCTTCCTAATCGGAAACGCATTCCAGAATTTTGACCAACATTTCATGAGATCGGTCACGCACTGTATTATGGCCTGCGTCTTACTCATACGGTGCGAAAAACTTGGTCTCCACGTCCGCAAGAAATTGTCGGTGTTGATAGGAGGTATATTCTTCTGAGGATTCCGTAACCAAACTCGAAACATTCTTACACCCTGCCAGGGCAGGGTGTAAGAATGAGCTCTTTAGAGTGTTGAATTTTGCAGGGCGCGGTCCCCTCAAATAACCGAAAACCGGCTCTGCGGGCTAAATTGAACTCGCTAATATAAACTTACAATCCATGGCAATATTTCTTTTCTTTTCGGCAGAATAAAAAGTTAGCTAACTGTATGACTTCTTTCACGACTGAACACATCATGGTTCTCAAGTGCCATTCCAGCCACCAAATAGTGCTACTTTCTTCTTGTGCAGGCTATTAAAAGGCCACCCGCCATTCGAGGTTAGGTCGTTAACTTTCCTCGCCGCTTTCTGGTCTCCCCCTGATGGAGAGTGCGTGCAAGTCCTTCCGGAAGAACGCAGGCATAATGTAACCAGTGAAAAGGTCAATGTTGGGAGTGAGCTATCACCTTAACTGTTTCTACGGCTTGCCATCTGTCTGTGACGATCAGACATCGTTCTGGGCGAAACAATAACGCGGCGGCGGTGGCGGCGGCGGCGGCGGTGGCGACGGCGGTGGCGACGGCGGCGGCCGCGACGGCGTCTGGGATCCTGCCGCAGAGAGACCAGGAGAGCGTGATGATCACTCAACCAGTGAATTACACTTGGCTGGCATGCTGTTACCACTGGCTGTACCAGCGCACCGGCAGACATCCCCTCAGCGCCCTATTTGTCGAAGCCCCGCTCGTCACTGTGAGTCACGGCTTGCAAGGAAGGAGGACCTTTACCTGTGGGGAATTTGGCGCTTACTCTGTCACTGCTGACCTCAAGACGGTGATGATTAAGGGATGGGAGGTGGGGTGTGAGCTCCGGTGTGCTGAGACCAACCAGCGCACTACAAACGGACGCGAAGCGACCTGCAATGGCGGACTGGCCGCACGCATTTATAAGTCCTGTGCGGTCCGCGAACCTCTGACAGCAACTACGAACGCATGTTACTTGGTTGCTAGGCCTCATCTTCGGCCTGTGCCTTTGCTGGTAGGAGGCTGAGTGTACACCGTCCACCTATGACGCAGATGAATTGACTGATGTGTGCCAGTTTTGTTGGAAGTCCATTGTAGATTTTGGCAAACACAAATGAGATTTCTGTGCTCGAACCGCGACATTCGGAGTTTTACTGTAGCCTGAAAATCCGTTTGCCGATACGAGAGCATGGAACGTTTATCGTCAGGACGAGTCCGCAGTTATATAGACAGACTTTACGATCGGTTGCCGGTGGATCTTGTTTGCTGTCCCTGGAGTGAACAGATTTTATTCCTTCGTGCACTCCAGTCTGTTTTAGAAGGCAGTTGAGAAGGTGAGGCGCGATCGCTGAAGTAAGGACGCGGGGCTCCAGGCTGAAATCCTCGTGAGAGGTGGCAACCTCTCGAGTCGCCAGCTACTTGAGTTGTAGTTCTCCCGGCCAACAAGCACAATAACCTCCTACCTGAATGCTTAATGTTGAGCCTTTGGGTAAGATCATCTTCCGTAGCCGCACCTACATGACGGGATCTGATAGGGGCATGGATCTGAGATCGGGGGACTACTAAATACGCGCAGCAGACCTACGTCCCAGAGCCTACACAAGGTGAAGCCTCTACTTGGACGGCGTGATCCCCTGCGTGTACGGTTCAGAGGAGAAAGGCTGCACAGCCGCTAACCCATGTCGCCTTCGATCCGCCTAACACGCGTGACTCAGCCTCCGGCCTGCGACACCGTAACGCCAATTGTTCTCTCCTTCTTTGCTGATTGGTCGCAGGCGGACTAACTTCGGGTGCATGCATTTCGGCTGACACGTACTTGGTGAGACCTCTACCTGTAAATGCTTGCAGTGCTGCCGTACACTCTCTGTCTCAGTACAAGCTTGTTCACTTGGTTGTCCTCCCCTTTGAGTAGGAGACCTTTAAGTGGTTACACATGTGCGGCTGCTGGTTGTGCTCGAGAGAGAGAGAGAACCCGTAAGGCACAACGGAATGAGTGAGTTCCGTAAGAACGATTGGTGAGCGCCCCGCTACCATTGACCTTAAAGTTGTTCACCATCGCATCTTTGACAAGTGACGACTCCCTCTGAGCCACCTGAATTTTTCCTTCCCAGTCTGAGTATTATTCAGAAGCTGGCCATTGACAAATTATAAACAGGAGTGCGCTGCCTCTGGTTTCCTTTCGGATGCTGAGCTCACCCAGATGGTCAACGGCCTGATGTAGATGTACGGTACCAGCACAATCCCTTTTGACGTCTCGACTCTTTCTCAGCCCCCTATCGTGCTGACTCGAAGCGTTGAGCTGTTTTCCGAGCTTCTCATGGACTCTCCCACCCTGGGGTCCTGGCTTCACAAAAAGCTCCTCGTGGAAAGGTCCACCTGACTTTGCTTGAACAGGAATGTCAAAGCTTGGGCACGGTTGCGTCTCAGGTTTCGGAGGAACTGAGTGTGGCGCCATAAAACGTCTTCACTGGGCACCTTCCCCAGTCCCGACGCACGGTTCAGCCATGTTCCTCTGGATACCGTCGGCCTCTTGCCTCTATCCAATGGCCACACTCACCTTCTTGCCTGCGTTGATCGGGACACATACTGGATTGAAGCCATTCTTCTGCCGGACATGCGGGTGGACACCGTCGTAAAGTCGCTGGGTCACAATTTTCGGTTTCCCCATCAAGTATTACGGCTGATCGAGATGCCCAGTTTGGGCACTCTCTCTTCCAAACCCTCCTCCCTTTTATTGGCTGCACGCACATTCGAACGACAGCTTGCCACCACGCAGCCAACGGCGTGGTCGAACATTTTCGCCACCATCTGGAGAACGCTCTGCATGCCAAATGCACTGGCTTGACAACCTGCCCCTTGCACTGAAGTCAAATCTGGATTGCCGAATGGGTCTTCGAAACCCTCTTCCGATTGTCAGGCGAAATGATCACGCCAACCTCCGGCGGTACCGACGAGAGTCTCGACAAGTCTTATGTCGACAAAGGCCCGGCGGACTGCACTCATGTAGTTTCTTTCTGTGTGATCGTATGCCTGTGGTGAGGTACCTGACTAATTTACCTTTGACAATTTAGTCCCATTTCCTTTGACCGCATTGCTTGTTTGAATGTGACGAGAAACGACACACCTGTACAACCCGCCTTGCTAGCGTGCTCTGCTGTGGCATTCTGTTGTCAGTTTTTCTTAACGCTCAAAAATCTCTATATTATTCAATGCTCCGATTTACTTGCTGCATTTAAGGCTAGGGGCTCGTACGATATAACTCGTTAGTTCGTGAGAACATTACGATTTACGACATGCCCAAGCCGCTGGAATAACCATATGAGGGACCGTTCACGGTACTCTCACGCGCTCTCAAGACCTGCCGAATCCATCTCGGTGACAAGAGGGACGTCGTTAGCGTCTATCGGATCAGGGCTGCTGTTCCAGACGAACCGCCTGACCTGCCCGAGGACACAGAGTGCGTAACGGATCTCATGAAATGTTGGTCAAAATTCTGGAATGCGTTTCCGATTAGGAAGGATTACTTAAGTGGGCTTGTTATACTGATTATCATGCAGCATAACCCTATAACATTTCGAACTCGCCAGGATGTCGGATTTTGAATGCACGCCTTTTGGACCTCATGCAGAAACCACACTCAGTAAAAAATGACTACTTAAGTAACATCATTTTTCCTATTGATTTTCGATGGTCTCATAAATTCAAATATATTTTACAGAAAGCATGCACAAAAATATGCTTTCTTTTGCTTATTCGGTAGGAAATCACATTGTCTTCATATTTTATGCCCGAAGAAAGTGTGTATTTAGGTTTTAAAAAAGTTTTCCAATTCCCGAATAATTTTCAGACTGATCTGCCATTGCATCATCGTTTAGCAATTTCAGTCTACAAGGTGTATGCATTCCGCGTAAGGAAAATCATATATTCCTCTATGCCCTCAAGAGGATACCACATAGAGTTCATGAAATTTTGCAATGGATCCGGACTGTTTTGTACATTTCAGGAGGATCATTAGTAAACGAACATGTGCGGTCCTGCATGCATGGACATCACATGGTCATAAAAATTCCATAATTAGAAACTTTTTTAAAACCTTCATGTACACTTTTTCGGGCATAAAATATGAAGACAATGTGATTTCCTACAAAATAAGCACAAGAAAGCATATTTTTGTGCATGCTTTCTGTAAAATATATTTGAATTTACGAGACCATCGAAAATCAATGGGAAAAATGCATGCTAATTAAGCAGTCATTTTTTGCCGAGTTTTGTTTTTGCAGGAGGTCAAAACTAAGTGCATTCAAAAGCCGACATCCTGGCAAGTCCAAAGTGTTGTAGGGCTATGCTGCATGATAATCATCAGTATAACAACTCCACCTAAGTAATCCTTTCTAATCGGAAAAGCGTTCCAGAATTTTGGCAAACATTTCATGAGATCGGTCACGCACTTTAAATGTGCTGGCCCCCTACCCCACGCTCCTTCACCTTCCCAACTTCCTGCTCCCTCCCCTCCCCACCTTCTCTCTCTTCCTCCCGTCTACTGCCAGCCCCATCATGTCTTCTGCAAACTCGTTGTCGTCTTCGTAGTCCTCCTCCCCCACCTATCCCCCACAGCACACATTCTGCCATCATCCCCTGTCTCTTCCATCTGCATCACACGCAGTTAAGAAAGCGTTCACTTGCCATATCTCTTAATTGCTCATGTTTTTTTTTTCAGACATGAACGTTTCCTTTGACATCGTCACACGTCGCCTTCGGTTAAGGGGGGGGGCTATAGCCGCTCGGTTTCATGACCGTCAGTGCCGGCGTTATGCATGTCGACTTCGGTTGGCCTAACACGCGCGACTCGACCTCTGGCTTGCGACGCCGTAGCGCCGATCGATATTTATCTCTCCACCGACTGGCCGCAGCCGGACAGGGTTTGGGCGTATGCACTCGGGCTGACACTTCTCTGGTGAGAACGCCACCTTCAACTGAGCGCGGTACTGCCTTACGCTCCCCTGCTCTCTGACCTGAGCGCCCTCAGGCTGTCGACCGTCGCAATTCGATATTACAACAGTGGTAACGAGGGCCAGACCATTCGGATGTAACCAGTCAAACAGTGGGCCAGCTGCTACGCAGGAATTATATGCCCTAGAGGTTTTGCAACTGTTGGGAGTGCCTACACTCCCAACGACAAGAGCCAACCAATCACGGGAGGCCACGTGCGTTTTCTCTACTGCGCTGTCATCTTAATCTTGACGCCTCACCATTGGCTTTTCCTCTCGGGCCAGATCGATCTGCATATTCGAATTATCGACCGGCTCGTCTGGAATGTTCTTTCCGAAGGGCATTGGGCCGAACGCCGGCGAAGCACAGTATGGCGTTATAAATATGCGTTACTTCCAGTTATTTTGACTAGCAATTTCGGAATACATATTTTCATAGCCGGTCGCGTTCTGCTTCTCTGCCGCGTCGGTATTGGGGACAAGGGTCGAGTGCGTACACGCTCCACGGGATTTCAAGTACCAGGCCGGTCATAACAGCAACCCTTGGACGTCTAGATCTATTTCGTTCTCTGTCGCTGATGTCGGGTGTCTGTATGAACCCTAAAAGTGCACAGGATAACGCCCTGGTGTTAGCTGACGAGTACATTTCCTTCCGGTCGCTACTTGAAAGTTAATTTTTTACATGTTTCGCAAGACGTGCTTTATTGCATTGTCCAGCATAGCCTACTTCTGCCCCCATGCAAGGTGAGGAGTTGCGGGAAACAGTAGCCATATGGTCCAATCATGCCTTCCGTATCGCGAACTGCGCTGCGTACAAGCGTCCTGTTTACCCCTCAATATGTACTTTTGCCCGCGAACGCAAGGTCTAATTCCAGTGCGCAGCGGAGTTCTCTCTCGGCGAAATATTCTGCCGTTTGCAGGCATTAATTCTGACATCTGTTCGCTCACACTTAGGCGTACCTGCTTCAGAGCTGACTTCTACGCGCATTGGGCCAGTCCAAAAGTACAACCGGGAATAACAGCTAAACTGATATTTTGACGATAAAGACCTGAGGTACCATGAAAAAGTGTGCAATTCACTTTGTCACCAAACTGTTTTTGAAACTTTTGACTCAGAAAAAAGAGTATGTCCAGGCACCTAAAGACTAGTCGGTGCGCGGGCGTCACCTGAAAACCTTCTCTTCTCCCTGGCCAAGACTAAGGATGAAGAGTATTACTAAATAGCCAAATTATGGTCTAAGGAATACGTTAGGAAAATAAAGGTCTGACATGGTAAACGAGTATTGTTAAAAGGGAACTTAGCATAGAGAGAGAACTAGAACTTGCATGAAGAAGAAAAAATACCAATAAAAAACTCCACTGTGAGGCACATCAAAGTTTGGAGATTATCGCAGCCGAAAAACAATGTATGTCTTCTTCAAAGTATTTGCCAAAAGTTTATAATTATAAGGTTATTTACGACCATGGAATGTTCTTCCAAATGACGCCATATCGGCTCGCAATGTGTCCCGTCGGAAGTTGATTTCACCTCGCCTCTGCGTTGCAGTGTGACTTTGAGCGCCGAACGCGGGGCGATGTCTCATCTGCTGAGTTTCTTCAAAGTAAGCCTTTTCGAAATTAGGTTCCCTTGTGATTGTGTCGTCTTCTCAGAAACTCCTCTTGTGCACTCTGTATTACCCCTGCTTCTATGAAAAACATCCTGAGTGTTCTTTATTTTGCCGTTAGTAAGTCGAGAATCGTAAAAACGTGTACATGTTTCTCGATAAACTTCTGTAAACGCACGATAGCCGATAGATGTACTTTGTCAACAGCAAACTTAACGTCGTTCACGGTCAGTTGGAGAGATTGTAGAGGGATTTACGTGTTAGTTTCGACAGCTAATGAAGATTTGTTGAAAATTGACGCAGAACTATGCCAAATATTTGAATTATTAACAAACGATAACTTATCTCGGATCTGAGGATTTCGAACGATTGTGCACAAGCGGAATATTCTGTATTGTTTGTCCTCACTTTATGACCCTCTGGGCCCAGTTTTGCCTTGGCTGATACTAGGGAAGTGTCTGCTGCAATCCATATGCAAAAAAAAAACAGACTGAATTGGGATAAAACACTATCTGGCATCGAGAACTCTCGTTGAGAATACCGGATCTCTAATTTACGGAGCCTGAAAACTTTTCAGCTAGCCTGATGTCTAAAGCCCAAAGATATCAGCGATCCGACACAAGTCGAACTGCACGTGTTTGCGATTCGCCGGAAGTAGTATACAATGCAGTAGCATATGCCCGCTTTATTAATGACACAGGAAATCCACACTGTTCAGTCATTTATTCGAAAGCACCTGTTGCCCGCCTCAAAGCCGTCTCTATACCACGTCTAGAGTTGGCAACTGCTACTCCGGCTGTGCGCGTGGCTGATCTCATCCAGGCAAGCACCGATAGGTACTTCCAAACAATAACTTTCTGGACCGATTCTATGATGGTCCTTTATTATTTGCACAATGAATCAACCAGGTTGTGCACATTTGTGGCTAACCGACTGACAGTTATACATAATCTGTATGCAACATCTCAGTGGAGATACGTGAGTTCGAACGTCAACCCAGCAGACATTGCTTCTCGAGGTACGTGCAACTTTGCCCTTGTACGTAGGTGCTTGGGCGGTCAGGAGTTTTAGTTCAACCTGAAAGCGAATGGCTTGTAAAACCTTCAGCAGGACAACCGGAAAATTTGGAATTTAAGAGGGTAACAGTCCAAGTTCATGTAGTAAGTCAATGTGATGGTTTATACAAATTAATTATGCGTTTTTTAAAGTTGTACAAGGCCACAAAGGGCTGTAGTCTGGCTCCTGCGTTTCAAGCAGTACATCCTAATAGCTACTGGCAAGGCACCTCAGGAGACGTTGATGCTGGCTCCTATCCGAATATCTGAAATGCGGCAAGCTAGCATCAGCTTGATAAAACTTATACAAAGAAAACCCTTTTCAGAAGACTTGGATATTCTGCAGTCTATAGCAGAAGATTACCAGAAATGAAAGTCCGTGAGAAATATTAGCCTGTCCAGTTTTAGTTGAAGGAGTAATGTGCGTCGGTGGTCGCCTGAACTACTCAATTTTTGTGAATCGCTAAAACATCCATCAGTCCTCCCAAACAATCATCCCGTGACGGAATTAATCATACATTGCTTTCATGAATTGGAAGGCCACTGTGAGACAGCCCAAGTTCTATGAGCAATCCGTCAAAAATTTTGGATTCCAAAAGGGATCGCTTCTATCAAACGTGTCATCGGTAGATGTCTACTTTGCAGACTCAAATTTTGACAACTTCAGATGAAGATGATATTCCCGCTTCCTTTCAATAGAACAAAAGTCGGTTGGTATCCTTTCAAGTAAGTTGGGGTGGACTATTTTGGTCCGTTGATGGTCAAACGTGGACGATCTTCTGAGAAACGTTATGGTTGTGTGTTTAGCTGCTTACAGACGAGAGCCGTTCATCTTGAGATAGTCGCCAGGCTGGCCACAAATTCTTTTATTCAGTGTGTGATGAGATTCATGAGTAGGCGAGGGCGTCCCATTGGCATCTACAGTGACAACGGAACCAATTTTGTTGGAGCGGTAGCGGAACTCCGAAAGGACTTACGCATTTGGGACCAAAAGAGATTGTCGAACCAAGTGATAACTCTAGAGATACAGTGGCATTTTAACCCACCCGCTGCCAGCCATCGGGGAGGCACCTGGGAACGCGTGATCAGGTCTCTACGATGGATTTTTCTTGCTCTTTGTAAGGAGCAGTCCCTAACTGACGAACAGCTCGGCACCCTCTTCGTGCAGGCTGAACGTATGTTAAATAATAGACCGCTTGTCCCGCTAACGTCAGACAGTAACGACTTGGAACCGCTTACCCCGAATAGCTTATTATCGATGAGGAACTGTCCAGTGTTGTCTTGCAGTGACAAATTTGTGGCACGGTATCACGTTGGATGGAAACAAGTACACTAACTCGTTGGCGTGTTCTGGAGACGATGGATAAAAGAATATCTCCTATTACAAGCGAAGATGCGATTTCCAGGAACTAGTTGATCAGAAGTAGAAGCGATCGCTGGAGCAAGGTCTTTATTCGCCCGACGTTTCGGATTCTCACTTGAATCCATCATCAGAGACAGTAGCAGAAAAGGGTGACTCGTGCACAGGAAGTTGCACAAGTCTCTGATGATGGATTCAAGCGAGAATCCGAAACGTCAGGCGAATAAAGACCTTGTTCCAGCAATCGCTTCTTCTTCTGATCAATATTCTTCAAGTCTCCAGAAAAGGACAAAATGGTTAAGAGGATCCTCGGAAGTGAAGCCAGCTGATGTTTTAGTTTCTGGGGAGCGCACACCTAGTGAGAATTGGTCTTTGGGAGTAATAGACACCTGCGAAAAGAGCCGTGATGGCCTCGTAAGGATGGTATATATTAGAACGACGGGCGGTCGCTAGAATAGCGGCGGGATGCCAGAAAGATTTGTCTACTTGAGAGTCAGAGCAGCCGTTTACATCCAAACCTGTAGGTTGGTCTCAAGAGCCGGACGTAGAGAATTGGCGGGCGGTGTTGTGTCCAGTTGGTAAACGTTTGGAATTCCCCACGCCCTCTTCGCAAGTGCTTCCAAATTTAGCCCCTGTTGACATACCCCTACCCTATTTTGTAACCATCTCGCGAGCATTTTTTGTATCCCGAACTTGAGCTGGGAATTCGATTTGCTCGAACAGTAACAAAGGAATTCTTTGTCTCGGGCATTCATTGTTGAGGATTGTACGATTTTTATTATTACCTTATTCTATCAGCAGTACCGTACAATCACCGAAATATGTTTTGGCATATACGCGTGACTCAATTTACCAAAAATTCTACACCTCCTCTACTGGGCTAGAAACACCTCGTATTAATGACGCTACTCCATGGTCCAGTTGGTCTTTCTAGCCTAACTGGCGTCAATATCTCGGTAAAATTGATTTTTTTTCGTTATGGGGCAGGTCCTTACCTACTCTGCATTTATCATAACGAGGTCACCGGGGTTATTAGTTGCTTTTGTGTACCCACAACGTTAAGAGTCATTCAGCAAATGACACGTTACTTGTCCCTTTATAAGTAGTTGTGATATGCAGACCAAAACCTGCATCCGAGGCACTGTTTTCTGGCGGTCTGGTACGCCTAACTGGTAGATTCTCACAAAAACACGCAGAAGAGACTGGCAACGTCCTGCAAACTGAGCGGACATTTGCACCAAAGAACATGCTGCCTTCCTTCCTTCCGGTCGGGCAGAAGTACGGGATTACTGTAGGAAATCCTCCCTTCTAAGACCACCGGAGGCGCCTCTGCGTCGGCACAAATTGCGTGTAAGCTGGTAGCCATTATTTTTGCTAAACAAGGTCCATTTTGGGAGGAGGGAGGGGGATGTTGTAGGGGACGGCTACAGACGAATAAACAGAGTACG
>CACRXP010000227.1:756517-771759 GCA_902702965.1 Spirometra erinaceieuropaei
GTGGTCTCGTCAGCGTGTGCCGGTGAGTCGGACGCAATGCGCTCCAGTGACGGCTGAGTCTGACAAACGCGTCAATGAAATAGGCTCAATGTTGTCCAGGCGCAAAAGTTCGGAGAGAGGGCAGCATCGGAAGTTTGAAAATTCGTCGCTGAATATGCATTGACATGTCAAGCACATTAAAAAAACTCATCAATGATGGTTTCGTCTGTAGTGGGCGGATGAATTCCTCGCATAAAAGAGACGTGTGCTCAGACGAAAACACGCTAAGATGACTGCTTTACACAATTGGATTGGGGTTCGACCTGGACTTGTATGTCTGAGTCCTGTTGGTAACACCCATTCCGAATCCTGACAGGGTGTGAACTGCTGCGCTTTCCTATCCATGGGCGAATGAGTGACATGAAAAATCATCAGGATGAAGTTGAATAGGAACGTCGTTGCGACTGTCCTAAGCAACGTAGGGAAGTTGCATATTCGCATCACGTCGGGGTCACCAGTATGTTTTTCACCAGAATGAGGGGGATTTAATGCACGCAGAACCCCTTCATGCGGCAGTGGCCGCCGGCGAATCCAGGGCTGATGCTGCCTCTGTTCAGTCATGCCTGGGAATTTCTGGGACAGTGGTTGCAGTTGTTTTTGGGTTTATGGGGCAATTTGAAG
The DNA here is from genome assembly GCA_902702965.1 of Spirometra erinaceieuropaei. NCBI lineage: Eukaryota > Metazoa > Platyhelminthes > Cestoda > Diphyllobothriidea > Diphyllobothriidae > Spirometra > Spirometra erinaceieuropaei. The sequence continues at coordinate 757,178 of CACRXP010000227.1, forward strand.
GGCTTGGCTGCATTTGCCGAGGGGTGTTGCCTCCAGGGACTTATGCTGCAGTCTCCGAGGGATGATACGTTCAAGTGGCGCAGGTGCATCCGAGTTGATGTCGGCCGAGTGGCTACAGGTTAGCGCATCCGATGAAGTCGGGGGCAGCACACACAGTACCCTGAAATGGCCCTTCGGTCAGGCAAACACTGGACGGATTTGTTAAACACCACATCAAGCAGGCAGAAAGAATGGGGATTTGAGAGGGAGAGAAGCGTGCGGTAGATGTGTGCTAACTCCTTAAATGGTAACCGAAATTCTGAAATGAGTTTTCAACTCGAAAAGATTACTTAAGTGAAGTTGTAGTACTAATCACCATGTAACAAAATCGCAATATAATTAACTCATTTCAGGATGCCGGCTTTCGAACAAATTTCTTCCCGATCGCCTGCAAAAATTATACTCCTTAAAAATGACTACTGATATGGTCCACTACCACTATAGACTAACTCACGCACAAGTCGCCGTGCCTGTCCCACAGCAAGGTGGAAACTCTTGTGTATCATGTAGTCACTTATACCACCAACCGACACTTGCGGTCCGAAACGCAAGCATACCAGACGCAATCCAAGCCAGATCGGCACCAGCATAGGACCGTCGTTCCATCAGAGACCCACAGTCAGTCGGTTTCCAAAGCAATCGATCAAACACCTATCAGCATAGAGATCTATGTAAACCAGTCTGTCACTTTTCGTGGATCGGGAAAGCACCGAATCTGGTAAGGGGAATCATGAACCGATAACCATCTGCGGGGTCGCAAGGCCAGTTAACTGCGTTTTACCGAGTGATGTACAACATAAATAATGGATTGAAAGATCACAAGATCGAATTCCTGCTCTGTTGTGTACAGCAGCGTTACGCCTGACATCGATCCTCAGTGCACCATAGGCTTTCTAGTCAAGAATGCCCTTCTCATCAGGGCGGGAATTCGGTTACATGATCTTCCAGTCGACTATAAGCATCGTATATCAGATTGTAAGGGACATTCTTTCGGCATTTGGAACGAGAACTATTAGCCAGAGTGTAATAAAGTAGCATTCCTTTTATTGTTAAGTTTCACCTTCCTGTTTAAACTATTCTTTTTTCGGACCCCATTCTAGTGCAGCCGCCAAATCCGTTCAGAATTCCTCTGGCCGCTTGATGTTTTGACTGAACGGATTTGCAGAAAACTGTTTTCTCGCTTTAGAAATGGAAAGTTTAACCAGCAGGACAGACGGAAGCGAGAACGAACAAATGGACTTAATTCAGGACGCTTGTTTGAGATTGTCACAGTTACTCCTTTCATTACGGCTAAACAAATTAGTGCAAGTCTTAACATCAACACTCAGCCGTCGTATGTGAGTTTAAAGGAGTTGCAAGAGTGCAAGGTTCTGAAAAGTTGGTTCCGCATGACCCGTCTGGTAGTAATCGCCAGTGACGACTCAAGTTGGGAAATCTTTGCTTGCGCTACGTCTTTAGTACACGTTTTACAACAGGATTTTTGCTGGTGACAGGAAATGCATCCACTGCCGCCGTGGTAAGTGTCGTCGTCGTCGTCGTCGTAGTCGTCCGAGAATCACCTGTAGGGATGCAAGACTACAGGAACCAGGAGGCCCAAGAACTTATCAGACCATCAGCACTGACGTGCGCTGCCAGCCATTTTGTCGTTTGGAGACCGCTCCAGAGGAGAAACGTTCATCTTCAATGGAAGGAAGGGGAACAGTCTTCCTAACGCCCGTCCCCTCACTGCAAAAGTCGCCGTGGATCTGCTAGGGGAATTTGACTGAGAAAAATGCTTTATCTACCCTTCGGATAATCCTGTGTTTTGGATTGAGATTGAAAAAGGAATCGAGGATGGATTTATCTATTCTCATCGGAGCCTTGGGAATTTAACAAAAAGACACCATCCGACTCAACTGAAGTTGGAATCGCGTTAGGCAAAATACCGAAAGATACATTTCTAATTAGGTTGTCTGTGCATATTATTTTTGATGTTTTCATTGTACATTATAATAAGGGGTGGACTTGTGTTCAAGCCTGTATTAGGATTTATAAATATATAAAGTGTTATGGATGTAAAACAGGGGATACCTTGTAGGCAGGACATGCAAAGAGCAGCGGAGATAGCACAGGTATGGAGTCGTAGGAGACACTATGGGGGAATGTCCTAGACTGAAAGGTGGCCAGACAGTAAATAGACGGTCTGAACACGTGCACGTATCCTTGATTGTTCGCTCATCATGCGCACGGGGCGTGATGTCTGAACTGTACTGCGGGCTTGCACAGCATCTACCACACACACTCCTGCCCCTCACCCAGGCCTGCTCTCACGATAAAGTCAAGAAGACCTGAGGCACCACAAGCATGCCCTGTTGGGCACCTTTAGCACACGCCCTGGACTCTCTAGCGACCTCCGCTGTCTCGGACTTCTGGACGCAGCATATCCCGCCTTCCGGTCTCTCGACTTTTCCCCAGGACTGACTACGACCATTGCGACTTTACCCATGCATCCACTACCTAATCCGCTTCAGGCTTTTTGGGTACTGTTAAAAAATACTCTCAATTTGCTCAAAAAGATGGACTCCTGTTCTAGCAACGTCAACGTTGTTTTTTCACCATGAAAATGCCCCCTCGGTGAGAGTTGCGCAACTGAAATTTCGACGTCAGTGGACAGGCAATTCCGGGTGTTCCTTAGGTGTTACACCCCATCGAATTTAACTGCGTTGTAAATAATCCAAACAACAAAAGCCACTGAACTTTGACACGCGCTTCGACTGAGCCGAATTCTGCACCTGGTGAAAGTGCCAGAAAGTGCTCGAGTTTGCACATCTGTACTAATCAAACAGTGTCAGGTAGGTTCAAATGAACCGGAGATAGTTGCGGCATTAACAGCTGATTGCATTGGTCATCAAGGATGCCAATACCCCAGACGGAGAGCACTCGTCCTGGTCAGTATTCCCCCTGATCTGGGCATTTCTGTTTCTGACTATCTGTGAAGTCAAAAGTAGACGCCTCTTAATCGACTCCAGGAATGACAATTCCAATCTATAGGAAAAAAAATTATTCATCGTTTTCAAGATTTTCGCTAGATGACCATTCTAATCATGGCCATTGTTCTAATCATGGTAAGTAAACTATTGGAGATCATCACATATACCTATGATCCATGTGAAATAATAAAACCGTATGGGGACGGGGACCAGAGACGGATGCAATGTTTTTTGGTCTGTACATTCAAAAAGTCAGATGAGTTTTTAAATTTGACGCCTGGATTTTCAGTTTTAACAGTAGAAAAAAAGAGATCGGACACATGATTATGAACCCCGGACCCAGTATTACAGATAATGTTGAATTCTCCGGTGTTCAGAGGGGCGTATATATTTAGAAAGGTGAAGTTCTTTGGGAAACAGCAAAATTTTATTGTGAATTTCCGAGACTGGTTCCCCAGCTCGTCTTCAGACAACGGGTGTGCAAAAACAATTAACTTTTAGCCTGAGTCTAGCAAAAGGAGTCAATGATTGGTTAAGATTTTCATCTCGGGATTGGCTGACTCAGTTTGAATTTGTCCTTAACGATTTTGTATGCGGCATCTAAATCGATATGCCGGTTGATGCATGCCCCATCTGAGTGCATTGCTTCCAGGAATTCGCGGCCTTTTCTTGATTGGCAGGCTGGGGAACCAGTCTCGAAAATTCACAATAAAATTTTGCTGTTTCCCAAAGAACTTCACCTTTCTAATTATATTCCTTGGGATGCCTGTTTTTCAATTTGGGCGTATATATGTATATATACTATATATCTACTCAGGAATGGGTGCACACCGATCCATTGGCTTCCCGAAACAAACAAGCTTCGTATGGATGATAGGGGATACAAACAGGCAACCACCTTCCAGGCCGAAGTCGGCCAAGACATAATAGCAGAGTGGAGGATCGTTTTATTGGTGGTGACGTCAAACTATTCCCCCTCTGACGATCGTCCTGACGGATAACTGTGAGTTGTGTGGCTTTCATGTCCCGGTGAGAGAGGGAACTAATGACACAGTAAAATTCCTTCTTTCCATTCAGTACGTACATAAGGGTATCATGCAGATCTGTGCGGAAGTTCACAAAACACCAATAAGTTTACTTCATAAGACTGAAAAAAGCTGCCTAGGTAGAATGCAAAGACTTCGCAACTGAGCACATTCTGAGGTAACTTCATGCACCAGGATACTGTGGTCCTGAGGTGATGTTGGGAGTGCCTACACACCCAAAAACAAGAGCCAGTCAATCACTGGAGGCCACGTGCGTTTTCTCAAGCGCGCTGTCAACATAATCGTGGCGCCTCTCCATTGGCTGCTCCCCTCGAGTCAGATCGATCCGTGTATTCGAGTAATCGATCAACTAGTTTGTAATTTTCTTTTCAAAGTGCATTGGGCCGAATGCAGGCGAACCCCAGTAGGATGTTATAAATACGCCCTACTTTTTACAGTTAGGCTTGACTTGCAGTTTCCTAATGCACTTTTCCATGGGAGGTAGTGTTCTCTGTTGCGTTGGTATTGTGGACAAGAGTCGCGTGCGCATACGCTCCACGGGATTTCAAGTACCAGGCCGGATCATAACTGGTGATAAAATTCCCAGACACCTACAATATCCTTTCTCGAACAAACCAATTATATCGTTAGGATAACCTAACTACTTGCATGATAGATTGATGAAAATGCTGGAGCTTGTCCTTTACAAGTAGTCACAGTTTAACTTTTTAAATTACTGCGGAATTTATGAGGGCCCCGTCATCTACTGAAAATCGACCCGCTTATTCGGAGAAAATTTCCTAGACTTTTCTGACAACTCATCATCTAACATTTTTATCTGAAGCACTCTTATGGTTAAGTAACTAACAAGATGGAGAGATTTAATCAAAAAAATTGTTGTTGAAATGATAAAAATGAATGATGTGGCCACCACTGTTAAGACGCAGGTCACTTCCAGGTAGAGCGCGCTACCACTTGAAATACGGACTCACATCCTGCGGAGTATACACAGTTCCTGAAAATAAGATATTTAGACAATCGGCACTGAAATGCGATAAACAATGATTATATGAATCCAATGCTGCTTTCGGTTTAGATTAATTTCATCCTCAGACCCAGTGCACATGCTCCTTGAACATTTACTCATAATCATGGAACCGGTCTAGAGTGACTTTATCACTCAGTCCGGAACACGGAAGTTTTTCGAGAAATGAACAAATTACTCGGTTCAGGGATTTCTTCAAGTTTACCTTTAAACTGTCTTCTGCAGGTACAGCGAGAATAAGGAACCGCGCGACGTGTAATTTCGCAAGGAAACTGGTATTCAGGGCAGCAGAGGTGGTGGCGATGGACACAGGTGAAAATATTTGCAGTCACCACCGCCAGAACAAGGCCATATGTCGCATTCTTCGGAGGATCATCGGATTGACAGATCAGTTTATAGAAGCAGGATACGATTAGCGGATAGCAGGGGGGGGGGGCTAAATTCTTCCCCCCAATAAGTGTGAAAAGCGGTTTAGATATTTCGGCAAATTGAAGTGATTTGCAGTATATTGGGGTATCCTTGGAGAAATTAGCGTCCACACTCCGAATTCAGAAAACAACTTGGCAAATATTAAAATCAGCATGTGTCCTTTCGCATATCCAATTAATAAACCGTCCCACCTGAAGCCTAGGGAGGTGGACGTCAGTCGGTTTCGACAAATTCCCCTTGAAAACCTCTCCAGTGATGCTGTAATGTGACATTTCGAAATTACTGGAATAAATAAATTGCTAAATAATTAGATTACGCATTTTCAAAAAAGCTCTGGTATATTCCAATGCATTTCATACAAAAACTGTCTTTGAAGCGTATAAACTAGGATAAAGGTCTTCAGAACAGGCTTCCTCAGGTTTGGGCTAGAATTGGATATGAATGGTAGTTGAAGTCCATTAGCTTAAGCGGAGTGACCGCGTAGCATTCACAATCTACGAAACGCGCATCCCCGGGCGATCAGGTAGTACCTCTGCTGGTAGCACGCCGGATTATTTTCAGTGTACACTCATACTACTTATGACTGTCTCTTTGGGAAAAGTTGGACATTACGCGACTGATCAAGTGAGCCAACATACTACTATCGACATTCGGGTAGAAGGACTTACTTCAGGTTCAAATGTTAACTTCTGGGAACATACAGATGTTTTACAAGGGTATCTTCATTGCACTACAAAGTCCGTGCGGGCCCCAATCCGAGAGCCAAGAAATTGAGTTCCCGTAGCTCAAAATCGTCTCATGAAAATCCTTTTCTACTTGCTTGTAGGTTTGTCTTTAGCCATCAGGGGTTGCTTGAGGTCGTCATCCGTTTCCGTCAAATTGTTTTGTTCAAAAACGAACCCCCTGAGGTCGTGCGCAGGACAGTGAGGAAGCCTACATTAATTAAACGGGCGAATTAGCCTTCGCTCGATACCGAGCCGGCTAAATCGAGCGATCCTGGGTCTGGCGGTGACTGCAGTCCCTTGTGCATGAGGCACACGTATCTGCTATTGTCTCTGATGAGGGCTTAGAGCAGAAGTCCGAAACGTCAGGGGAATAAAACTCTTGTCCGAGCGATTGTGTCTCCTTCTCTACGACTGCCTCCTGGTACTCATCTCTTCACTTCTATTGACAAAGTACCCTTTGTTCGATCCCGCGCCGACTAAAGCGAGTGATCCTAGACCTGACGAGGACGCTGTGGTGATCCCTCGAGCGTCCCATTGTCACTCACAGTCATCGCGCACATATGCAAGGTTTACGTTGAGGTCGCAGATCTCTCTTCCTCAGGCCGTCCTCCAGAATTTGAAATTCCCCTGGTCATGCATTCCCATGCTGGGCTTACGTCGGAAGAGCGAGTTGGGGTCGCAGGTCTCCTCTCTCCTTCTCCTGTCGGTGTTGCAACTGCCCAAGCTCAGGGGCGGGCAACTGTAAGGACAGCGGGGCTCGCCGATCCTCATAATCACTCATCCTCCAGTCGCCTGTGAACATTGATTCGGTGGTCAGTCTGCCAAATCCCCTTCTCCTTACCATCGTAGTCTTCGTCGTCGTCTTCCTCCTCCTCCTCCTCCTCCTCTCACCCACAAGTGCTATGGATGCATTTTTAGTCAACGGGTCCATCACACTAAGTCTCGCACCATCGACGTATGCCGTCTACGCTGACATTGCGACTCGGCGGCTGAGTGTGAAGAAGACCTTCACGCGGGGACAGCAACTGTTGTCGGCTCGGGCAACCAGCATGACGACAACAAGGTTCCGTAATCATGCTATTTACTCACGCTCCCTCCCCCCCCCAAACCGCCCCGCGGACCGTAAGAACTGCGACTTGTCTGACCGCATTGCCTAACAGAGCCTTTATCACCTCGCCTCGTAACCATGCCCTCCCACCCCTGACCTCTAAAGGCAGATCTTTCGCTTCCTCCCCCACCCGCATTCATCGTAGCTTAATTGGTAGACCGGCTCCCACTATGTGGGACTGCCATTTACGATAATACAGTAGGTGAGCTAACTCATGAACTGTCAACCGAAATTCCGAAATGTGTCTTCAGTTCGAAAAGACTAATTAAATAGGGCTGTAAAACTAATCATCTTGTTGCATAATTCTATAATAATTCAGTTACCTCAGGATGTCGGCTTTCGAACGATCTTCTTTCCGGATGCATGCAGAAACCATGCTCTGTAAAAATGACCACTTGTGTAACAATCATTCTTCTCATTGATTTCCAACGACCTTATAAATTCAACTATATTTCATATTTTCATATTTTGAACTCCGACCTGCCGTAACAATGCATTCAGTGTTTCCAAACTACAAGTCGTATATTTTCCGCGTACGGAAAACCACAAAATTTCTCTATGGTATTAAGAGGAGACCATGCGGGGTTTATAAAATTTAGCAGTGGATTTGAGCCATACTGCTAACTTTAAAAGCCACATTAGTAAATGCAGAGACATGACGTTTTATGAACGGCCATTTCACGGTAGTAAAAATCTCACGATAGGAAACTTTTTAAAAACTGAATTATATCCTTCCATCAGGCATCAGATTTGAAGAAGACGTAAAGCCTGCCAAATCCGTGAAACAATGAATATTTTTATGCATACTTTCCATGAAATATAATTGAATTTCTAAGGACATCGAAAATCAATGAGGAAAATGCACGCTATACAAGTAGTCATTGTTTACAGAGCATAGTTTTTGCATGCAGCCCGAAGGAAGTTCGTTCGAAAGTCGGCATCCTAAGGTAGCTGAATTATTATAGAATTATGCTGCACAATGATTAGTTTTTCAACCCTACTTAATCTGTATTTTCGAAATGAAGACACATTTCGGAATTTCGGTTGACATTTCATGAGTTAGCCCACCTACTGTACAAACGCATCTGTGTGTAAATAAAGCCGTTTGAGATGGTTTAGGTCCAGAATTGAGCAGGACATGCGGGGACTCTTATTGCACGCCAGCCGTTGCCACCGGTAGCCTTGGACCTTACCAATTCGGTGCTTGTAAAAACAGTTTCCTCCCAAATGGCAAAATAGTGGGAATCAATGAAAGGCCAAAGAATCATGTCAGCCAGATGTGGTCTACTGCGTCGACTGCTCGGTGACCCTCGTAAACAGGCCCCACTTGGTTCCCAACGCAAGCCTGAATAACTATTGGAGCTTCTTGCCCGTGGGCTTGCTGTGTCAAGTCTATTAGCACGCGATTATATCAAATTGTAGCCACCGGTCCCCGCTTAGATTGCGGAATTTCGAGAATTTAACATTTGATTGAAAGTTAGTTCGTGAAAGTGTCAAGTGGATGAAAGGTACACCGTGACGTAAGTCAGTTAAAGTCAAAGGGGCCACGTTTTAGATGCGTCGGACCAGTACGGGGACGCATTGGATTCTGGCAGGCGTCACGGAGAATGCGCACCAGAACGAATGCTAACAGTCGGGGTGTGTTGGCAAGCCCAGTTGCCATCTAACGTTACGCCAATGGGCATCCCAGACGCCTCCACTTTGTCGTAGTTGTTTAAAGTCCTGGTTAAGTGGTTGTTGTGGATCCAGAGGTGTGGTGGTTTGACCAGACACGGGTTCAGCCATGCGCCCGCCTTCGGTTTTCTCGACTTAGTCTTCACAGCGAACTCAGGCGGGGGAGAAGAAGAGCGTGCGGTAGATGCTGTGCAAGTATACTAGCACTGTAAACTAATTAACGCACAAGTCACCGTATCTGTTCTCACCCTGCTGTGTAGCACACGGTGGACAGCTTCGGCCACGACAACTGTACTGTCACAAAAGAAACAAGGCTGTCAAGCTTGAGCTCCCTATTCACATTTCGAAATAGCAAGAAAATCGATCGTTGCACCATTAATTCCGGGATTTTAAAAGCCATTGGTAGGTGTGGGCCAGGCGCAAATTGTCGTCACTGACATAGGCATGACCGCATGCAAATGAGCATCTGCTTTACATTTAAGTGTTTCAACAGTTTATAAAAAGGATCACCGCGTCGGGGAGTCCGTTCCATGCTCTGACGACCCTCGGCGAGAAAGCGTTCCGTCGGCCGTCCGTGTGGACCAGCCCCCTCGGCATTTTGAAGGAATGATCACGCAGACAGTCCGTCACGGTGAATTCGAAGAAGACATCAAAGTCTAGGGGGCACTCACGGCCTCTGAGAACCCGATAGGTTTGAATGAGGTCGCTGCGCAGGTGTCTGAAATTGAGAGGAAACAAATTACGTTCGGCTAGTCTGGTTTTGTATGGCAGATGACCAAGATTCTTGATCACTTTCGTGGTCCTCGCCTGCACCCATCCCAGCTTTTGATAATTCTTCTTAAACCACGAGTAACAGTAGGATGTAGGACCCCACATAGAAGCTCCAACATGTACACTAAAATTCAGTGTGACTGCAAACATCACTTATAATTCACCATTCCTATTGGTTGAAATTTCCTGGGCCTCCTGGCTGAATGTAAACTTACTGGCGGCGCTTTACTCAAAGTCCGTTACTTTATTGAGAATTACTTTTTGTTTATTTTTTACTTATCGCGATCACTTTGTTTTGCTAAATGACAGCATACAATAAGACTTTCGGCAGAAATTTATTTTGTGTTTTCTTATATTCCACCTGATTTCTGCATGTACTGTTTCTGCTAACCTTAAGGAATCCGATTATAGCGATATTCGAAAGTTTATCCATGTTTAAGACATAATTGTGCCTAACTGAAACTTAGTTTTTTTCCTTTGAGGCATTGTAAGGGACCGTATCTTCGTTTTTCTTTGATGCATAATTTGTGTGCTTTTTGCTTGCAGAAAAAAGAGACAGAACTGTTCGTACAGTCTGTTTTATACCTCAAACTGCACTTTTATTAAATGCGCATTTACTCCAGTGTCCCGACCTTTGTCGGCAAAACTTTCGAATCATTGACAACGCGACAACTTGTTGCGCTGGAGAGCGTTGTAGAGCTGCGTCTCCGAGTTAGTCTGAATAGATCGGCGCACGCCACGGGCATGTGACTTAACATATTTCAGCGCTCAGCCGACGTGGCGTGGATCGGCGGCAGTTCGGCGGTTGGAGCGCTGCTCGACGATCAACTGACAGAAGTTCGGACCTGGGGGGGGGGGGTGCATCCTGGAGTTGGATTTATCACTGGCTGATAACGACGAATTAGACAAAAGTGCACATCCCCCATTCCCAATATAGCTTTCGGCGAATAATAAACATGATAAATTCTTCAGCTTATATATCCTGTCCTAAGGTAAAATTTGACATTGGGAAGGTTTATAATTTTTGTTAAATTCGAGGAGGGAAGTGTGAGATAATCTAGACGTTTCCAGAACACATGCACGTATTATTTATTCTTCCCACTCTTAAATAATAAAAAAAATTTGTTGTGTGACGGTGACAGGTATCGACCCGTCTTGGATGTACGTCGGAGTGACAATTTCTGGCCTATTTCGGACGGTATGACGGAAACCCTTAAGTGTAGACTGATAAGTCGGGTTTGAACCTTGAGTGCGCTAGCACCTGGTTCGAGCTATGACTGGCTAGTGAGCGCAAGTAAACCCGAAACGGTTAGTCCGGTGTAGCTCTTTTCCCTGGTAAAAATACCCGAATTAAAAATTAGGTAAACTTGTTGCGACGGCTTAGGTCATAGGGAGACCCTAGCTACTCTGACCTTCAGACGCGGTCTCGACAAAGAAGAGGAGAAGAAGGAGACACGATCGCTCTTGTTCCAGCGATCGTATCTCCTTCTTCACGACTGCGCTCTGGGACTTGTCGCTTCTACTGGCAGAAGAGGAGACGTTGGACACTAGTAGACAGAGAGAGCACTGTATTCTGTACAAAATGATTACGTAAGGCGGCAAGAGAAAGTTGACAATCAGACAGGGGCACACGTCCGGCTCCCCGAGAGCAGGCGGAGAAGGTCTTATTGTAGTGGCCGATGACTTCGAGTGTAGCACACGCTGAGTAGTTAAAGCACTAGTCAAAAGGTCTGAAAGCGTGTGCTATGTCAGTATCAGAAAACCATGGCCATCGCAGCCTGGTGTGCGCTGGCAATTCCCTGACACCTGGTTCACTGTCGTTAGATGCACTTGCGATCCCGCTGGGTATGCAGGTGGTGGGCATGGCTGTCTACTCATCCTCGTCCCTCTGATCCCAGTTGGGGTGTTGTTGTTGCTGGTGGTGAAAAATGTTGGTATAGTGTATATTGTGGATCAGGGGTGTGGTGGCACGCCTAGGTGCAGGTCCGACCATGCCAGCCACCTGCACCCTGCTCCGCCTCCGGTCTTCTTGACTCTGTCTCGACAGGTAGGGAGTGGGGATGAGAGAGTGTGATAGATGCTGCGCAAGTCTGTCATCACTATAAACTAATTCCCGCGCAAGTCACCGTGCCTACTGCACCTTGCTGTGTAGCACACGATGTACATTGTCGAAAATCGACGGTAAAACTGTCGGGAATTAATCCTGACTAAGACCAAACTGAAGAGAGTTATTAAACTGCCAGGTAAACTCGTCCAGGAGGATGGCTAGGCGAAGAATCCGGTGACCAAAATGTGCAATAAAGACAGAAGGGAATTGAATATATGTATGGTAATGGTTAATTGCACAAAAAGATGAGCCAAGACAGAGAGTCGACGTTGCCATGCCTGCTAAACAACCAGTGGGGAAAGCAGCGTTGTGGGAAATTGCAAGGAAGGGCCGCGAAAGGTACCGATTTGGAATGAGTGGAGAGAGCCGCGGCGAGTTGCGGGATGGGGGTCGGCGGTAGTGGAAGGGAAGGGCATCGGTTATTTTCACCGACGCACAGTTACATCATCACCATCCCTGATCCTCGCGGAAGAGCGTTCACTTTATTTAAGCAACCCAGTATGGTTTGTGAGACGCCATTAGGTCAGGTGGGGAATGCTTTATTGCGCCCTCAGTGAGTGAATGAGAGGATGTTTTCATCAGGACTTACTTTAAGACCTTGGATGTTTTCAAAGAATGCCCGAGAGTTTGTGATGCTGTATTGTGATCCATCGGCGAGGTGCCTCAGAAGTCTATATAACCATTTGGCTAGGTTATAAGCCGGCGATCCAATGAGTGGCACTCTTATCCTCAATAGTGCATCTGGTTTATGCACTTTTAGAAAGCCATATGCATGTGCGATACGGAGGTCACTGAGAGTCATGAATCTGGAATCATTGGGATTTATCAGTTTTAGTCGAGCACGTTCGTTCGCCTTCTTCTTTACAGCTATGGCCTGCTTTTTCTTTGGGTCCTCAGCGAGTGGTACGTGGGCTTCCCTGTCATTAAAGACTTGATTTGCTTTTTGCACGTAATCAGCCTTGCCCATGATGACGTTTGAGCCACCTTGTGTCAGCAGGTAAAACTACAATACTGTCATCAGTCTTCAAGGATCGCAACCCAATTTTCTTCATCGATGGATAAATTCCGTTGATGTTTCCTTTTTCGAAGAAGACCTCTAGCACAAGTGCTTATGTCCGCACCCACGTGTTCAGTCCGTAGGACAGGTTCAAGATTTGCTAGGAAGTTTGTAGGCATCCCCATCGCCCACAAACCGGCGTCTTTACTGCGCGCAGCATTATCCCGAGCAAAAGACCCCATACCGAAGGAGCAACAAACAAGTGACACTTACCGCATTCCATGTGCAAACTGCTCTTGCGTTTATGTCGGACATATCGGCCGACGACTTGAAACCCTCATTAACGAACACAAGTTGGTCATCCGCCGACGGACCCCTTGTCTTTCGTGTTTGCGCACGCCCTTGGCTGTGATCACCGCTTCGACTGAGAGGGGACTGAAGCGATCGTCAGTGCCAACACCAAAGAGACGCGAGAGTTTCTCGAAGTCTCGCACTCTAACAACAACAACAACAGTATCAACCTCCATGTTGACCTGGACGCTCACTACGAAGGTTTGCGTTCACAGTTCACTGACTTGCGCCCAGCCCTAGACACCAGCTGTTAATGCGTGTTCGGCTACGTAGAATATCACTGATTCCGAAATTCTCTGATAGAGTGAAGCCCAACTGACACCCTCAACACCTCCCCCTCTGTGTGGCGCCTATCTAAACACGTTATCCCCTCGCCTCACATGGACGCCTGTTTTGTCGATGTAACCCCGATGTTCCCTCTACTCTCTCGTGCGATTACCCCTCTCCTCTTTACTCATTTCGTCTAACGACAGGTTGGTGTAACCGACTTGAACGCTCACGAGTACATGTCGATTTTTCGACGAGCCTTCCCCTTTTAATATAAATATATGCTGAAAGATGTGCATCCCAAGAAGTTTAATTAGAAATTCGTAAGTCATTTGGGTGATGCAGCAAACTTTATTTCGTAAGTTTTTGACAGTGGCTCCCCAGGTCGTCTTCAGACGTGTGGTAAATATTCAAAACAGGCAGCATTTTAAGTGTCACAAAATCGATACTACCAGTGATTCGTGGCCCCGGTCGACATCTCGCTTTGCTTGGCTGTGGCCTCTTTCATCTTCCTTCGAGATTATTGTTCAAGGTCTAGTTCAATGTGCCGGTTAATGTATGATTCATCGGAATACATGGCCTTCAAAAAATCTCAGCCTTACTTAGATGGCCAGTCACAAACAGTGTGTGCTTTGTCACAAGCAAAATTATGAACAATTGCCAGCGTGTGCATGGCAATTTGAGACTAGTGGTCTCGTCTCCTCACGACCCGTCAATGTTTGTGTATGCGCGTAGAAGCCCACTTTACAGTTTGACCACAGTACACTGCATTGCAGGTGTCACATGGAATCTTGTCTTCGACTTCCTTTTTGTCTGGATAGTTAACCCTTCCTTCAGGGTGTTAGAGTTGGCTGTGTAATGTGGTCGTCGGGTTTTGTGCCACTTGTATTTGATGTTCCCTCAGCTGTCCTTTATCGACTTCAGACACGTTTTTAAGGTGTGGAAGCGTTCTCCAGGTTTTCTGTTTGGTGACTTGATCGAAACAAACTAATTCCCGACCTTTTCCTCTAATTCCTGGTGTCTCATGCATCGGCGTACAAAATCTCTGGGATGTCCATTTTGGGAAGAGAGACCG
>CACRXP010000227.1:790395-804040 GCA_902702965.1 Spirometra erinaceieuropaei
CGGGATTTCAAACAGGAAGTAGACTGCGTAGGTCTCGCATATGGCAGGGAAGTCACATGGAGAGGTAACCGAAGAACACACTTCCCACTCACGTGAGAGGTGCCGGTGCAGTGGGATGTTGGAGGCGTTTATGGGTAGTGCATATTCTGATGAAGGAATGCGTGGTCATGCCTTAGGTTTTCACGAAGGCGCATATGACCGAATGGACTCATGTTGCGGCTGAATGTGTGCGAGCAATGGGGGCAGTTGAGACGACGGCATATAGTGTATTTTTATGTCCCAGGAACTGGTTCATCAGTCTCTATGCGATGGATACGCAAGTAACCAATCAGGGGATGTGTGAAGTGAATATACGGTCGCAACAAGGACGGATTGGAGCCGAGTTCATTTCAGTGTAGGTGGTTGCGATGATGGTATTGGAGGTGGTGGTAGTTGATGGGGTGTCGGGACTGTTCTGACCGGTGGCGAGATTGATTGCGGTGGTCATCGTCGTCTCCGCGGAGGTTGTGCCAGGAATGATGAAGATCACGGTAGTCGGGAACGTTGGGACGCGAGTATTGTGATCACAGTGGGTGGGAGTGCTGTCGTTATGGCCGCCGTGGGGGTTGGAGCCGTTGCGGTTGAGAAGACAGCAACACGCTCCGTTATGTTAGGTGTTACATACACTTAAAGCGTTTCCCTTTTGCCCGACCGTCAGGCTTTTTATATAGTGTTTAGTATTTGTTTATTTTTAGGCTTAGAAAATGAAGTGTCGAGTTGGGGAAAACGAGTTTTTTCGATGTCCGGTTCAGGTCGCCAGAGCTGCTCGCTACGAGGATAACATCAGGCCGAATAAGGTCCCCAAACAGCAGAGACAGTCGAAAACGCCAAGAGTCATCTGAGGAGAGGGTGATGAAGAGAAGGCAGACGAATAACGCACTGCTGGTGTCAGTGATCACACTGAAGCGGGCCTTCGGACCTTCCAAAATGCCTTAGATATCACCGCGGAGGTTGTGTTCAAAAAAGTCTTTGAAATACTGTCCAATCGTGGCAAGAGCAACTCCAGCATAAACGAGCAGGTTAGCTTGCTGCAACAGATCTGCGAGAATCTGGGTGAGTCTTTTTGCCTTTGTGCCTTCGGACTTTGGAGTGTTTCGTCTGAAGGCTCCCTGCATGCCTATGCTAGCTCTAACGACGATGAATTCTATTTAGGTCGGATTGAAAATCCGACCATAGGATGTCATGACGCAGGTGCAACCTGTTTCCCTGCTGCATTTGGCTGTCTTATAAATTTTTTCGTTTTTTCAACGGCCATTTTCCATCTAATTATTTGGAGGAACTTTTTCCACACCACTAGACCACTGTCATCGTTGTTTTGCAACTTTTAGTATTTCTTAATTTGCAGCCTTGAACAAGTTTTCAATGTCTTCGTCATTGTTGGATGTAGGGCCAGCCATTTTGTTTGAAAATGATCTAAAATGTGATAGTTTAACGGAGGGTGAATGCGGCAGAATTTCCCATTTGGGCTTTTGGATAGCCAATTTGATGAGGTAGGCTGTGTGTGTGAGGTCGGGCGTTGTCGTTGCTTTTGACGAATAACCTCATTAAGCGACGCAGTTGAGCAGTGTCAGGGTTTCTGTCCCCGTCCGGTCGCCCCATCCCCAACCCAACCGCACGCAAATCACGGTCTGTTGAGGACAAAGTTCCTGCGTCGGATCGAGATGTTGTTTGTTGCTCACGTCCCACCCGCTGCTCTCTTTGCTTTATGTCTGCGTGAGGCGCCACTTCTCATCGTCAGTGACTGTGCAGTGGAGAAATCTTCGTTCGTGCTTACGGGAGCTATTGTGCCGCTATTGCGCACATCGGTGTACCGCAAAGAAACCTATGCGGAAGTGATTTTGCACTACGAGAGCAACCACCCCATTTTCCACAAACGGAGTACGGTCAACTGCCTGCTTAATCGGGCAAAAACACACTGCTCGGACGAAGAAGACTACCGGGCCGAACTAAGCTACTTGTGTGAATTATTTTGTCGAAATGGATACCCAAAGGTTTTTGTGCGCGGATGCATGAGACAGAAAGAGTCAAAGGAAAGGGAACAAAGAATTCCCAGTCAGGCACCCAAGCCGAATACATGGCGAACCCTCCCTTACATCAAAACATGTCTGAACTCGTGGAAACGCACCTAAAGAGGCACCAAATTCTGGTGGCACACAGACCAACGACTACACTACGTACTCAGATAGTACACCCTAAGGAGAGGGTCGACTATTTGGATAGAAAGGAAGTCGTCTACAAGATCCCATGTGAGTCCTGTGATGCAGTTTATTGTGGTCAAACAGGAAAATCCGCCTCTACACGCATTCACGAACACCAACTTGCAGTAAAGAGGCGAGACCACCTGTCTCAAGTAGCCATGCATACCCTGGACACAGGGCATACTTTTGCTTGGGACAGAACACGGATTGTCGGTGCCTACCCCTTCAAGAAAGGCCGAGAGTTCCTTGAGGCCATGCACTCGGATGAATCGTGCATCAACCGTCATATCGAGTTAGATGCCGCGTACAAAAGTCTCAATGAGAAATGGAAGAGACGAGAGCCAATCGGGACGGATTGACGCAAATAGCGGCCGCTCACGGGCGCAAACGCCAACGACTATCGATTTCTTGTGTGCGTTGCCAGATGTTAACTGTTGCCGGCACATTTACTCTCAGTCTGCGTCCGACGACGACCTGAGGAACCAGCGTCTAAAATTCACGCAATAAAGTGCCTTTTCCCAAAGAACGCCGCTGCCTTCAACTTATATTTCTTGCGATGCCTACCTTCCAATACATATACATATATGCATGCCAAGTGGCGTTTGATCCTCACTGTTGTCGTTAGGATCTCACTCGATCCCATTCTGTCCGCCCGCCAGCTTGTTACTGGCGACAACGAACGCCCAATTGACATGCTTGTATACCTCACTTCATAAGGTCTATGACTTACTGATGATGGGTAACGACCGTGAAACAGCTGTCTGCGTCTGGCCTGTTACACTCTTAGTGATCTGCCTATGTATTATATATATATATATATATATGAACTGGAACCAGGGTTTTATAGGCCAATAAAACCCTGGTTCCTGTGATCACCTTACCTTCTCAGTTATGTCCGGGCAAGCGCATTTTCGTTTCAGTCAACATATATATATATATATGCCAGCGAGGAGGGACACCAAAGAATTCGGCTAGATTGATACAGTACTGTTTCAGACTTATTTGGCCTTCATTCGCTACTATTATCACTTGACCGATTTCGGCCTGGTAGATGGTTGCCCGTTCGTGACCTTTGCCATCCCTACGGAGCTTGTTTGCTTCGGGAAGAGAATAGATCGGTGCGCGCCCATTCCTGATTGAATATATATAATGGTAGGAGGGCGATCACTGATAGTTTCTACGGAACTTATTCGTTCTGTTGTGTCTTGCGGGCTCTCTCTCGAGCCCAACCAGCTGCCGCACGGCGGCTCATGATATAGGCAAAATGGTATTACGGACAAAGACATGAGAGGCTAGAATGGCTATTTCTGGCTTATTAGCCATTGCCAGTCAGTTATACCCAACCCCGAAGTGTGGAACACTTAGGATTCAAACTCAGGACCTGTTAGTTAGAAGTCCAGCGCCTCTAACCACGGGCTCGTTGTTTTGTCGGTTTCGATCGGGAATATACGATGGTGGAGGGGCGCTCACCGATCGTTCTTACGGAACTCACTCGTTCTGTTGTGCCTTACGGGTTCTATCACAAGAGGAAAGAAAGGCATTAAGAACCTTAAGAACGGACAAAAGCATTATCATTCCCCGGCAGACAAAGGAGGTTTAACTGCCAGTTTGGACAAAGTGAACTACAATGAAAAGATGCTGACTTTGTTAGAGGATAGCTCAACCTATAAACCTGCTACCACAGACCCTATCAAGGCACAAATTTCATCCATCGATATAGCGTTAAGGCATCTTAGAGGGAAGAAGCAAATATCGGGAGAAATTACAAAATCCCTGAGACGAAATGAACGCACAATCGTTAAGATTTATGGGCTGCCTAAAATTCCCAAACCGGAAGTACCACTGCGACCGATAGCATCATTAATCGGTGCACCCAATTAAAAGATCTCCAAATGGCTATTCAACAACCTCCATCCATTGACACAAGATTGCGAAACTCCAATCGAGAATTCCATAGAGTTTCTAAACAAACTACGAGGACTCACCATTCCAGCTGATGAGATAATGGTATGCTTCGAGGTCGTTTCTCTTTTCACCTCCATAATAATGGATTTGGCACGGCAATGCACAGAAGAGCTTTGCTTGAACTTTTGAACCTTTGTCTGGAAGCAAACTTCTCATTTGCACATGAATACTACCAACAGATGAAGGAACTCCCGTGGGATCACCTATCTCCGGTTTTCCTGCTGAAATAACGATGTAAAAAATGGAACCTATGGCCCTATCGGTAGTTAATCCTAAATCATGGGTTTGTTATGAAAATGACACTTTTGTTGTCGTTAAAAGTAATAATCTGTAAAAGCTCCACAATGCTATTAAATCAACGCTACCAGGAATCTCGGTTACGTTCGAAACAGAGGTTGACAGAAAAATGACGGGACATTCCGCACACCAGTATACCGCAAAGAGGCTTATGCGGACATTGTTCTACATTAAAATAGCCATCACCCTATCTTCCACAAACGAGGTGCTGTTACCAGCCTACTTAATCGAGCAAAAACACACTGCTCAGACGACAACAGTAACCTGATAGAACTTAGCTATTTGTTCAGACTCTCTTCCCAAAATTGGCACCCCATAGTTTTTGTACCCCGATGCATGAGACAATAGGAATTAGAGGAAAATACAGGGAATTAGTTTGTTTCGATCAAGCCCCTTAACAAAAAATCTGGAGAACGCTTCTGCACATTAAAAACGTGTCTTAAGTCTTTAAAGGACTCCCGAGGAAACATCAAATACAAGTGGCACAAAACCCGACGACCAAACTACACTACCAGCTCGTACACCTTCCAGAAAGGGTCAGCACTTCAGACAAAAAAGAAGTCGACTACAAGATTTCGTGTGACACCTGCAATGCAGTGTACTGTGGTCAAACTGTAAAGTCGGCCTCTACGCGCATACACAAACATTAACTGGTCGTGATGAGGCAGGACCACTTGTCTCAGGTTGCCATGCACACGCCGGCAACTGTTCATAATTTCAGGTTCATAATTTCACGTCTATTTGGTGTTGGCACTGACGATCGCTTCAGTCCCCTCTCACTTGAGGCGGTGATCAAACGCAAGGACGTGCGCAAACACGAAAGACAAGGGGTCCCATCGGCAGATGGCCAACTTATGTTCGTTAATGAGAGTGCCAAGTCGTCGGCCGGTATGTCCGACATAAACGCAAGAGCAGTTTGCACATGGAATGCGGTAAATGTCACTTGCTTGCTGCTCCTCCGGTATGGGGTCTTTTGCTCGGGATAATGCTGTGCGCAGTGAAGACGCCGGTTTGTGGGCGATGGGGATGCCTACAAACTTCCTAGCAAATCCTGAATCTGCCCTATGGACTGAACACGTGGGTGCGGACATACGCACTTGTGTTAGTGGTCTTCTTTGAAAAAGGAAACGTCAACGGAATTTATCCATCGATGAAGAAAATTGGGTTGCGATCCTTGAAGACTGATGACAGTATTGTAGTTTTACCTGCTGACACAAGGTGGCTCAAACGTCATCATGGGCAAGGCTGATTACGTGCAAAAAGCAAATCAAGTCTTTACTGTCAGGGAAGCCCACGCACCACTCGCTGAGGACGCAACGCAAAAGCAGACCGCAGCTGTAAAGAACAAGGTGAACGAACTCGCTCGACTAAAACTGATAAAGCCCAATGACTCCAGATTCATGACTCTCAGTGACCCCTGTATCGCACATGCATATGGCCTTCTAAAAGGGCACAAACCAGATGCGGTATTGAGGATAAGAGTGCCACTCATTGGATCGCCGGCTTATAACCTAGCCAAATGGTTATACAGACATCTGAGGCACCTCGCCGATGGATCACAATACAGCATTACAAACTCCCGGGCATTCTTTGAAAACATGCAAGGTCTTAAAGTAAGTCCTGATGAAAATATCCTATCATTCACTCACTGAGGGCGCTATAAAGCATTCCCCACCTGACCTGGTGACGTCTCCCAAACCATATTGGGTTGTTTGAATAAAGTTAACGCTCTTCCGTGACGATCAGGGATGGTGATGATGTAACTGTGCGTCGGCGAAAATAACTGATGACCTTCACTTTCACTACCGCCGACGCCTATCCCGCAACTCGCCGCTGCTCTCTCTTCTCACTCCAAATCGGCACCGTTCGCGGCCCTTTCCTGCAATTTCCCACAGCGCGGCTTTCCCCACGGGTTGTTTAACAGGCATGACAAAGTCGACTTTTCACTCAGACAGGCCATCCCTCTGTCTTAGCTCATCCAGCTGTGCATTTAACTACTATGATACATATATTCAATTCCCTGCTGTCTCTGTTGCACATTAATGGTCACCGGATTCTTCGTCTGTCCATCCGACTGGATGAGTTTAGCGGAGAGTTTAATAACTCCCTTCATTTCGGCCTTGCGGACAGTTTTGCCGTCGATTCCGACAACGTCCACCGTGTGCTACACAGCAAGGTGCAGTAGGCACGGTGACTTGCGAGTGAATTAGTTTATAGTGATGGCCGGCTTGCGCAGCATCTACCACACTCTCTCTCTCCCACTCCCCACCTGGACCTGGCGTCAAGACAGAGTCAAGGGGACCGGGGGCGGAGGAGGGTGCCGGTGGCTGGCATGGTCGGACCTGCACCTAGGCGGGCCGCCACACCCCTGATCCACAGTATACACTATACCAACATTTTTCACCACCACCAGAAACAACAACACCCCAACTGGGATCAGAGGGACGAGGATGACTAGACAGCCATGCCCACCACCTGCATACCCAGCGGGATCGCAAGCGCATCTAACGACAGTGAACCAGGTGTCAGGGAATTGCCAGCGCACACCAGGCTGCGAGGGCCATGGTTTTCTGATACTGACATAGCACACGCTTTCAGACCTTTTGACTAGTGCTTTAACTACTCAGCGTGTGCTACACTCGAAGTCATCGGCCGCTACAATAAGACCTTCTCCGCCTGCTCTCGGGGAGCCGGACGTGTGCCCCTGTCTGATTGTCAACTTTCTCTTACCGCCTTACGTAATCATTTTGTACAGAATACAGTGCTCTCTCTGTCTACTAGTGTCCAACGTCTCCTCTTCTGCCAGTAGAAGCGACAAGTCCCAGAGCGCAGTCGTGAAGAAGGAGATACGATCGCTGGAACAAGAGCGATCGTGTCTCCTTCTTCTCCTCTTCTTTGTCGAGATCGCGTCTGAAGGTCGGAGTAGCTAGGGTCTCCCTATGACCTAAGCCGTCGCGACAAGTTTACCTAATTTTTAATTCGGGTATTTTTACCAGGGAAAAGAGCTACACCGGACTAACCGTTTCGGGTTTACTTGCGCTCACTAGCCAGTCATAGCTCGAACCAGGTGCTAGCGCACTCAAGGTTCAAACCCGACTTATCAGTCTACACTTAAGGGTTTCCGTCATACCGTCCGAAGTAGGCCAGAAATTGTCACTCCGAAGTACATCCAAGACGGGTCGGTACCTGTCACCGTCACACAACAAAATTTTTTTATTATTTAAGAGTGGGAAGAATAAATAATACGTGCATGTGTTCTGGAAACGTCTAGATTATCTCACACTTCCCACTTCGAATTTAACACAGATTATAAACCTTCCCAATGTCACATTTTAACTTAGGACAGGATATATAAGCTGAATAATTTATCCTGTTTATTATTCGCTGAAAGCTATATTGGGAATGGGGGATGTGCACTTTTGTCTAATTCGCCGTTATCAGCCAGTGATAAATCCAACTCCAGGATGCACCCCCCCCCCCCGGGTCCAAACTTCTGTCAGTTGATCGTCAGGCAGCGCTCCAACCGCCGAACTGCCGCCGATCCACGCCACGTCGACTGAGCGCGGAAATATGTAAAGTCACATGCCTGTGGCGTGCGCCGACCTATTCAGACTAACTCGGAGACGCAGCTCTCCAACGCTCTCCAGCGCAACAAGTTGTCGCGCTGTCAATGATTCGAAAGTTTTGCCGACAAAGGTCGGGATACTGGAGTAAATGCGCATTTAATAAAAGTGCAGTTCTGGGGTATAAAAACAGACTGTACGAACAGTTCTGCCTCTTTTTTGTGAAAGCATTAAGCACACGAATAAAGCATCAAAGAAAAACGAAGATACGGTCCCTTGCAATGCCTCAAAGGAATAAAATCAAGTTTCAGTTAGGCATGGATAAATTTTCGAATATCGCTATGATCGGATTCCTTAAGGTTAGCAGGAAGAGTACATGCAGAAATCAGCGAAACATAATGCGACGAACAGCGTACTATAGAGAGCCGTCACATTTCACTCAGACAGGCAGGCATTTCAGTAGAGTCTCAGCCGACTAAGCAGACGGTCTGCTTGTTGGCTCTTCAATTTTAACGTCGGTAAGTGCGTTCTCCTAAGAGTCCGTACCAGAAGGACCAGTAGGAAGGATGGTTCCTTCCGATACCTCCTCGATGGGCAGACCCTTTCAAATGCTGAAGAACAGAAAGACCTTAGCATCCTAATAACCTCCTTGTCTAAACCATCGTCACAGTATCTAAAGGCATCTAAGCACGCGACATAGGTGTTATTTGTGCTGGGACGAGAATTCGTGCAGACCGACAAGGAGCTGTTCGGAATAACCAACATGGAGTTCGTTCGGTCTTACTGCAAATATGCTGTCTAGGCCTGGCGTCCGTGGTTTGGCAATGGTAGAGTGTAGGGCCCCCAACTAACTTGAGGTAGCCTGTGGACCGTGTCATACCTTGAATGGTGGTAGAGAAAGTTTTACTGGTGGGGCGACACGCAGGACGAAGAGCAGGCGGAATATAAGAAAACACAAAATAAATTTCTGCCGAAAGTTTTATTGTATGCTGTCATGTCGCAAAGAAAGTGAGCACGATGATTTAAAAAGTTGAAAAACAGGCATCCCAAAAGATATAATTAGGAAGATGGAATTCTTTGGGAAACAGTAAACTTTATTCTGTAAATTTTCGAGTCTGGTTCCCCAGCTCGTCTTCAGACAACGGGCGTGCAAAAACAATTAACTTCTAGACCGAGTCTGACAAAGGATTCTATGATTGGTTAAAGTCATCTTCTCGGGATAGGTTAGGTCAGTTTAAATCTGTCTTTAACGATTTTGGCAGCTAGATCGATATGCCGGTTGATGCATGCCTCATCTGAGTGCATTGCCTCCAGGAATTCGCGGCCTTTCCTTATTGGACAGGCGCCAACAATGCGAGTGTTTTCCCATGCAAATTTGTGCCCAGTGTCCAGTGTGTGCATGATGGCCACCTGAGATAGATTGCCGCGTCTCCTCACCGCTAACGGATGCTCATGTATGCGGGTAGAGGCAGATTTCCCAGTTTGGCCACAATAGACGGCATCACAATTCGAACATGGCATTTTGGCAACAGCTTTTCTTTTGAGGTAGCCAAGCCTGTCCTTAGGGAGTACAAGCTGTGTGCGTAAGGTAGTTGCCGGTTGGTGTGCTACGTGTATCTGGTACTTTTTCAATTGTCTTTCGACTAATTCAGATTCGTCTTTTACGTATGGGAGAGTTCGCCAGGTGTTTGGTTTTGGTGCCCGAGTGGCCGTAGCATTGGAAATACCCTTGCTTTTAAATTGCTGGTGCCTTATGCATTGACGTATAAAGTCATGCGGGTACCCATTTTGGGAGAACAGTTTGTAGAGGTATTTCATTTTTGCTCGATAACTTGTTTCATCAGAGCAGTGGGTTTTGGCTCGATTCAGAAGACTGTAGACTGTACTGTATTTGTGAATGACAGGGTGGTTACCCTCAAAGTGTAGGATGACCTCTGAATACGCCTCTTTGCGATAAACTGATGTCTGGAGTGATCCATCGGTTTTTCGACGTACAAGGACATCCAGGAATGGGAGTCGTCCATCGACCTCTGTTTCCAAAGCAAATGTAATTCCTGGAAATAAAGAGTTCGTGTTGGTATGGAGCAAATTCAACTGATCTTTCTTGAGAATGAGAAAAGTATGTCAAGTGGGCGTTTGACCCTCACTGTTGTGGTTAGGATCTCACTCGATCCCATTCTGTCCGCCCGCTAGCTTGCTACTGGCGACAACGAACGCTGTGTCAGAGGACACATACCACATATAATACATGAGCAGCTCTGACACAGCGTTCGTTGTCGCCAGTAGCAAGCTAGCGGGCGGACAGAATGGGATCGAGTGAGATCCTAACCACAACAGTGAGGGTCAAACGCCCACTTGACATGCTTATGTACCTCACTTCATAAGGCCTATGACGTACTGATGATCGGTAACGACCGTGAAACAGCTGCCTGCGTCTGGCCTGTTGCACTCTTAATGAGAAAAGTATCATCTACATATCGCAGCCAAAGTTTTTGGTTAACTGTTGGAAGGGCCATGCTTTCTAATTTCGGCAGTACGGCCTCTGCCAGAAAACGGGGCATGGATGAACCCATGGGAGCACCTTTTAATTGCCGGTAGCATTGTTAGGAGAGGGAAAAATTTGTCTCCACACAGAGATCGAGGAGTTGAAGTAAAGCCTCTGGAGGCACCTCAGAAGTGTATGTTTAAATGAGTTCTTCAAACTTTAAATAAACCGCCGCCGGCAAGTTTACATTCAGCCAGGAGGTTCATGAAATTTCAGCTAGCAAGAACAATGAATAATAAGTGATGTTTGCAGCCACACGGAATTTTAGTGTACATGTTGGAGTTGCCAGCTAAGTAAAGTCCCACACCCTACTGTTGCTCGTGGTTTAAGAAGAATTATCAACAGCTGGAATGGATGCAGGTGAGGACTACGAAAATGATCAAGAATCTTGGTCATTTGCCGTACAAAACCAGACTGGCCGGAAGTAATTTGTTTCCACTCAATTTCAGACACCTGCGCAACAACCTCATTCAAACCTGCCGAGTTCCCAGAGGCCGTGAGTGCCCCCTCGATTTGGATGCCTTCTCCGAATTGACTGTGACGAACTCACCGTGCCAGCAGCAGTTACACTCTGACAACTTGTCCTGTTTCTCGTCCTTCCTCGCTGGCCTTCCCACGCTCGTATCAGCAAAGGCCAATTTTTCGAAAGCAACATCGCTGTGGATGGCAAGTTGCGCTTAAACGCCAGCCTAATAACAAGTTGTCAATCCCGGGTTTTCTTTCGACTAACTGTCGATCGATATTTAACAAAGCCCATGATTTGGAATTACTTCTGTCAACCAAAGAACATGGCAAAACAGGAGTAATTTGCCTTCAGGAGACGTGGTTGAATAGCCATATTGACTCGGAATTAATAACTCCTTCGACATTTTGCTGTTTTCGAAATGATAGAGCATCTCCAACAGGCAGTAGAGGTGGAGGAGTGGCCATTTTTGTCAAGCGAGACTGGTGTACAAATTGTAAGCCCCTGTTTTCATATTCTGATGATTTAATTGATGTAATTGCTGTTATCTGCAAGCCCCATTTGTTAAATAGCTTTAAGGGTATTATATTTGTCAGTATTTGCATCCCCCCTTCCACAAATGAAGGCTCTCTGGGCCGTTTTTTTTGACTTCCTCACACAAAAACTTGCTTTATTATCCTCAGACCATCTTATTCTTTTGTGCGGTGATTTTAACCGTGTGAGTTTTCGGCCCATTACCCTTCTGGGTTTTGATGACCTTGTTTCATTCAATACACGGGCTGATGCCCCTCTTGATCACATATTGACCAATTACCCAAAGCTTTTTTGTATTAAAAATAGAGCTCCACTCTCCGGGTCTGATCACTCAGTGCTACTAGGACTTCCAAAAGTCAATTCCACCTCTAAGCGTCAACTGCTTACAAAACCCGAGAGGAAAATTACTGTTCGAGACACATCCGTAGGTAAGATCCACTTACTGCAGAGTTCAATTACTAGTACCATCCCAACTTTTCTAGCACTACCAAATGCTGAATTATGCTCTAATTATCTTACGCTATTTTTGAATCACATTTTTGATATTTGTTGTCCCCGTGAAACTGTTATGGTCAGGCCTGACAGAATCTCATCACCATACCTCAAACATTTGAGACGTCGCAAAGAAACCTTTTACAAACTAGGTCAGCGCGACAAGGTGAAGGATATCAATGTTTTAATAAAGAACGAAATTGCCAGACTTAACGGTTTATTCGTTAGTCAACTTTTTTCTACTTCATCCACCCCCTCCTCTCCTTTTCGTTCTGCTGAACTGTGGAGGAATCTCAAGCGTCTCACTGGTCAACGTAATATACTTGAACCCATTGACGTAGATTTAAACTCTTTAAATCGAAATTTTATCTGTACTTCTAACGACTCCACATCTCGTCCAAACGAAATTTACCTACCACCATGTGACTTTACTCCTGTGACTGTGACAACAGTGGAACACCATCTCAAAAAGATTCGCGGGTCAACGGCGGCTGGACCGGACGGTGTCTCTCCCTTTCTCCTTAAGTCTTGCTGTTCGCAGATAGCTCCCGTCTTGACCCACCTTATTAATCTATCCTTCATAGAGTCCAAGATTCCTGACGCCTGGCGTACAGTAAGAATTACTGCAATCCCTAAAAAATCTTTAAGTTTTGCTCCTAAATCTTTCCGTCCTATTGCCTGCTCTTCTGCACTCCTGAAACTTACTGAACGAGTTGCATTAGATTCCCTTAAGTACTCCTCCGTCAATTTTTCTGATCCTCTACAATTTGCATACAAGGCAAAGCGTAGCACCTTGGATGCCGTTGCTTTAGTTGTTCATTCAGCTTTGAGAGACTTAGACAAGGGATGCCGTGCATATGCATGTGCTTTTCTCGACTTCTCATCCGCCTTCAACACTATTCCGCGCCAACTCCTCCTGACCAAAGCAGCTGCGTGCGACACTCCGAGCTGAGTTGTCTCTTGGCTTAGAGATTATTTTTCCTCCCGCACTCAGTTTGTCCAGTCGGGAAGGAGAAAATCTTCTATTCTTCCAAACAATTGTGGAGTTCTACAAGGTTCTATCTTATCCCCTCATCTTTTCTCCCTACATACTGATGATTTGAGATCGCCAAACGACTGCCTGTATGTTAAGTATGCCGATGACATGGTCGTAGGCCACCCACTCAAAAACCTGACTCACCTACAGTCTTTAAAGGATGGCTTAGACCACGTCTCCACATGGTCTTCGAATAATGGACTCCTACTCAACAATCAGAAATCGGTACAGTGTGTGTTTCGATTGCGACCCTCTCCCATTCCTGAACCTTTGGATATTCTTCCCAATGAGGTATCTTCTTTCCGGTACCTAGGTGTTACTTTATCCTCAAATCTCTCTTTCTCTCTTCATATGGAAACCCTTTTAACAAAAATTCAAAAACTTGTTTATTATATTCGTCGTCTACGTTCATATCACACACCCCAGTCCTTAATCTGGCGATTCATAGATGGCTGTATTCTTCCACTCATTCTTTATTGTTCTCCAGTTATTTTTCCAGCTTTACTTAAAAAA
>CACRXP010000227.1:808777-875039 GCA_902702965.1 Spirometra erinaceieuropaei
GAGGAGGAGAGAATTTGGCAAACTGGCCGCAGAATCGGAGTTCACAGGCGACTGGAGAATGAGTGCTTATAAGGGTCGACGAGTCCCGCTGTCCTCACAATTGCTCGCCTCTGAGCTAGGGCAGTTTCAACACCGACAGGAGAAGGAGAAGGAAGATCTGCTACCTCGACTCGCTCTTCCGACGTAAGCCCAGCATGTGTATGCAATGGCCAGTGAAAGAGAAAGAGAAAATCTGCGACCACAACGTAAACCTCGCATGTGTGCGCAGTGACTGTGAGGGACAATGAGTGACAATGGGATCACCGCAGAGTCCTCGCCTTAGTCATCGCCAGGTCTAGGATTGTTCGCTTTAGTCGGCGTGGGATCGAACAAAGGGTACTTTGCCAATAGAAGCAAAGGGATGAGTCCCAGGAGGCAGTCGTAGAGAAGGAGACACAATCGCTCGGACAAGAGTTTTATTCCCCTGACGTTTCGGACTTCTGCCCTAAGCCCTCATCAGAGACAATAGCAGATACGTGTGCCTCATGCACAAGGGACTGCAATCACCGCCAGACCCAGGATCGCTCGATTTATTCGGCTTGGTATCGAGCGAAGGCTAATTCGCCCGTTTAATTAATGTAGGCTTCCTCACTGTCCTGTGCACGACCTTAGGGGGTTCGTATTTGAACAAAACAATTTGACGGAAACGGAAGACGACCTCAAGCAACCCCCGATGGCTAAAGACAAACCTACACACAAGTATAAAAGGATTCACATGAGACGATTTTGAGCTACGGAACCCCATTTCCTGGCTCTCGGATTGGGACCCACACGGACTTAGTAGTGCAATGAAGATACCCTTGTCAAACTTCTGAATGTTCCCGGAAGTTAAAATGTGAACCTGAAGTAAAGTTTTCTACCCGAATGTCGATGTTAGTATGTCAGCTCACTTGATCAGCCGCGTAATGTCAAACCTTTCCCAAACAAACAGTCATAAGTAGTGTGAGTATAAACGGAAAATAATCTGGCGCGCTACCGGCAGAGGTACTACCTGATCGTCCGGAGATGCGTGTTTCGTATTTTGTGAATGCTACGCGGTCACTCCTCTGAAGCTAATGGACTTCAACTAATATTCATATAAAATTCTAGCCCGAACCTGAGAAAGCCTGTACTGGAGACCTTTACCCCAGTTTATACGATTCAAAGACAGTTTTTTGTATGAAATGCATTGGAATATACCAGCGCTTTTTTTCAAATTCGTAATCTAATTATTCAGCAATTCATTTATTCCAGTAATTTCGAAATGTCAAATTACAGCATCACTGGAGAGGTTTTCAAAGGGAATTCGTCGAAACTGACTGACGTTCACCTCCCTAGGCGTCAGGTGGGACGGTTAATGAATTGGATATGTGAAAGGGCGCATGCCGATTTTAATATTTGTCAAGTTTTTTTATGAATTCGGAGTGTGGACGCTAATTTCGTCAAGGATACCCCAATATTCGTTTTCATTACTGCAAATCACTTCAATTTGCCGAAATATCTAAACTGCTTTTCACACTTATTGGGGGAAGCATTTAGCTCCCCTCCCCCTGCTATCCGCTAATCGTATCCTGCTTCTATAAACTGATCTGTCAATCACGATCCTCCAATGAATGCGACATATGGCCTTATTCTAGCGGTGGCGATTGCACAGATGTTCACCTGTTTTCATCGCCACCACCTCTGCTGCCCTGAATACCAGTATCCTTGCGAAATTCCACTTCGCGCGGTTCCTTATTCTCGCTGTACCTGCAGAAGACAGTTTAAAGGTAAACTGGACGAAATCCCTGAACCGCGTAATTTGTTCATTTCTTGAAAAACTTCCGTGTTCCGGATTGAGTAATAAACTCACTCTAGACCGGTTCCATGATTATAAGTAAATGTTCAAGGAGAATGTGCATTGGGTCTGAGGATGAAATTAATCTAAACCGAAAGCAGCATTGGATTCATGTAATCATTTTTTATCTCATTTCAGTGCCGATTGTCTAAATATCTTAATTTCAGGGACTGTGTGTATTCCACAGGATGTGAGTCCGTATTTCAAGTGGTAAAGCACTCTACCTGGAAATGACCTGCGTCTTAACAGTGGTGGCCACATCATTCATTTTTATCATTTCAACAACACTTTTTTGATTAAATCTGTTCATTTTGTTAGTTACTTAACCGTAAGAATGCTTCGGATAAAAATGTTAGATGATGAGTTGTCAGAAAAATCTTAGAAACTTTCTCCGAATAAACGGGTCGATTTTCGGTAGATGACGGGGCCTTCATAAATTCCACAGTACATTAGAAAGTTAAACTGTGACTACCTGTAACGGACAAGCTCCAGCATTTTCATCAATCTATCATGCAAGTAGTTAGGTTATCCTAACGATATAATTGGTTTCTACGAGAAAGGATATTGTAAGTGCCTGGAAATGTTATAATCTGTTATGCCCCGGCCTGGTACTTGAAAACACGTGGAGCGTATGCGCACAAGACTCTTGTTCCCAATACCAACGCGACAGAGAAGGATAACACCACCGGCCACGGAAAAGTGTATTAGAAAACTGCAAGTCAAGCCTAACTGTAAAAAGCAGCACGTATTTATAACATCCTACTGGGGTTTGCCTGCATTCGGTCCAATGCACTTTGAAAAGAAAATTCCAGACTAGTTGATCGATTACTCGCATACACAGATCGATCAGGCTCGGGATGAGCAGCCAATGGCGAAGCGCCACGATTATGCTGACAGCGCGGTAGAGAAAACGCACGTGGCCTCCAGTGATTGGCTGGCTCTTGTTTTTGGGTATGTAGGCACTCCCAACATCACCTCAGGACCACAGTATCCTGATGCATGAAGTTACCTCAGAATATGCTCAGTGGCGACGTCTTCGCATTCTGCCTAGGCAGCTTTTTTCAGTCTTATGACGTAAACTTATTGGTGCTTTGATTGGTGTTTTGTGAAATTCCGCACAGATCTGCATGATGCTCTTATGTACGTACTGAATGGAAAGAAGGAATTTTACCGTGTCATTAATTCTCTCTCTCACCCGGACATGAAAGCCACACAACTCACAGTTATCCGTCAGGACGATCGTCAGAGGGGGGAATAGTTTGACGTCGCCACCAATAAAACGATCCTCATGGTACAATCCGGTGAAAGGTAAATTAACTTAACCTAACACGGACTGCAAACGGAAGGAATATGCAAGCCTACTGGGGACTCCTGTAAGGGGGGTAGGTAGTTAATGTTAGTTTTATTAGTAAGGCGGCAATTAATAGAATCTACTGAAGACATCAAGAAAACTCGCATTTCTGCCTTATGTTTGTTTTATCATTCCAAAGACGTACCGAGATAGGCTTTGCAGTTTGACATATGTGAATTAGGGGAGTCTAAACAAGCGAAAAACAGATAATCTAAGGTTATTTATTAAAGGCCGAATTGCAGATGACGGTATACGGCAGGGAAGCCTAACCCTAACCTTAGCCCAATCCCAGCCCTTTCCTAACCCAACCCCAACTTCAAGTCTTGCCTTAATCACTTTACTAAGCTTACGTAGAAACCTAGCCCTCACATAACGCGCCCACCAAAATAAAATAAACGGTCATGTTATAGCGATAAAACATGGGCTCACATATCCAATCGCTGCCGAAGTAAGTTTAAAAATTCCCCTGATAAGCTTAGTAGGAACTATGCCCTCTATTGCTCTGCTCATTATGTCTGGGCCCCGAAATCTTCCAGGTTTGATTGTCATTCCGATCACGTGCTGCCTGGGATTTTTGAATTTTGAAACTGTTTCTCTGATATTGGGCCTGGCCTGGCGAAAAGTGAAAAGCTCGCTGCTCTACGTTTCCGTCAACACGGACGTCAATTTTGAATTCAGATACTTTTGTTGTCGATTCTGTGGCAAGGCGTGGCACAGTCGTTAGGTTTCAGCTCAACGGCAGGTCTCACAACACTTTGCATGGGCTCTTACAAAAATACTCCGGCAGTCTAATGTTATTTCTCCGGAAGTAAATGCTCGAGGCTGGGTAAAGCCATATTCATAAGTCTTTTTGGGTTGAGGTCGTCGCTATGCCATTGCATACAGGCATGAACTACTGCATAGTTTTATTTTTTCTTGATAAATTGGGTAAAGAATATCATTAAATTAGGAGAAATACTTATCTGAGCTATTGTCCTTCTTCAATATACATATTGTAGAGTCACGCGTATATGCCGAAACAGATTTCGGTGTAATACGGTACTATCGATAGAATAAAGTAATAAAAAACGTACAAACCTCAACAATGGATACCCTAGACAAGAAATTCCATTGCTACTGTTCGAGCGAATCAAATTCCCAGCTCAAGGTCAGAATACAAAAAGTAGTTAATTAAAAGAACGCCTATCACACTCGAAAGAGGGTTACGAAAAGGGGGGAAGGGGAATGTCAACAGGGGCCAAATGTGGAAGCACTTGCGAGGAGGGCGCGGAGAATTCCACGCGTTGACCAGTTGGATTCAATAGGCTGCTTATTATAAAAAGATTTGGGAGTAAATACAAAGTGTAAATTAATTTGACGGAAGAAAAGTTCTCTCTATAAACACAAAATGTTATGTGTAAGATCAGGCCTATCAGTTTTATTTAAATTTATTAGGCACCTGCCGACCTCATAGCATGTCACCTTATGAAAACTTTTGTTCCTACGATGTCCTTATCGGTGAAATCAAGCAAAATCCAGTTTCTCTTGTTGAATTCCATCTCACTTAACTCAAACGAGTCAAGGGTAACACGACTCCCTGGAAGACTGTTTTGGAATCTACACTCAGAATTTAGGCAGTTGACAAACCGTCATGTATGAAATCACACTAATTATTAAAGGATATTTAGATTTAAACTTCCCTGAAGCACTATTACTCGACGTTATTTTATTTCGGTTTTTATATTTATTATGTTTTTGTATACGAATACATTCTATACATTTAAAAACGAAGTTTGCTAAATTAGAGCCACGTCTGACGTTTTCGGGATATTGCGCTTTTCTAAAGAAATCGGTATTTCTAAACAACGCAACACTGCCTTTACTATTTATTTTATGTTTTTAATTCTTTTAAACTTGTACTTAACTAACATAGACACTGAACTCATAGAATGATGTCGGTTTGCGAGTGATTGGCAATCATTCGTAAATTTCGACACATTTCATGGGTTAGGTCACTACGCGATTATGCGCTTCCCCTGACGCAAACGACGAGAAAGGGCGATCTCCCGAATCACATGTTTCAGGAAAAGTTATTGGAAACAACGCACAATATGCCCATGCTTATGAAATCAGAAACTGGGATAGTTTACATGGCGCCATTATTAGGGCAATCAGGGCAATCTGTAGTCTAGCCTAACCATGGAGTCCTACGAGGTTCCATTTTATCTCGTCAGCCCTTTACGCCTCACACTGAGATCGCCCTAAGATCGCCTGTATGTCAGGTATGCTGATAATGATGATGTGTTTTTTGGCCAGACTGCCAGGAACGAGGTCGATCACCGACTTCCTAAAGAAGGCTTGAACCACGTCTCAACATGGTCATTAGAGTACCGTCCTCAACTTAAGGGTCGAAAATCAGCCAATGTGCCTCGCGACTGTGACCACCAATCATTTCTAAATCCTTTGGTATCTTCCTCAATAGAATCTCATCTGAAGACGAGGTGGCGAGCATACGTAGCTTTCGATAAATTCGCATCGGGCCAATAGGAACAGGGTAGAAGTAAAACATTTCAGCGATAAGAGAAATCGATAAAAGTTCTCCTTAAAACACAGGCGGGGTGTGGGAATGTGGGAGGAGGGGGGAGGGGGAGGGGTAATAACGTCAGCTAGCACCACGCAGCTACCGAGAGGCCTTTGAATTCATTGACGACATAAAAGACCTCAACGTCAACGGCATGGCGATGTTCTCGCTAGACGTCTCCTCACTTTTTACAAACGTTCGGGTCACCGAGACGGTTGATTACATCTGTGATTTTCTATCTGCCAGTCAGCAGGAAATAGGAATTCCGACGAAGACACTCAAGGAACTATTACTAAGATGCACATTAAATGTGCCGTTCCCGTTCGACAACCAACTCTATAGACAAGTAGACGGCGTTGCTATGGGCTCACTCCTTGGACCTCTCCTAGCCGATGTCTTCATGGGCAAATTGGAGAGATTCCAACTAAGCGAACAGATCGATAAGCTTAAACATTACGGTCGCTATGTTGATGATATCTTTGCAATTTCCACTGCAGAAACCAACGTAGGTACCCTCTTAGATGCGGCAAATCAGGCACATCCGTCGATCAAATTCACGCTGAAGATCGAGACGGCCGGTTCTCTCCCTTTCTTAGATGTTCTTCTAAGCAGGAGATCTGACGGAAGTGTCCGAAGAAGCGTCTATCGGAAAAAAGCCTGGTCTGAAAAATACACGAACTTCACCAGTTACGTACTCTTCAAACAAAAGGGAAATCTAGTTCGATGTTTGGCACAAAGAGCTAGAAAAATTTGTTCAACCGATAGCATTGAGGAGGAGTTCAGAAAACTCCAGGACTTCCTTCGAGAAAACGGGTATTCTGACAGGTTCATTGTAAAGAGCATTGTCGAAAGACCGGTCAAACCCACCACACTGACCGCTAAAAAGAAAACTTTATTCCTCAAAGTCCCTTTCCAAGGGGACGCGGCGAGTTAACTCCGAAGGAGACGCCTTGAACAAGCTGTCTCGCGAACCTTCCCAGCAGCAAGGGTTCAAATATCATTCTCTACTAACCCTATTTTACGCGTAGAAGGTAAGGATAATTTGCCACCGCAGACCACCTCAATGTGCATATATTCCCTCACTTGCTCCTGTGGAGCAGGTTTATCGGTCGCACGAGTCGGCGCTTATCCAAGAGAATACGGGAACAACTCCCGGCATGGTTGGAAAAAGGCGAAACGTGGCGTATAAGCAGCGCCATTCTCGCGCATGTTGTCGATTCCGGACATCGTGTGGATCCCAACGAAGCTTTTCGTGTGATTTATAAGGTCCCATCGAGCTACCCTAAGCTACTAGGCCAGCGCCTGTTAGCGACAGCGGAAGCGGCCGCCATTAGGTTACGAAAGCCAATCTTATGTGCACAGAAGAACAACGTTCAGGCTCCGCGCCTACAGTGGTCGAAGGTCGACTAACGGTACAACGTCCTCGCGCACTTCCGCTCTCACCCCGCCCCTGATAATGACTACTATTACCCCCCCCCCCGTCCCCACATTCCCACACCCGCCTGTGTTTTAAGGAGAACTTTTATCGATTTCTCTTATCGCTGACATGTTTTACTTCTACCCCGTTCCTATATAACTGTACCGGTCCGCCGAGAATTTATTGAAAGCCACGTGTGCTCGCCACCGCGTCTTCTGATTACTGCTATGGGAATTTTCGCAACACTTAAACAGTCCAAAGAATCTCATCTCTCAAGTTCCTTGATGCTGTCCTGTCTTCATTTGGGATGCCTTTTTAAAAGAAGTTGCAATCCTCCGTATTGCATCGAATTTTACGCTTTTATTACATGCCTCAGTCTTTAATGGACGATTAATGAATGCCTGCATCCTTTCCTGCTCGCCTGTCGTCTTTCTTGCTCTCCTAGAGAGGGAAATGTTCATTTGATGAAGTGTCTTCACGCGCCTATCCTACCCTCGGTGCCCCATATTTCTTTATGATCGATACCATAGCAGGACGACCTTTTTAAACGGAGAATCAAACTTTTAATGGTGCGGCCCTGTTCTCTCAGTCCGACCTAATTAATGCGAAGTAACTCCCCCAAACGCCTTGGTTTGCATCATATCTCCTGCCCTACGTCGACGCATCAACGTTCCACTACACCATCGTCGACGGAGTAAATATAAAAAAATAGTAACAAGAATGATTTAAATATTGATCGAATCACCATACTCACAGTACGGATAGTGACTCAAGGTCCTGAGACCTGTTTTATCGAGGGATCTGTCTCGTCAAAGTTCTGATATAAAAGTGACTTACGGCCAAGCTGAAACTCCCCTTTAATTCTTCGTAGACTGTTGGCGAGGGATATATGTTTTTCAATCTCCACGTTGCTGCCCGTCTGTTGATTTTTCGTCGAGTTCCTCGGTGAAAAAATGTGTGTACTAGGGCTGTTTGCTGGTGATCGAATACCTCGAAAGACAGGACTCTCCGTCTGACCCTAACTCTTTTCCGACAAGCTCGTTTCAGGAATGTGAACAAAACTGCTCCATACTTCAGTTCTCAACAGAAGTTCATACGACTGTGACCTAGCTTGCCTTTCTGTGACCAGAGAGTTCTTTTCTGGTTTCACATTTTCTCTGAAAAATATCGATTTCTTCGAAACGAGGATGTGGTCCGCCTTGCATTTCATGTCCTCATTTCGAATTTTGGAATTTATTACCTAAATGAGAAGGTCTTTGTATATCCTGCTGAGTCAGCGTTATTGGAACGCTGCCTACTGTTTGGTAAAGACAAATTTTCCTGAAAATTGATAGCGATCGAGAGGATGGTCCGTTTTAATGACGATGCGATGCCACAGTGTCCTAAAGGACATAACGAGGCTGCAGCAGTGAATATTGTTGTGCTGGACACGGGAATTGGGACTCCCCTTATTACAAGCGTTCTTACCATAAATTCCAGGATAGGGGGGCTGGAATCAGGGTGAGGGTCAGGGCGGATAAGGAGGAGATTTATGAGGTTTAGGGTTAGAGTTGGGTTTAAAATGGTTAGAACTAAAGTTAGAACAAGGGGATATAAACGTTTCTGGAATTTAGCGCGATGTTACCTGTTACATCCTTATGGTCAATATTTGGAATTCTCCACGCATCTCTCCCAAGTGTCCCAGATTCTCTCTCCCGTTGTTGATATTTTCTCCCTAACTTTGTACGCCTTTTGGGCATGAGGTATGCTGTTTTAGTCAATTGATTCCTTTGCCTAACGTTGAGTTTGAAAATTCGACTTGTTCGAACGTCGACTGAGGAATTCTCTGGCAAGGGCGTTTACTGGTGGAGTTTGTATTTTTTCCTTTTTATTAATATTCTGTCAGTGGCATCGTACATTCATGCACATATATATATGCAGGATGATATCATCGACAAAGACAAGGGAGACTAGAATGGCCATTTTTGGCTTGTTAGCCGTCTTCAGCCAGTCAGTCCCAACCCCGAAGTGTGGCATACCAGAGGCTCGAGCTCACGACCTGTTTGTTAGAAGTCCACACCTCTAACCACTGAGCCACGAGCCCGTTGACTTGTCGGTTTTCGATCGGGAATATAAAGTGGTAGGGGGCGCTCACCGATCGTTGTTACGGAACTCACTCGTTCCGTTGTGCCTTATGGACTCTCTCTCGAGCCCAACCAGCAGTCGCACAACGGCCCATGACATAGGCAGAATGATATTACCGACAAAGACAAGGGAGACCACTCTGCCTATGTCATGGGCCGTTGTGCGACTGTTGGTTGGGTTCGAGAGAGAGTCCATAAGGCGCAAGGGAACCAGTGACTTCCCTATTAACGATCGGTGAGCGTCCCCTACCATTGTATATTACCGATCGAAAAACCGACAGGACGACGGACTCGTGGCTCAGTGGTTAGATGCGTGGACTTCTAACAAACAGGTCGTGAGTTCGAGCCTCGGGTGTTCCACACTTCGGGCTTGGGTATGGCTGGCTGACGACGGCTAATAAGTCAGAAATGGCCATTCCAGTCTCCCTTGTCTTTGTCGGCAATATCATTCTGCCTATATATCATGCGCCGCTGTGCGGCTGCTGGTTGGGCTCGAGCGAGAGCCCTTAAGGCACAACGGAACGAGTGACTTCCCTATTAATGATCGGTGAGTGCCCCCTACCACTAGATATATATATATATATATATTACATATATATATATATTTGCCGTACTAACAACTTGGTTATTAGCACTAAGCCCAGACACGCCGGCCGTTACACTGAACACCAGGTGGGACCGGAAACACAACCAAGCACACGGGTACACCTGGCGTAGTTGGTCCACCACTGCGGTCTCCCAAATGGATTATAAGCACATCATCGAACTGAAGTTCATCAGTGTCTCTCCACTTGCTATTCTTTCTCGATGCAGATCGGGTATTTATTCATACGAAGCGTAATTGCTTCATGAAACCAGTAGATCGGCGTGCGCCCATTCCTGTTTTAATACGTACTCGATCTGCAATGAACTTCAGTTCGATGATGTGCTTATGACCCATCTGGTAGACCCCAGTGGTGGACCGACTGTGTCAGCTGTGTCTGTGCACATGTTTGTGTTTCTGGTCCTACCTGGTGGTCGGTGTAACGGCCGGCTGAAAGAGGACAAACAAAACAAAACAGTGCTGGATCAATCTACCCCCAGACTCTGTCGTCTCCCCCCTGATATCATATCTTGGCCGACTTCGCCCTGGAAGGTGGTTGCCCGCTCGTTTCCCCTATCACCTATACGAATGTAGTTTGCTTTGGGAAGCCAATGGATCGGTGTACGTCAATTCCTGAGTGGATATATAGTATATATACGCTCCTCTGAACACCGAAGAATTCCATATTATCTGTAATACTGGGTCGGGGGTTCATAGTCCTGTGTACGATCTATTGTTACTACTGTTAAAACCGAAAATCCAGGCGTCACATTAAAAAACTCATCTGACTTTTTAAGTGTACAGACCACAAAACCTTGCATCTGTCTCTGGCCCCCGTCCCCATACGGTTTTATTATTCCACATGGATCATAGGTACATGTAATGATCTCCAATAGTTTGCCTACCATTTGCCTTCATTCCTGAATCCACATTACGGAGAGGGGATTAGCATGGTCATCTAGCGAAAAGCTGGAAAACGGGCAACGGGCTCGTGGCCCGGTGGGTAGAGGCGTGGACTTCTAAACCAACAGGTCGCGAGTTCGAGGCTCGGGTGTTCCACACTTCGGGCTTGGGTATGGCTGGCTGACGACGGCTAATAAGCCAGAAATTGCCATTCCAGTCTCCCTTGTCTTTTTCGGTAATGCCATTGTTATTTCTATAGATTGGAATTGTCACGGTCCTGGAGCCGATTAATCGGCGTTTACTTTTGACTTCACAGACCGCCAGAAACAGAAATGCCCAGATCAACCAGGACGAGTGCTATCCGACTGGGGAATTGGCTTCCTTGATGACCCATACAGTCAGCTGTTAATGCTGCATATATCTCCGGTTCATGTGAACCGACCTGAAATTGTTTGATTAGTATAGGTGTGCAAACTCGAGTACTTTATGGCACTTTCACCAGGTGCAGAATTCGGTTCAGTCGAAGCGCGTGCCAAAGTTCAGTGGCTTTCATTGTTTGGATTATTTACAACGCAGCTAAATACGACGGGTGTAACACCTAAGAAACACCCGGAATTGTCTGCCCATTGACGTCGAAATTCCGATTGCGCACCTCTCACCAAGAGGGAATTTTCATGGTGAAAAAAACAACGTTGAGGCTCTTAGAACACGACTTCATCTTTTTGAGCAAATTGAGAGTATTTGTTAACAGTACCCAAAAAGCATGAAGCGGGTTAGGTAGTGGATGCACGGATAAAGTCACAATGGTCGTAGTCAGTCCTGGGGAAAAGTCGAGAGACCAGAAATCGGGATATGCTGTGTCCAGAAGCCCGAGACAGCAGAGGTCACTAGAGAGTCCAGGGCGTGTGCTGAAGGTGCCCAACAGGGCATGCTTGTGGTGCCTCAGGTCTTCTTGACTTTATCGTGACAGCAGGCCTGGCTGAGGGGGAGGAGTGTGTGTGGTAGATACTGTGCAAGCCCGCAGTACAGTTCAGACATCACGCCCCTTGCGCGTGATGAGCAAACAGTCAAGGATACGTGCACGTGTTCAGACCTCCTATTTACTGTCTGGCCACCTTTCAGCCTAGGAAATTCCCCCATAGTGTCTCCTACGACTCCATACCTGTGCTATCTCCGCTGCTCTTTGCATGTCCTGCCTACAAGTAATCCCCTGTTTTACATCCATAACACTTTATATATTTAAAAATCCTAATACAGGCTTGAAAACAAGTCCATCCCTTTTTATAATGTACAATGAAAACATAAAGAATAATATGCACAGACAACCTAATTAGAAATGTATCTTTCGGTATTTTGCCTAACGCGATTCCAACTTTAGTTGAGTCGGACGGTGTCTTTTTTATAAAATTCCCTAGGCTCCGACGAGAATAGATAAATCCATCCTCGAGTTCTTTTTCAATCCTGATCCATTAAAATAGTCATGTAAACTCCAAAACACATGATTATCCGAAGGGTAGATGAAGCATTCTTCTCAGTCAAATTCCCCTAGCAGATCCATGGCGACTTTTGCGGTGAGAGGACGGGCGTTAGGAAGACTGTTACCCTTCCTTCCATTGAAGATGAACGTTTCTCCTCTGAAGCGGTCTCCAAACGACAAATTGGTTGGCAGCGCACATCAGTGCTGATCGTCTGATTATCCTCTGGTAATCTATAATGGATAAGTTCCTGGGCCTCCAACCTCCTGGTTCCTGTAATCTTGCATGCCTACGGGTGATTATCTGACGACGACGACGACGACGATACTTACCACAACGGAAATGGATTCATTTCCTGTCACCAACAAAAAATCTTGTTGTAAAACATATATTAAAGACGTAGCGCAAGCAAAGATTTCCATACTTGAGACTTCACTGGCGATTACTACCAGAGGGGTCATGCGGAACGAACTTTCCAGAATCTTGCATTCTTGCAACTCCTTCAAACTCACATACAACGGCTGAGTGTTGACGTTAAGACTTGCACTAATTTGTCTAACCGTAATGAAAGGAGTAACTGTGAAAATCTCAAAAGAGTGCCCTGAATTGAGTCCATTTGGTCGTTCTCCCTGTGGTCTGTCCTGCTGGTTAGACTTTCCATTTCTAAAGCAAGAAATCAGTTTCCTGCAAATTCTGTCAGTCAAAACATCAAGCGGCCAGAGGAATTCTGAATGGATTTTGAGGCTGCACTAGAATGGGGTCCGAAAAAAGAATAGTTTAAACAGGAAGGTGAAACTTAGCAATAAAAGGAATGCTACTTTATTACATTCTGGCTAATATTTCTCGTTCAAAATGCGGAAAGAATGTCCCTTACAATCTGATATACGATGTTTATAGTCGACTGAAAGATCATGCAACCGAATTCCCGCACCGATAAGTAGAGCATTCTTGACTAGAAAGCCTATGGTGCACTGAGGATTGATGTCAGGCGTAACGCTGCTGTACACAACAGAGCAGGAATTCGATCTTGTGATCTTACGATCCATTATTTATGTTGTACATCACTCGGTCACTCGGTAAAACGCAGTTGACTGGCCTTGCGACCCCGCAGATGGTTATCGGCTCATGATTCCCCTTACCAGATTCGGTGCTTTCTAGATCTACGAAAAGTGACAGACTGGTTCACATAGATCTCTATGCCGATAGGTGTTTGATCGACTGCTTTGAAAAGTGACTGACTGTGGGTCACTGATGGAACGACGGTCCTATGATGGTGCCGATCTGGCGTGGAGTGCGTCTGGTATGCTTGCGTTTTTGACCGCAAGTGTCGGTTGGCGGTATAAGTGACGCGATAGTGCGACTGTCATTTCCCAAGGATGTCCACCGTGCCTGCTCCACAGCAAGGCGAAGCAGGCACGGTGACTTGTGCGTGGGTTAGTTTATAATGGT
Organism: Spirometra erinaceieuropaei; assembly: GCA_902702965.1. NCBI lineage: Eukaryota > Metazoa > Platyhelminthes > Cestoda > Diphyllobothriidea > Diphyllobothriidae > Spirometra > Spirometra erinaceieuropaei. Next base: position 822,494 of record CACRXP010000227.1, read on the forward strand.
AGTGGACTATATCAGTAGTCATTTTTTAAGGAGTAAAATTTTTGCTGGCGGTCGGAAAGCAGTTTGTTCGAAAGCCGGCATCCTCAAATAACTGAATTATCTTGGGATTATGTTACGTGGTGATTAGTATTACAACTCCACTTAAGTAATCTTTTCGAGTTGAAAACGCATTTCAGAATTTCGGTTAACATTTAAGGAGTTAGCACACATCTACCGCACGCTTTTCTCCCTCTATTTATTTGGCACTAGAATTTATGCATCTCAAATCCCCATTCTTTCTGCCTGCTTGATGTGGTGTTTAACAAATCCGTCCAGTGTTTGCCTGACCGAAGGGCCATTTCAGGGGACTGTGTGTGCTGCCCCCGACTTCATCGGACGCGCTAACCTGTAGCCACTCGACCGACATCAACTCGGACGCACGTGCGCCACTTGAACGCATCCCCCCTCGGCGACTGCAGCATAAGCCCCTGGAGGCAACACCCCTCGGCAAATGCAGCCCACCCCTTCGCATTGCCCCATAAACCCAAAAACAACAGCAACCAATGTCCCAGAAATTCCCAGGCATGACTGAACAGAGGCGGCATCAGCCCTGGATTCGCCGGCGGCCACTGCCGCATGAAGGGGTTCTGCGTGCATTAAATCCCCCTCATTCTGGTGAAAAACATACTGGTGACTCCGACGTGATGCGAATATGCAACTTCCCTACGTTGCTTAGGACAGTCGCAACGACGTTCCTATTCAACTTCATCCTGATGATTTTTCATGTCACTGATTCGCCCATGGATAGGAAAGCGCAGCAGTTCACACCCTGTCAGGATTCGGAATGGGTGTTACTAACGGGACTCAGACATACAAGTCCAGGTCGAACCCCAATCCAATTGTGTAAAGCAGTCATCTTAGCGTGTTTTCATCTGAGCACACGTCTCTTTTATGCGAGGAATTCATCCGCCCACTACAGACGAAACCATCATTGATGAGTGTTTTTAATGTGCTTGACATGTCAATGCATATTCAGCGATGCATTTTCAAACTTCCGATGCTGCCCTCTCTCCGAACTTTTGCGCCTGGACAACATTGAGCCTATTTCATTGACGCGTTTGTCAGACTCAGCCGTCACTGGAGCGCATTGCGTCCGACTCACCGGCACACGCTGACGAGACCACGCCAGCACACCCAGGGTTGATGTCCTAACTGCATCTCTCTACAGGCCGCTGCATCCCCACCGACACGCGGTCCGAGCTACTTCTGTCATCACCGACACGCCCTCCGAACCGCATGTGCACGGGATAAATTCATTCATTTCATCGTCAGCCTCACGACTGGCACCATTACTTCGTCTGGCGGGGAGCTGTACAGGGCAGCCATCATGGCCAGTCTGGCATCCTTGTTCAAGGCTCCGTCCCTTCAAGGTCCCTCACCTTCGCAGTGAGCGGTTCCAGACGCGCTTACCTGCAGCTCCTTTAGCCGACTTCAACTCGGACGCACATGCGTCCACAGAGTAGTAGTTCCCCATGCGCCACTTGAACGCCACACCTCGGCAAATGCAACACACACACCGATTGGAGACCACTTGAGCTTGGCCCACAAACCCACAAAAGCAGCTGCCACCACCGTCTCACTTACTCTCAGGCATGACTGGACGCAGTCAAAGCCAGCTCTGGCTTTTCCAGCGGCCACTAGCGCCTGAGAGGACAACTCAAGGTTCTGTACACAACAAAGCCCCTCATTCTGGTAACACTCGTCTTTTCCTACAACACGAGATTGGGGCTGCCGATTGTAGCGCTCTGAGTACACTTCCACCGCATGGACGCTACGCTTCTATGATCATGTTCATTCAGTCGTCAACCAGGTGTGGGCGAAGGCAATATGAGGTGATGCAACTGTTGTATTGTTTCACGAAAGTGGATGATTTAGGTTTCCCGATCTCCAACCTACCGGAGGTATTGTTTGATCGAACATGTTCACTAGTTGGCTTGAAACAGTCAATCTAACTTCGAAAGGTTGTTTTATCGACTTGCTGTTTGTGGCTACCTGAATGCTTGGAACATGTGATCTTCCACATTTGTTGGCCTGCTAAATGCACCCACCTCCGCCTGTGCTCACTAATCCGTGTTGTGTTGCGTCGCCTTTCTTCAGAGTGGTACGTTTATGAATGATTAATTTTCATTTCCGAGTGGTTGTGCAGGCAGGCGAGCAGGCAGTCATCGCGGCAAGTGAGGCCGCATGGCCGAACACGCTGCAGCGGTGCGGAGAAATGACGCCAGCTCTCAAGTTGCGGCTCATTCGACGAGATCCGGCCACACATTCAAATTCGACGAGGCCGAAATTCTCGCAAGAGGTGACAACCGCCTGAGCCGGGAGCTACTTGAATCATGGTTTACTGGCCCCTAGTTCATTAACAAGCGCAATGACCTTCCCCTTCCATACTCGGTGCTGAGACTTCGCTTAGGCGGATTAATTAGCCCCGCGGGGAGCGCACAGGTGAACACTTTTCCCAACACCAGGGTCGGTGCGTCAGATGGTCGAGCAATCATCACACCAACATCCAACGCACGTGATAAAATTGCAGCAATTAACGACACAAACGTCGGCCATAAAACAGTCATCACACGACGTGCAACGATTCCTGATGAAGGCGGAAGCCGTGAATGGTCATAGGTATGCGGTAGCATGGCGACTGCATCCTATAAATACTGCAGCCCCTCGTGCATGAACGACCCGTATCTGCTTTTGTCTCTGATGATGGGTTCGAGCAGGAATCCGAAACGTCAGGCTAATAAAACTCTTGTCCTAACGATGGTGCCTCCTTCTTCAAGAACACTGTACTACCCCTAAACGGACAACGTGGTTGATGCGCTGGACCAGCACGGAGGCCATATTGGATTCTGGTAGGCGTTACCAGATTGCGCACCGTAACAAATGCCAACATTTTGGGGGTGCGGTGGCAAACCCAGTTGCCGGCAGACGTCGAGCACACTGGGATCTCTGCCGCCCCCACGTTGTTGTTGTTGGTCAAAAATCTGGTCATTTGCTGTGTGCATCAGGGGGTGTGGAGTGGAGCGCCAAGGTGCGGGCTCGACCGCGCCATTCACCTGCGTCCTCCCCGCCTCCGGTCTTCGTGGGGGAGGGGGGAGTGCTGCAGATGCAGTGAAAGTCTGCTATTACCATAAACTAATTCACGCGCAAGTTAAAGGCATGTTAGTTACAGTGCAAGACGCGAATTAGTATATTTGAAACATGTGCACTATCTACATTAACGCAATGCAGCTGACCAAACTGTACATCCGACGCCTGTCGTCTGGGCGTCTGACTATGTGACAAAAAAGAAGACTTTACTTTGAGCAGTCAGGGGTAGGAAAAGTTCCCAAAGTTTAATATCTGACTGCAGTAACTGTTACGTTCCCTTTGTCCGCCTCACTGTCAAATAACTTCCTTTTACTTCTCATTGTTCCCCGGGATGAACAATGACAAAAATGGAGGTAGCGATACTTTTTGACTTTCACAATGAGTGACCCCTTGGAGACGTATAAAGAATCAAAAGTAACTGCGCTGTTATTCGTTCAGGTAGAGTCGCTTTAACGAAGTTGCATTCTCGGAAGAAAATGATACCAGTCAATTCTTCAAAATGTTTAAGTAAATCAAGATTTCCTGTTACGTAAAAACCAAAGGTCTTCAATCCAAGATGAGCAAATGCTTTGAGAACTTTGCTTTCCTCGGTTTCTTGGTGTTCTTTTTCCGTGAAAAGACAAACGCTTCCAGTTAAGTTCACTTTTAATTTTGTCGCCTAAAGAAGGACTGATAGGTTACAAGTTCGACCTCTGGAACGAAAACGAACTGCCGTTGGAAGTGCCGGCTAGGATATGATACCCGGAAAGCACCCAAACGCAAGCAATCGAGACGTCAAAAGGCAATTTGGCCTGTCCATTCATATGATTATTGAAATAATGGATCAAAAGATGCGGGCATGTAGATAATGGTGCAGTAACTCGGGTTTGGGGAGGGGAGGTGGGGAGAGTGAAACACCAGAATTCCATTCAGCGCCAGGGAGAAGGTGAGCCCCGGGGAAGGTAATTATATACGGGTGGCTGGCTTGGTGGCTTTGAGCCATGGCAGCTATGGGGCCTGCATGGAGTTCTTCTGTGCTCATATGGCCAGTCCGCGTAGTCTGACGTAGCCGACAGGCGTGCCCAAGTGGTTTTGGATAGCTGGACGTGACCTCGTAAATCACACAGAAGGCCCATCTGGCGTCTACGCGGTGTTCATGTCTGTGTCTACCATGTGCGCAAGAGGATAGAGCTGTTGATGTTCTTTATTTAAACCCTTTTCTAACCATGCTGGAAAATTTTATTTTTCTCTTTTGGACAAACGCCGGTCCGTGCGAGCAATGTATTCCGCCCCACAGGAACAGACGAAGGAGTAGATACTCGCAGAAGTAGCCTGATCTGGTTGTTTGCCCTTTCCCTCTCCGCATACGATGGGTCTAGTGGAGAACAGTATGCGGATGTCAGCTGCTGGAAGGGTTCCTGATACAGAGGTCGGCAAAGATGATTGGTCAACGATACTGACAATCTGGCTGTATGGACAATTAGACATACCTTCCATTTTCCAGGATTAGTAATCGTTGTCATCTGTAGGCAGGTCAGTACCGCCCGCATCCCGCTCACCTTGTGACCGCCCCATGGAGCTGTCTAGGTTGTTGGCGATCGTGTTGCCGTCCGTCTCATTACAGTTGGACAATTATCTGCTCGGATCTTCGCCCTTAATTACACCTGTGTTGCGCAAGTTTTTCCGCCAGGGTAATGTGGGCTTGGTAACGCTGGTCATCAAATGCCACTCTCTTTCCCCGAATTGACCCATCAAGTCACCATGCCCCTCCCCAGTAGACGAAGATGGTGAGAAGAAAAGCCCTGTCCTCTCCAGATGTGAGCGCCTTCAAGGCACAGCAGCCTCTCTAAGGCGGCACTGAGGTGATTTTTCGGGAAGGAAGGGGGAAAGGTTTGGAGGGAAAATTTCTTATGCGCCTTTTAAATCGTTGTACACTGTGGACAGTTATCTAAAAGATTTGAACTTTTCTAGTAGGTAGGCTGTTTTTGGCTGGGAGAAGAAGAAATACCAATCACTTGATTGATTAATATGTGCTTCGGCGGCATGGGAGGGATTCGAATCCACGGAAACAGTTAGTACAGTTAGTGGCCTAACTCATGAAATGTTTTGAAATTTAAGAATGATTGCCAATCACTCGCAAACCCACACCATTTCGTGAATCAGATGTTTATGTTAATTGAGTACAAGTTTAAAAGAATTAAAAAACAAAAGAAATATTAAAGGCAGTGATGTGTCGTTTAGAAATGCCGATGTATTTTGAAAAGCGCAATATCCCGAAAACGTCATAAATGGCTCTAATTTAGTGAACTTCGTCTTTGGATGTGTAGAATGTATTCTCATACCAAAAACGTAGTAAATATGGAAGTATAAATTAACAAACGTCTAATAGTAGTGATTCAGTGAAGTTTACATTTAAATATCGTTTAATAATTAGTGTGATTTCATATATGACGGTTTGTCAACAGCCTACATTCTGAGTGTAGATTCCAAAACATTTTTCCAGGGACTCCTGTTATCCTTGACTACTTTGAGTTAATTGAGATGTGGTCCAACAAGGGAAACTGGATTTTGCTGGATTTAACCAACGGGGACGTTGTAGGAACAAACGTTTTCATAAGGTGACATGCCATGAGGCCGGTCGATGTCTAACAAATTTAAACAGAACTGACAGGCGTGATCGTAAGCATGCCATTTTGTGTTTATAGAGAGAACTTTTCTTCCGTTAAATTATTTTAAACTTTTCGTTCGTTTTGGATTACGCTGAGTTTCATATCTGCCTCGAAATGTTGCTGAGTGCCTCATGATTTTCAGTGTTTTCACCCGATCGTCCATAAAGACGGATCGTGAATTACCTGTCTGTTGAGAACTTTAAAATAAGATTATTTGTTTGAGTCACATGTGCAAACTCACTCAATCATCAAACTTTATTTTCGAGAAAAATGGCTGTTCACAAAGAAATCCAGGAACGAATATAGCTTCGATCAATTAGAAAACTTTCCTTAATAATTTACCTTTTTAAGAAATGCTTTATTACTGCACTCCGTTGACGGATCTCTGTGTAATTCGCATTTTTGTACAGTGAGGCCAAGTAAGAATTTGACACTTTTGGCCTTTTCTCTCACCTTCCTAAACAATACTGTTTTTCTACCGTAAACGTAAAAGCATGCCCGCCTCTATACATTGGGGTCATTTCCACTGTTTTTTGTTCACTTTTGACTCCGTTCTTCGATTAGAAATGCCCGACAGAGCGCCCATTTTAGAAATGATATTTTGCTGAAATTAATAATGTTTTGCTCATTCTATTTCTAAATAAGGTATGCACAGAAACTAAACTACACGACAAGTAGTGTTTACTATGTTCAAAACTGGAAATGACCATTTGGTGGTACTCATTGACATGTCATCAGGAAGAAGTTTCCAAACGACAAAACGGTTTAGCCCATTTAAACGGAGGAATCCATATTTGCGTTATTACTGCACTTTAGCGCACCAAATCGCACAGATCTGCTAATTTGACATTTAGAAATTGATAAAACGTCTGCTTTTCTTAAAATAACCTTTGTGTTAGCAGGTTGATTACCACGGTTAACGTCGGACATAAAATAATTTTTCAAGTTCGGCTTAATCTGTTTATTATAACTCTTGCGGGTAAACTACTATCCTTTCAATGAAAAAGTCGCTCAGATGCGTAACCGGAGTCTAGGACATGTATTAACATAGGAAATTGCACGAATATATTCCGACGTCTATTTTCGCTAAAATATACGAATGTTTTACCTAATATAATTACGTAAACACAATTTCTGCACAAGAAAAGGACACTTCATTGAAGGATGTGGATGAGCAGACAAAGTGCGCGACGTTAAATGCGTCCAGAAATTCGCGCATCAGTTTCCGTTATCGGATTTCATGAGGTAGGTCACTACTGTAAATACGACGCTCCAACCATCTGAGCTACGATTCCCAATCAAGAGTTTGCAATAACGTAGAAACCAACAGATTCTGATACAGTAGACCAGTTTGAGTAACGGAAGGGTATTTTACCCCACGTAGCTGGCACCTCCGAAATATACACTAAAATTCAGTGCGACTGTAAACATCACTTATTATTCGCAGTTCCCACTGGCTGAAATTCCCTTGCCCCCCTGACTAAATTTAAACAAATCGGCGACGATCTATTCAGAGTTCGTTATTCTTTGAAAATTGCTTTTTAGTTTTTGTTTTAATTATCGCGTTCATTTTATTTGCCAAATGACAGTGTACGATAAGACTTTTGGTAGAAATTTATCTACTGTCGGTGTCTTCTTGGTCTTCGTATTGAGTGTTGCCCCACTCGTAAAACCACCTCTGTCACAATTAAACACAAGACACGGTCCCCAGGCTAGCTCAAGTCGGTTGTGGGTCCTACACTCTATCGTTGCGGAGTACTTTCCTCAACTTAAGGGTCAGTCCATTGTGCCTCTCGACTGCGACTATTACTCATTCCTGAATCCTTTGTCAACTTCCTCAATAGAGTTTCATCTCTCCAGTTTCTTAGTGTTGCCCTAGCTGCCTGAGCAGATTTTCTTAAGCAATCAGTCTAGGATCCACGTGACGATTTTTAGGCGCGAAACCCACCGAGGCTTGAAAACTGCGTATCCTATTATACAGGAGGTTAACTAAATCATAATAGGTGTCGAAATCCACGAAAAATTGCTAACCACGTGCTAACCGACACCAACACATGGACCAAATATTTTGAAATCAAGAAATGAAATTTATGGCTGGTAGCAGATAGTCCTGTAGTGAGAGTCGTCGTTTATCAAAGATCAAACGATCCAGCTGCCTTTTGAATACGGCCATTGTATTAGATGTCACTATTTCACTTGGGAGTGAGTTCCACGGTCGAACAACACGCTGGCTGAAGGATTACTTCCGATTGTCTAGGCGTGTACGCTCCCGCTTGACTTTGTACGGATGACCGTGCAGGTGACTCGTGGTCGTGAATTCAAAGAAGTCTTCAGTTTTGAGCGAACATTCATGCCCATGGATAATGCGGAATGTCCATAACAGGTCATACCTCATTCGTCTATAGAATAGGGGGAACAAATTTAGCTGGATCAGTCTTTCTGGGTATGACAGAGTCCTGAGACCGTCCACCAGTTTTGTTAATAAATAATAACTTGAAGAGAATCAAAAACACAAGAAAAATATTAAAACAGTGGTAAGTTGTTTAGAAAAACTACTTTTTTGAAAAATTCATTATCCCGAAAACGTCAGAAATGGCCATAATTGCGAAGACTTCAGTCTTATATGTACAGAAAGACTGTCCATACAAAACAGTGAGTAAATATCACAGCAGAAACAGAATGACCTGTGAAAATAATCCCTTAATGGATTTTACGTTTAAGTATCTCTCAGGAGTTGGTGGGATTTCAGGTATGGCGGCTTGCCAACAGCCTGCATTCTGAGTACAGATTCAAAAACGGTTTCCCGAGGATTTGTTGTATTCTTTGCGCTTTTAAATTGACTGCGAAGCAATTCACTAAGGCAAACAGAAGTTGGCGATTTTCGGTCCGTAGCCCCACTTGTTTGATACCGTATGGATAACTTCCTTAAATAATTTTAGTTGGCCTACCAATCTTAGCCACTCGCTGGATTAGGGAAGGGATGAGAGCGCAAACAGAGCTCATGCAAGGAAGCGCGTGTGAACCGATGCTTGGTGTTACCGGAAGTGGCGTATACACATTCTCCCCGCGACTCAGCCAACCGCTGGATTAAGAAGGTAAGAAGGGTGCAATCAGAACCGGAAGGCCACAGAGGGACAGAAAGAGTTCCACACAGTCCGAACAATGCAATTAGGAAACCTATTTAGACAATCGCTGGATTAAGATGATAAAGAGGGCAAAAGCGGGGCTCGAAGTTCGTGCAAGGAAGCGCGTGTTAAGTGATATCTGAAGTAACCGAGGCTGGCGTATAAGCTCTCCTCCCTCCCCAGGAGGCACAGTCACTCGCTGGATTAGCATGGTAAGGAAGGGCGCAAACACGTGATATATGCAGAGCCAATGTAATCGTACCTACTGCAGTTGTTTTAGGAAGTTAACCATATGGTATCATACAAGTGGGGCTGCCGGACCAAACCATGCAATCACGCTTGGAAGGCCACAGAGAGACAGAAGGATTTCCACACCGTCCGAACAATGCCATTAGGAAGCCTACAGCACGTGACCTATCTCATGAAACCTGGTGGCAGAATCTGATATGAGAATTTAGGACGTCTTAAACGTTGCGCATTTTGCTTGCCCGCTCAGCCTCCTCCAGGAAATGTCCTCATCTTGAGCAGAAATTGCGTCCACGTAATTTTTTCAAACAAAATGTTCATGAATTTGGCCGAAAATGGGCGTCGCGGTATACTTAGGCAATTTCCTATGCTAATACCTGTTCTGGACGTCGGTTGCCCATCTGAGCGGGTTTTACATTTTTAGGGAGAGTAATTTTCTCCGGAGAGTTTTAGTAAAGAGAGGTTGTAGGAATCGAAAATTAATTTTTTGTCTGATGGTAACCATGGTAATCAACTTCCTAAAACAACGATTAACTTAAAAGAACCAGATGTTTGGGCGATTCATAGAATTCAGATTAGCATATCTGTGCGATTTGCGTGAGTCTTCAAATGTGACCCAGATGGCGTTTTAAATGAAAAAGAAAGCTCAAGCACTCGCTACCTCGGTAAATGCCTCCAAGAAGTACCTTCGTTTAAACTCTTTAACAGACACATAATACAGAATCTGTCCTTATGGGCGATCGGGTGAAAATACTGGAAATCGCGAAATATCCATCTATACTTCAAGGCCGATCCGAAACTCAAGGTAATCATGAACGAAGAAAAAGTGCAAATTAATTTAGCGGAAGAAAGGTTCTCTTTATAAACACAAAATGGTATGCTTGTGATTACACATGCCAATTCTATTTAAAATTATTTGGCACCAATCAGCCTTAAAATATGCGACGTTATGAAAACGTTTTTTCCTGTGATGTCCCTGTCGGCGAAATCAAACGGAATCTTGCTGTTGCTATTTGACCGCATCTCAATTAATTCAAAAGACCAAAGGATACCACGAATACTGGGGAATATATACTCAAAATGTAGGCTGTTGGCAAGGCGCCATACCTGGAATTACCCGAATGCAAACTTCATTAAAACATAATTTTTAACTGTTATCCTATTTGTGCTTTCATATTCACTCCGTTTTTCCTATGGGCAGACGTTCCGAAAATTTAAAAATGAATTTAACTAAATTGCAACCATTTTTGACGCTTTCGGGATTTTGCGTTTCACTAAGAAAATTGGTATTCATCAACAATGCAACACTGCCTTTATTATTTATTTTATGCTTTTAATTTTCCCAAAGTTGTGCTGTATTAACACAGATATTGGGTCCACGGATTGGTGTCGGTTTGCGAGTGATTAGCAGTCATTCGTAAATTTCGATCCATTGCATGAGTTAGGTCACCCAATGTACTCAGATATTCACCGGATTAAGGTAATAAAGAGGGTGCACGCAGGGCTCGAGGTAGGTGCAGGGAAGCGCGTGTGAAGTGATATCTGAAGTAACCGAGGCTGGCGTATAAGCACTCCTCCCTCCCTAGGAGACACAGTCACTCGCTGGATTAAAGTGGCAAGGAAAGTCAGGAACACGTGATATATGTGGACTCAGTGTAATCGCACATACTGCAGTTGGTTTAAGAAGTTAGCCATATGGTATCAAACAAGTGGGGCTGCAGGACCAAACCTCGCTCAGGATTTTGATTGGTTTCACCGATGTGGAGGTCATAGGAACAAATGCTTTCATAAGGGCACATGTTGCCGGACGGATCAGATGTAATCGTAAACATGCCATTTTGTGTATATAAAGAGAACTTTTCTTTCGTAAAATGAATTTACACTTTTCGTTCGTTTTGGATTACGTTAAGTTTCAGATCGGCCTCGAAATGTTACTGAATACTTCATGATTTTCAGCGTTTTTACCCGATCGTCCGTAAAGACAGATTCTGAATTACCCATCTGTTGAGAACTTTAAAATAAGATTATTCCTTTGAGTCACATGTGAAGACTCACTCAAACATCGAACTTCATTTTCGAGAAAAATGGCTGTCCACAATGAAATTCAGCAACAAATATGCCTTCGATCAAAAAGAAAACTTTCCTGAATAAGTTACCTCTTTAGGAAATGCCTTATTACTGCATTCCGTTGACGGATCTCAGTGTAATTTACATTGTTGTACTGCGAGACTAAGTAAAAATTTGTCAATTTTGGCCGTTTCTCTCACGCTCCTAAGCAATACTGTTTTTTCTGCCGTAAACGTAAGAACGTGCCCTCTTTTGTGCATTGAGGCCATTTCCACTGTTTTTGCTGGATTAAAATGGTAGGGAAAGTCGCAAACACGTAATATGTGCAGAGTCTAAAGCAGGCATAGACAGCAGAATTTATTGGAACCAATAGATTTCGCGACGGCAGATTACACACGGCGGGAGAAACCCGACCTATGCAAACAATCAACCTCATGTGGTCAACCTCAGCTTACCCTGGTAGATCCGAGCCCTTTTGATTTGTGAAATTTCTCGTCGTGTTAACTACCCCGTTTTCTTTCCTATGGAGCGTTTTTGGAGTTACCATTTTATTGCTTAGTCTACGTGGAGTATAAGATGACCTTGCTATTTAATATTGATTTTCTCTGTGGAAGTTCAAACCTCTGTACCTTTCTTACTTCTTATCTCCGTTATGCAACGACAGGTTTCAGTTGATAAGCCGTCGCGAACTCCATTGGTTGCAATAAATTCTGCTGTCTATGCCTGCTTTATATTCATTCCGGGAAATATTGCTTTAGTAGATGGACTCAGTGTAATCGAACATACTGCAGTTGTTTTAGGAAGTTAGCCATATGGTATCAAACAAGTGGGGCTGCAGAACCAAATCTCGCCTAGGATTTTGCTTGGATTCGCCGATGTGGACGTCATAGGAACAAATGCTTTCATAAGGGCACATGTTGCCAGGTGAGTCAGATGTAATCGTAAACATGCCATTTTGGTGTATATAAAGAGAGATTTTCTCCCGTTTAATTAATTTCAACTTGTCTTTTTTTCTGGATTATGTGGAGTTTCAGATCAGCATTGAAAGGTCGCTGAATACTTCCTGATATCCAGCGCTTTCAGTTGATTGCTCATAAAGACGGAGTCTGTGTTATGCGTTTGTTAAAAACCTTTAACAAAAAACACTTCTTGAAGGCAATTACTGAAGAAGTTAGTATTTAAGCGTTCTTTTTCACGCGGAAGGTCGTTTGGGCAACACCAGAAGACAGGTGTATAGAGCACTAAAAATAAAAAAGAAACTGCTTATAGCGGGGTTCTTACAAAAGTACATATTCCTTTAAATCAACTGTGAAACCCGATCTACGCAGCAAAAATAAAAAAAAAGAATAAACAGACAAATCACAAGGCCCATTAAAACACGTTTATGCAAACTCCCACCTCCAGCTAGGGCCATGTAGCAGCAAGTCAAAACTATTAATCTCTGAAAACAAAACTATTTTTTTCTAATTTAACTAGCAAAGAGGATTTGTCTATTTTCTCGACTTTTTCAGCTACTAGGTCGTCTCAGTATTTGGGGTTAGAATGTGGGTCAATAAATTTTTACAAAACTGCCAAGTCAAATTGCCGGACACAGAGTCTCCTAGATGAACTCAACTATGTAGCCTTTGAGAGTTATCTAATATTTGTCTCTATCTTCTTTTCGCAATTTTACAGACTCTTCTTTTAAGCCGAATTTTTTTATTTCACCTTAGTTTCACCCCACCGCGTTTCCTTCACTAAGAGAAAAGAAGTTTTCAATGGCGACCCATTCTCCCTTCCGGGACCAAACACGCCACTGAAATACCGAAAACATTAAAACGTCCCATTTCTTTTCGCGCCTTTACCACGATTTGCGGTTGGATTTTGCTGTAAGTAACAAGAGCCGAACTAAAACCCTGGGCTCAAGGGGAAGTCCGCAGCAGTTTACTTGTGAAAACGGTTGCCTGTTGGCCCGTACTCTGTTTATTCGTCTGTAGCCGTCCCCTACAACATCCCCCTCCCTCCTCCCAAAATGGACCTTGTTTAGCAAAAATAATGGCTACCAGCTTACACGCAATTTGTGCCGACGCAGAGGCGCCTCCGGTGGTCTTAGAAAGGAGGATTTCCTACAGTAATCCCCTACTTCTGCCCGACCGGAAGGAAGGATGGCAGCATTTTCTTTGGTGCAAATGTCCTCTCAGTTTGCAGAACGTTGCCGGTCTCCTCTGCGTATTTATGTGAGAATCTACCAGTTACGCGTACCAGACCGCCAGAAAACAGTGCCTCGGAGGCGGGTTTTGGTCTGTATATCACAACTACTTATAAAGGGACAAGTAACGTGTCATTTGCTGAAGGACTCTTAACGTTGTTTTAGTGTAGTGAAAGGCAACTAATAACCCTGGTGACCTCGTTATGATAAATGCAGTGTAGGTAAGGACCTGTCCCATAACGAAAAAAGCAATTTTATCGAGAAATTGACGCCAGTTAAGCGAGAAAGACCAACTGGACCACGGAGTAGCGTCATTAATACCAGGTGTTTCTAGCCCAGTAAAGGAGGCGTAGAATTTTTGGTAAATTGGGTCACGCGTATAAGCCAAAACAGAGTTCCGTGTATATACGGCACTATTCATAGAATAAGGTTATAATAAAAAACGTACAAACCTCAACAATGGATGCCCGAGACAAAGAATTCCTTTGTTACTGTTCGAGCAAATCGAATTCCCAGCTCAAGGTCGGCATACAAAAAACGCTCGAGAGATGGTTACAAAAAAGGGTAGGGGGAATGTCAACAGGGGCTAAATGTGGAAGCACTCGCGAAGAGGGCGTGGGGAATTCCAAACGTTTACCAACTGGACACAACACCGCCCGCCAATTCTCTACGTCCGGCTCTTGATACCAACCTACGGGTTTGGATGTATACGGCTGCTCTGACCCTCAAGTAGACAAATATTTCTAGCGTCACGCCGCCGTTCTAGCGACCGCCCGTCGTTCTAATATATGCCGTCCTTACGAGGCCATCACGACTCTTTTCGCACGTGTCTATTACTCCCAAAGGCCAATTCTCACGAGGTGTGCGCTCCCCAGAAACTAATACAACATCACCCGGTTCCAGTCCCGAGGATCCTCTTAAACATTTTGTTCTTTTCTGGAGACTTGGAAGATATTCTTTTACCCATCGTCTCCAGAACACGCCAGCGAGGTAGTGTACTTTTGTCCACCCAACCTGATACCGTGCCATCAATTTGTCACTGCCAGGCAGCACTGAGCAGTTCCTCCTTAACAATAAGCTATTGGGGGTAAACGGTTACAAGTCGTTGTTGTCCGATGTTAGCAGGACAAACAGTCTATGATTTAGTATACGCTCAGCCTATACGAAGAGGTGCCGAGCTGTTCGTCAGTTAGAGACTGCTCCTTACAGAGAGCAAGAAAAATCCGTCGTGGAGATCTGATCATGCGTTCCCAGATGCCTCCCCGATGGTTGGCAGCAGGTGGGTTAAAGTGCCACTGTATCTCTGGAGTTAGCAGTTGGTCCGACACGCTCTTTTGGTCGCAATTGTGTAAGTCCTTTCGGAGTTCCGCTACCGCTCCCACAAAATTGGTTCCATTGTCACTGTAGATGTCAGTGAGACGTTCGCGTCTACTCACGAATCTCATCAGACATTAAACAAAAGAATTTGCGGTCAGGCTGGCGGCTATCTCAAGGTGAACGGCTCTCGTCTGTAAGCAGCTAAACACACAACCATAGCGTTTCTCAGAACATCGTCCACGTTTGACCATCAACGGACCAAAATAGTCTGTCGAAGTCATGCGGTCGACAAGATAAAGATTCCCAATAAAAAGTCAGGGAAGACGGTTTGAGTTGGACAACCTTTACTGCCTGAGGAAGTGCGTACACAAGGGCTCTGTAGGCAGTCGCCGCGAGCGCGCTCCAAGCAAGCTGTTGTCTATGTCCGCCTTCGGGGTCTTGTGTCCGAGCGTGCGTGCGCCCCTCGTTGTCTCCACGTCCGCCAGCCAATCAGAGTGGGGACAGCGTTGATTGGCTTCGGGCACTCGCGCGACCCAGCAGCGTATCGACACGGAGTGTGAGGCGGACAGGACGGCAGCGTGACGAAGGCGGAGGGCGAGGAGACGCGAACTGCCACAAATCCACCCCAGCGCACTTGAAAGGATACCAACCGCCTTCTGTTCTATTTAAGGGAAGCGGAGGCATCATCTGTCCCTGAAGTTGTCGAAATTTGAGTCTGCAAAGTAGACATCTACCGATGACACGTTTGACAGAAGCGTTTCTTTTTAGAATCCAAAATTAGTGACGGATGGCATCTAGAACCTAGGCTGTCCCACAATGGCCTTCCAATTCATGAAAGTAGTCTATGATCAATTCCGTCACGGGATAATTGTATGGGAGGATTGACGGGTTTTTTGAGGATTCACAAAAACTGAGTAGTTCAGGCGACCACCAGAGAACATTACTCCTTCAACCAAAACTGGACATAACTTTCTCTGGCTAATATTTCTCACGGGCTTTCGTTTCTGGTAATCTTCTGTTGTAGACTGCAGAATATCCAAGTCTTCTGAAAAGTGCTTCCTTTGTATAAGCTTTATCGAGTTAATGCTAGCTTGGCGCATTTCGGATAGTCGGATAGGAGCCAACATCAACGTCTCCTGAGGTGCCTTGCCGGTAGCTATTATGATGTACTGCTTAAAACGCAGGAGCCAGACCAATATCTTTTGTGGTCTTGTACAACTTAAAAAAACGCATAACTAATTTGTATAAACCATCACACTGACGTACTACATGAGCTTGGGCTGTTGTCCTCTTAAATTCCAAGTATTCACGTTGTTCTACTGGAGGTTGCACAAGCCATTCGCTTTCAGGTTGAACTAAAAACTCTGGACCGCTAACCATCTACGTACAAGCGCAAAGTTGCACGTAGCTCGAGAAGCAATGTCTATTGGGTTGACGTCCGAACCCACGTATCTCCACTGAGAGGTTGCAGACAGACCATGTATAACTGTCAGTCGGTTGGCCACATATGTGCACAACCTGGTTGATTCATTGTGTATATAATAAAGGATTATCATAGAATCGCTCCAGAACGTTATTGTTTGGAAGTACCTATCGATGCCTGACCGGATGAGATCAGCCAAGCGCACAGCTGGAGTAGCAGCTGCCAACTCTAAACGTGGTATAGAGACGGCTTTGAGGCGGGCAACGCGTCTTTCGAATAAACGAGTGAACAATGAAGGTTTCCTGTATCGTTAATAGGGCGACCATATGCTACTGCACTGTATGCTACTTTCGACGCATCGCAAAACACGTGCAGGTCGACTTGCATCGGACCGCTGATATCTTTGGGCTTTAGACATCGAGCTAGCTGAAAAGTTTTCAGGCTCTGTTAATTAGGGTGCCGGTTTTCTCAACGAGAATTCTCGACTCCAGATAGCTGTTCATCCCAATTCAGTCCGTTTTTTGCATAAGGATTGCAACAAACAGTTCCCTGGTATCAGCCAAGGCAAAACGGGACCCAGAGGGTCATAAAGTGAGCACAAACAATACAGAATATCCCGCTTGTGCACAATCGCTCGAAATCCTCAGATCCGAGATAAGTTATCGTTTGTTTATAATTGAATATTTGGCATAGTTCTGCGTCAATTTTCAACATATTTTCATTAGCTGTCGAAACTAACACATAAATTCCTATACAATCTCTCCAACTGACCGTGACCGACGTTAAGTTTGCTGTCGGCCATCGTGCGTTTACAGAAGTTTATCGAGAAACATGAACACATTCTTACGATTCTCGACTCAATAACGACAAAATAAAGAACACTCAGGATGTTTTTCAAAGAAGCAGGGGAAACACAGAGTGCACAAGAGGAGTTTCTGAGAAGACGACACAATCGCAAGGGAACCCAATGTCGAAAAGGCTTACTTTGAAAAAAACTCAGCAGATGAGACATCACCCTCAAAGACACACTGAAACGCAGAGGCGAGGTGATGGGGTGTTATTTGAAAGAACATTCCATGACCGTAAATAACCTTATAGAGTGCGTGACCGATCTCATGAAATGGCCGAAATTCTGATATGCCTCTTCGATTAGGAAGGATTGCTTAGGTGGGATTATAGTAATGATAAGTATGCAGCACAAGTCTATAGCATTTGGGGCTCACCAGGATGTCTGCTTTCGGATGCACTACTTTTGAACCTTCTGCAGAAACCGCAGTTTGTAAAAAATGACTACTGGAGTAGCATGCATTTTTCCTATGGATTTTCGATGATCTTATAAATTAAAATATATTTTATAGAAAACGGGCACAAAAATGTGCTTTCTTTCACTCCTTTGGTAGAAAATCACACTGTCTTGATAGCTGATACCCGAGGAAAGTGTGTATTTGGCTTTTCAAAAGTTTCCCAATTCCCGAATAATGTTGAGCCTGATCTGCCATTGCATTAGCGTTTAGCGATTTCTGTCTACAAGGTGCATGCTTTCCGAGTAAGGAAAATCATATATTCATCCATATCTTTAAAAAGGTACCACATGGAGTTACTAAAATATCACAATGGATCCGAACGGTGTTGTGCATTTCATTAGGAGGATTGGTAAACGGACATGTGCGGTCCTGTATACACGGACATCCCACGGTCTTAAAAATCTCATAATTAGAAACTTTTTCAAAACCCAAATATGCATTTTTTCGTGTATCAGCTATCAAGACAATGTGATTTTCTACCAAAGGAGTAAAAGAATGCACATTTTTGTGCACAATTTCTATAAAATACATTTGAATTTACAAGACCATCGAAAATCAATAGGAAAAATGCATGCTACTCAAGTAGTCAATAGCCGTAAATAACCTCATAATTATAAACTTTTGGTAAATAATTTGAAGCAGACATGCACTGTCTTACGGCTGCAATCATCTCCAAACTTTGATGTGTCTCCCAGTGGAGTTTGTTATTGCTTTTCTTCTTTTTTCCCTTCTTCATGCAAGTTCTAGTTATCCCTCCTTTTTAACAATACTCGTTTACTATGTCCGACCTTTATTTTCCTAACGTATTACTTAGACCATAATTTGGCTATTTAGTAATGCACTTCATCCTTAGTCTTGGCCATGAAGAAGACAATGTCTGATTGCAGGTGACGCCCGCGCACCGATTAGTCGTTAGATGCCTGGACATGCTCTTTTTTCTGAGTCAAAAGTTTCAAAAACAGTTTGATGACAAAGTGGATTGCACACTTTTTCATGTTACCTCAGGTCTTTATCGTCAAACTTTCAGTACAGCTGTTATTCCCGGTTGTACTTTTGGACTGGTCCAATGCGCGTAGAAGTCAGCTCTGAAGCAGGTACGCCTAAGTGTGAGCGAACAGATGTCAGAATTAATGCCTGCAAACGGCAGAATATTTCGCCGAGAGAGAATTCCGCTGCGCACTGGAATTAGACCTTGCGTTCGCGGGCAAAAGTACATATTGAGGGTAAACAGGATGCTTGTACGCAGCGCAGTTCGCGATACGGAAGGCACGATTGGACCATATGGCTACTGTTTCCCGCAACTCCTCACCTTGCATGGGGGCAGAAGTAGGCTACGCTGGACAATGCAATAAAGCACGTCTTGCGAAACATGCAAAAAAGTTAACTTTCGGATAGCGACCGGAAGGAAATGTACTCGTCAGCTAACACCAGGACGTTATCCTGTGCACGTTTAGGGTTCATACAGACACCCGACATCAGCGACAGAGAACGAAATAGATCTAGACGTCCAAGGGATGCTGTTATGACCCGCCTGGTACTTGAAATCCCGTGGAGCGTGTACGCACTCGACCCTTGTCCCTAATACCAACGCGGAATAGAAGGAGAACGCGAGCGACCACGAAGATGTGTATTCGGAAATTGCTAGTCAAAATTAACTGGAAGTAACACATTTATAACGCCCTACTGTGCTTCGCCGGCGTTCAGTCCAATGCCCTTCGGGAAGAACATTCCAGACGAGCCGGTCGATAATTCGAATATGCAGATCGATCAGGCCCGAGAGGAAAAGCCAATGGAGAGGCGTCACGATTAAGATGACAGCGCAGTAGAGAAAACGCACGTGGCCTCCCGTGATTGGTTGGCTCTTGTTTTTGGGAGTGTAGGCACTCCCAACAGTCACAACACTTCTAGGGCATCTAATTCCTACGTAGCAGCAGGCCTACTGCTTGGGTGGTTACATCCGAATAGTCTGGCCCTCGTTACCACTGTTGCAATATCGAATTGCGATGGTCGACAACCGGAGAGCTCTAAAGTCAGAGGGCAGGGGAGCGTAGGGCAGTACCGCGCTCAATTGAAGGTGGTGTTCTCACCAGAGAAGTGTCAGCCCGAGTGCATACGCCCAAACCCTGTCCGGCTACGGCCAGTCGGTGGAGAGATAAATATCGATCGGCGCTACGGCGTCGCAAGCCAGAGATCGAGTCGCGCGTGTTAGGCCAACCGAAGTCGACATGCATAACGCCGGCACTGACGACCATGAAACCGAGCGGCTATAGTAACCCCCGCCTTAACCGAAGGCGACGTGTGACGATGTCGAAGGAAACGTTCATGTCTGAAAAAAACCATGAACAATTAAGAGGTATGGCAAGTGAACGCTTTCTTAACTGCGTGCGATGCAGATGGAAGAGACAGGGGAAGATGTCAGAATGTGTGCTGTGGGGGATAGGTGGGGGAGGAGGACTACGAAGACGACAACGAGTTTGCAGAAGACATGATGGGGCTGGCAGTAGACGGGATGAAGAGAGAGAGGGTGGGGAGGGGAGGGAGCAGGAAGTTGGGAAGGTGAAGGAGCGTGGGGTAGGGGACCAGCACATTTAAAGTGCGTGACCGATCTCATGAAATGTTGGCCAAAATTCTGGAATGCTTCTCCGATTAGAAAGGATTACTTAAGTGGAGTTGTTATACTGATTATCATGCAGCATAACCCTACAACACTTCGGACTTGCCAGGATGTCGGCTTTTGAATGCACTTAGTTTTGACCTCCTGCAAAAACACAACTCGGCAAAAATGACTACTTAAGTAGCACGCATGTTCCTCATTGATTTTAGATGGTCTCATAGATTCAAATATATTTTACAGAAAGCATGCACAAAAATATGCTTTCCTTTGTTCATTTTGTAGGAAATCACATTGTCTTCATATTTTATGCCCGAAAAAGTGTGCATGAAGGTTTTAAAAAGTTTTTAATTATGAGATTTTTAAGACCATGCGATGTCCATGCATGCAAGACCGCACATGTCCGTTTACTAATGATCCTCGTGAAATGTACAACACAGTCCGGATCCATTGCAAAATTTCATGAACTCTATGTGGTATCCTCTTGAGGGCATAGAGGAATATATGATTTTCCTTACCCGGAAAGCATACACCTTGTAGGCTGAAATTGCTAAACGCTGATGCAATGGCAGATCAGTCTGAAAATTATTCGGGAATTGGGAAACTTTTTTAAAACCTAAAAACACACTTTCTTCGGGCATAAAATATAAGGACAATGCGATTTCCTACCGAATGCGCAAAAGAAAGCATGTTTTTGTGCATTTTTTCTGTAAAATATATTTGAATTTATGAGACCATCGAAAATAAATAGGAAAAATGCATGTTACTTAAGTAGTCATTTTTTTACCGAGTGTGGTTTCTGCATGAGGTCCAAAAGGCGTGCATTCAAAATCCGACATCCTGGCGAGTTCGAAATGTTATAGGGTTATGCTGCATGATAATTAGTATAACAACCCCACCTAAGTAATCCTTTCTAATCGGAAACGCATTCCCGAATTTTAGCCAACATTTCATGAGATCCGTTACGCACTCTGTGTCCTCGGGCAGGTCAGGCGGTTCGTCTGGAACAGCAGCCCTGATCCGATCGACGCTGACTACGTCCCTCTTGTCACCGAGATGGATCCGGCAGGTCTTGAGAGCGCGTGAGAGTACCGTGAACGGTCCCTCATATGGTTATTCCAGCGGCTTGGGCATACGATCACACAGAAAGAAAATACATGAGTGCAGTTCGCCAGGCCTTTATTGACATAAAGCTTGTCGAGACTCTCGTCGGTACCGCCAGAGGTTGGCGTGATCATTTCGTCCGACAATCGGAGGGGGGTTTCGAAGACCCATTCGGCAATCCAGATCTGACTTCAGTGCAAGGGACAGGTTGTCAGGCCAGTGCATGTGGCATGCAGAGCGTTCTCCAGATGGTGGCGAAAATGTCCGACCACGCCGTTGGCTGCGTGGTGGCAAGCTCTCGTCCGAATGTGCGTGCAGCCAATAAAAGGGAGGAGGGTTTGGAAGAGAGAGTGCCCAATCTGGGCACCTCGATCAGCCGTAATCCTTGATGGGGGAACCGAAAATTGTGACCCAGCTACTTGACGACGGTGTCCACCCCCATGTCCGGCAGAAGAATGGCTTCAATCCAGTATGTGTTCCGATGAACGCAGGCAAGAAGGTGAGTGTGGCTATTGGATAGAGGCAAGAGGCCTACGGTATCCAGAGGAACATGGCTGAACCGTGCGTCGGGACTGGGGAAGGTGCCTGGTGAAGACGTTTTGTGGCGCCACACCCTGTTCCGATGAAAACTGACACAACCGTGCCCAAGCTTTGACATTCTTGTTCATGCAAAGTCAGGTGGACCTTTCCACGGGGAGCTTTTTGTGAAGCCAGGACCCCAGGGTGGGAGAGTCCATGAGAAGCTCGGAAAACAGCTCAACGCTTCAAGTCAGCACGATAGGGGGCTGAAAAAGAGTTGAAACGTCAAAAGGGATTGTGCTGGTACCGCAAATCTCCATCAGACCGTTGGCCATCTGGGTGAGTTCAACGTCCGAAAGGAAACCAGAGGCAGCGCACTCCTGTTGATAATTTGTCAATGGCCGGCTTCTGAATACTACTCAGACTGGGAAGGACAAATTCAGGTGGCTCAGAGGGAGTCGTCACTTGTCAAAGATGCGATGGTGACTACCTTGAAGGTCAATGGTAGAGGGGCTCTCACCAATCGTTCGTACGGGACTCACTCGTTCCGTTGTGCCTTACGGGCTTTCTCTCTCTCGAGCCCAACCAGCAGCCGCACATGTGTAACCACTTAAAGGTCTCCTACTCAAAGGGGAGGATAACCAAGTGGACAAGCTTGTACTGAGACAGAGAGCGTACGGCAGCACTGCAAGCATTTAAAGGTAGAGGTCTCACCAAGTAAATGTCAGCCGAAATGCATGCACTCGAAGTTAGTCCGTCTGCGACTAATCAGCGAAGAGAGAGAACGATGGGAGTTTCGGTGTCGCAGGCCGGAGGCTGAGTCACGCGTATTAGGCGGATCGAAGGCTACATGGGTTAGCGGCTGTGCAGCCTTTCTCCCCTGAACCGTACACATAGGTGATCACGCTGTCCAAGTAGAGGCTTCACCTTGTGTAGTGTCTGGGATGGAGGTCTGCTGCGCGATCCCGATCACAGACCCATGCCCCTATCAGATCCCGTCATGTAGTTGCGGCTAAGGACTAAGATCTTACCCAAAGGCCCAACATTAAGCATCCAGGTAGGAGGTTATTGTGCTTGTTGGCCGGGAGAACTACAACTCAAGTAGCTGGCGACTCGAGCGGTTGCCACCTCCCACGAGGATTTCAGCCTGGAGCCCCGGTGCTTACTTCAGCCATCACGTCTCATCTTCTTAACTGCCTTCTACGACAGACATTCTCACATGCATCGACAATTAACTGGAGTGCACGAAGGACTGAAATCTGTTCACTCCAGGGACAGCAAACGAGATCTACCAGTAGCCGGTCGTAAACTCTGTCTATATAATGAAAGGGGGCGCTCACTGATCGTTCTTACGGAACTCACTCGTTCCGTTGTGCCTTACGGGCCTTCTCTCAAGGCCAAGCAGCAGCCGCACAGCGGAGCATGATACAGGCAGAATGGCATTACCGACAAACACAAGGGAGACTGAAATGGCCATTTCTGGCTTATTAGCCGTCGTGGTTAGAGGCGTGGACTTCTAACTAATAGGTCGCGAGTTCGAGCCTCGAGTGTTCCAAGCTTCGGTTGGGTACGACTGGCTGACGACGGCCAATAAGCCTGAAATGACCATCCCAGTCTTTCTTGTCTTTGTCTGTAATAACATACTGTCTGTCTATATAACTGCGAACTCGTACTGGTGATAAACGTTCCATGCTCTCGCATCGGCAAACGGATTTTCAGGTTTCAGTAAAACTCCGAATGTCGCGGTTCGAGCACAGAAATCTCATTTGTTTTTGTCAAAATCCATAGTGGTCTTATTTAAAAAAATGCGTCCTACAAAACTGGCACAGCTCAGTCAATTTATCTGCGTCAAAGGTGGACGGTGTACGTTCAGCCTTCTACTAGCAAAGGCACGGGCCAATGATGAGGCCTAGCAACCAACAAACATGTGTTCGTGGTTGCTGTCAGAAGTTCGCGGACCGCACAGGACTTATAAATGCGTGCGGCTAGTCCGCCATTGTAGGTCGCTTCGCGTCCGTTTGTAGTGCGCTGGTTGGTCTCAGCACACCGGAGCTCACACCCCACCTCCCATCCCTTCATCATCACCGCCTTGAGGCCAGCAGCGACAGAGTGAGCGCCAAATTCCCCACAGGTAAAGGTCCTCCTTCATTGCAAGCCGTGACTCACAGTGACGAGCGGGGCTTCGACAAATAGGGCGCTGAGGGGATATCTGCCGGTGCGCTGGTACAGCCAGTGGTAACAGCATGCCAACCAAGTGTAATTCACTGGTTGAGTGATCATCACGCTCTCATGGTCTCTCTGCGGCAGGATCCCAGACGCCGTCGCGGCCGCCGCCGCCACCGCCGCCGCGTTATTGTTTCAACCAGAACGATGTCTGATCGTCACAGACAGATTATAAGCCGCTGAAAGAGTTAAGGTGATAGTCCACACACAAAATTGACCTTTCGACTGGTTAAATGATTCCTGCGTTGTTCCGGAGGGACTTGGACGCACTCTCCATCAGGGGGAGACCAGAAAGCGGCGAGAAAAGTTAACGACCTAACCTCGAATGACGGGTGGCCTTTTAATAGCCTGCACAAGAAGAAAGTAGCACTATTTGGTGGCTGGAATGGCACTTGAGAACCATGATGTGTTCAGTCGTGAAAGAAGTCATACAGTTAGCTAACTTTTTATTCTGCCGCAAAAAAAAGAAATATTGCCATGGAATGTAAGTTAATATTAGCGAGTTCTAGTTAGAGTCGAGAGCCGGTTTTCGGGTATTTTCGAAGGGACCGCGCCCTGCAAAATTCAATACCCTAAAGAGCTCGTTTTTTAGTTGAGAAAGCAGGGTGTAAGAATGCAGGTGTTTCAGCTTTCGTGACGGATTTCTCAGAAGAGCATATCTCCCTATCAACACCGACTTTTTTTGCAATGGTGGGGACAAACGTCTTCGCATCATACGATTAAGACGCAGCCCATAATAGTCCCCGAGGTCATCAGAGTTTTGTTGGGGGGTAATAAACTGTCAAAGTATCAGGCCTCAACGGCAAGTGGCTATTCGTCTGAAGCTGCGTGAAGAAGGCTAAGACCTTACCATAATTATGGTTTGCAATAAAGAGTTAATGGCTCCAGAATATAAATAAATCAGGGGGTAACTATTTGCGATGAAGTGCAAAGTTAGGCAGTCTGTAAGCGTAGGTAACCCATTGGAAGTCGGAATATCGACCTAGAGCTGTAGAAAATCGCGGTTACGATAAGTTGAAAGCCCTCAGGCAAAACAAATATTCGGTCAAGCACAACAACAGCGCTCAAAATTACACACTTAACCAAGGGCTCATACATACAGTAACCTCTCGCTAACTTCCGCCTCGACTTTTGCGGTCCCACCTTATTGAAGATAGCGTGCGTACATATCTAACTATGCATTTGAGAACGGGTATCCAAAAAAATTCAATTGGAAATAGGTAAGATTCTTTAGGAACAAAATAACCTTTATTGCGTAAATTTTCGAAACTCGGTCCACAGCTCGTCGTCAGACTTCGGTTTATGTACCAAAACAGATAACTATTTGACCGTGTCGAACAAGTGATTCTATGGTTGGCCGAAGCCTGCGCTAATGCGCGTCAGTGGTCACCCCCACGGCATTGGCTGCGCTTGCTTCCATTTGTCCTTGAGAAATTTGTAAGTGCCATCTGAATCGATTCGCTGATTGATGCATGCCTCATCCAAGGGCATTGCTTCCAGGAATTCGCGGCCTCTCCTTTTCGGGCAGGCGCCAACAATGCGAGTGTTCTCCCATGCAAACTTGTGTCCAGTGTGTGCATAGCCACCTGAGGTAGATGATCTCGTCTCTTTATCGCTAACGGATGTTGATGTATGCGGGTTGAGGCAAATTTTTCATCCTGGCCACAATAGACGGCATCACAGCTGGCACATGGGATCATGTAAAAAAACACCTTTTCTCTCGAGATAGTCAACCCTGTCCTTATAATGTACAAGCTGTGTACGCAAGATTGTTGCAGGTTGGTGTGCAAATTGTGTCTGATGTTTTTTCAGTTGTCTTTCGGCGAGCTCATATACCTTTTTCACGTATGGAAGGGTCCATCAGGTGAATGTTTCTGGTGCCTGGGTGACCGTAGGTTTAAAAACCCTTTTTTTGATCTTATGCTTCATACAATGACGTACAAGGTCGCGAGGGTACCCGCTGTGGGAAAATGATTTGACGAGGTACTTCATTTCTGCTTGATAACTTTCTTCAACAGAGCAGTGTATTTTAGCTAGGTTTAGCAGGCTGCAGACGGCACTCCTCTTGCGAGGGACGGGATGGTTGCACTCAAAATTTAGGATGACATCTGAGTATGTTTATTTGCGATAAATTGAAGTGTGAGAGGATCCAGCAGTTTTTCGGCATACGAGGACATCCAGAAATGGTAGTTGTCCATCAACCTTTGTTTCGAAAGTGGATTTGAGTCCTGGAAATGTGGAGTTAAGAGTCGTGTGGAGCAGATCCAATCGTTTTTTTTGATGGCGACAAATGGGTCATCAACATAGCTCAGCCATAGTTTTGGGTTAGTTTCAGGCAGAGCTATGGATTCCGGTTTCTGCATTATGGCTTCTGCTAGAAAGCCAGATATAGGCGAACCCATAGGAGCACCTTTCAGTTACCGATAATATCGTTTGGCGAAAGAAAAGTTGGCTTCTGGATAAATATCAAGTAGTTGGAGTAGAGCGTCGGCAGGTACATCAGTGGTGTAGGCCTGAAGGAGTTCTTCGGTGAAGCGTCTCGCTAAATTTAATGGAATCGTGCATAAGAGGGAGAATACATTAAATGAAACAATATATATCTCACATTTTTCGCTGGTTCGCAGATTTCTGCGGAAAATGGGCTTTCGTTTTCTGGTTAATGCCTCCTCATCTGGTTTTCCCAGTTTATTTTATTCGCATTGATGGATGACTGAGAAGCCACTCAATCATAACATGCGGACTTTTACTTTTCGGGAGGGATTCCGGATAACTCAGCCACGCTATCGGGAGACGATCACTGTATATCAATTTCCCCTTAGCAGTCATTCATGGAAGAAGCATGTTTGCCATATGCGTGAAGACCATCCGCACGTTTCGAAAATTAATCACCGTAGTAAGCGGAGCCGCTTATGCACTAACTAACGCTTTTGCGATATTCCACCAATGCCAGTGTCACATTCACGCTTACTAATTTCTTTTTAGTAACCAGACTATAATCCAAAGCTTCATATACGGTAAGTGGGATAACTCACGAAATTTCAACAGTGATTCCGAAATGCGTTTTCGTTTTGAAAAGACTAATAAGTAGGGTGGTAAAACCAATCATCGTGAAGCATATTTCTATAATAACTCATTTACCCCAGGACGCCGGTTTTCAAACAAACTTCTTTCCGGCTGAATGAAAAAACTACTTTGCAAAAAGGACTACTTCAGTAGCATGCATTTTTAATTCCTTGTCGATGCCCTTAATGATCCAATTAGGTTTCATGGAAAACACGCATGAAAATATTTATTGCTTTGCTCATTCAGTAGAAAACTACGTCTTATTTCAATTTTACACACGAAGAAAGGGTATAATTTGGTTTTATAAAACTGTTCCAATTCCCGAATAATTTTGAGCCCGACTTGCCGCTACACTTGGAGTTAGGGTTCTCAAAAGGCAAGCCGTATTTTTTGCGTACCGAATACCACACATTCCTCTGCGGTTCATAAAATTACTCAGTGGATTTGAGCCACATTGATAAATGCAGACACATGGCGTTTTTTGAAGGTTCATTTCACCGTATAAAGAAATCTCACGATTAGAAACTTTTTAAACCCGAATTATACCCTTCCTTCAAGGGTAAAATTGAAGGAAGACGCAAATTTCTACTGAATGAGCAAATGAATGAATATTTCCATGCATGTTTTCCATGAAATATAATTGGATCTTTAAGGACATCGATAATTAGTGAAAAAATGCATGCAACATAAGTAATCCTTTTTTATGGAGTATAAATTTTGCATTCAGTCGGAAAGAAGTTCATTCGAAATCCGGCGTCCTGGGTTAACTGAATTATTATAGAATTATACTGGACGATAATTAGTTTTACAACCCTACTTAACTAGTCTTTTCGAAACGAAAACGCATTTCGGAAGTTCTGTTGAGATTTCATCAGTTAGCCACTTACTGTAGGTCCAGCAGCACGAATGTCATTGCCGACGATGACCAGCGTGTGCTCCCCAGCAGGGTGAGATCAGGGACGACGACTTGTTCGTGCAGCGACCTATAGGCTTATGCTGCAACAACCGCACTCCCTCCCCTCCCCTAGCTGGGCACGGTGTCATGACCAAGTCAAGAAGACCGGAAGTGGGAGAGGGCGCAGGCCGCTGGCACAGTCGGATCCACCCTAGGCGTGCCGCCACACGCACTTCGGATATCACGGATTGGGATTGCCATGGAGACCACATTGTGAAGAAGCCATTGCAGCCTGAATCTCAGTTCACCTGACCGCCACTACAAACAAACACACACTGAGTTGACTGTGAGGTCTGAGTGTCATCGTCAGCTGGCAACCTTTTTAGTCACGACGCGTAGCACACCGAAGTAATTTCAGATCGAAATCACAAGTGCAGCATAGTAGACGCCTGAAGAAGGAAGTGGGGTCTCATTTACACATACAGGTAGCCTAACCTTGCCGAAAAAGGCAAGGGAGACTAGAATGACCATTTGTGGTTTATTAGTCATCGTCAATCAGCCATGCCCAACCCCGTAGTGTGCAACCGCTGAGGCTTGATCTGGAGAACTGTTGGTTATAAGCTCAACACCCTAACCACTGAACTGCGGGCGTGTCCTACTTCATATATACAAGTATATTTAAAGGCAAATACGTTCTTTGGGAAAAGGAGAAAACTTTCTTGAGTAAATTTTCGACGTCGGTTCTCCGTGTCGTCGTCAGACTCGAGTAAATGTGCAGAAAACAATTAACATTTTAAACATGCTACAAGATCAATACTCGTTTGATGCTTCACGCAGTAAGCGGCCGTCGTATGCGCCAGTCCGCATTGACCGGCTTTCGTCTCTTTGAATTTTCCCTGAGATTCTTGTACGTGACATCTAAGTCGATATGCCTGTTGATGCATGACTCATCGGAGTGCATGGCTTCAAGAAACTATCGGCCTTTTTTAGACGGGCAAACTCCGACGATTCGAGTTTTTTCCCATGCGAAAGTGTGCCTAGTATCAAGAGTGTGCATGGCCATTTGAGACAAGTGGTCTCGCCTCTTAACTGCCAGTTGATGTTCATGGATGCGTGTAGAGGCAAATTTTCAGTTTGGCCACAATATACGGGATCACAGGCATGACATGAAATCTTATAGACGACTTCCTTTTTATCGAGATAGCCAACCCTATCCTTAGGGTGTACAAGATGGGTGCGTAAAGTAGTAGTCGGCTTGTGCGCCACTTTTATCTGGTGTTTCCTCAAGTGTCTTTCAACAAGTTTAGACATATTCCTGATGTAAAGAAGGATACGCCAAGTGTTTGCTTGGGGCGTTTGATTGGAATTATCTAGTTCCTTTGTTTTTATCTCTTGTTGTCTCATGCATCGACGTACGAAATCTCTAGGGTAACCGTTCTGGGAAAATAATTCAAACAGGTGGTTTATTTCAACATGGCAGCTTTCTTCATCAGAGCAATATGCTTTTGCACGATGTATCAAACTTTTCAGTCTTCCGCTTGTGAGAGATTAGGGTGTTGTTCTCATAGTGCTCACATTACACACGTCCGTTTACCGCAACGAAGCATACGAGGAAATAATTCTGTAGCATGAGTTTAAAAAATGCGTAAACAGTATAAACAAGACGATCGGCAAGCTGAGGAAGGCGGGCGCTCTTAGTTGAAGAGAAGCACTGGCCGCAAAAGCCAGTGATGTCGCAATGGCGCGCTTCTACGGCCTATCAAAGGTCCACAAGCAGGGGGTGCAGTTACGCCCCATCGTCTCCTTGCGTGATACCCTAACATTTCGACTGTCAAAGTGGTTGTACCAGCGATGTTATTTCCTTACCAAGGATTCAAAGTGGACAGTGAAGTCGGCTGAGGTGTTTTTGGCGCGCATCAAACGTCTCTAAGTAGAGGCAGATGAGGTGACGGTGTCGTTTGACGTGATCACATTATTCACCTCAATCCCACCCGCGCTGACTATCGACACTATTGACGGCTTTCTCCGGGAAAAGTATGAGGAGAACGATCAACAGCTCAAACGAGTTCACATCATCGAGCTCCTAGAATTATGTCTTAAGACATTCTCTACATTCAAGGGACAGGTCTACGAGCAAAAGAAGGGGACACCGATGGGCTCGCCTCTGTCTAGATTAATTGTCGAAGCGGTTTTGCAGAGGCTCGAGCGGCTGGTCTTCAGCTCGTACCCCCCGAAGTTTTGGTCCAGGTACGTCGATGACACTTTCGTCGTCATCAAAAGGAGTTGTGTAAGACTTTCAAGACATTGTTGAATTTAATCTTTCCCGACATCCAGTTTACTACGGAA
Organism: Spirometra erinaceieuropaei; assembly: GCA_902702965.1. Taxonomy (NCBI): domain Eukaryota; kingdom Metazoa; phylum Platyhelminthes; class Cestoda; order Diphyllobothriidea; family Diphyllobothriidae; genus Spirometra; species Spirometra erinaceieuropaei. The sequence continues at coordinate 852,699 of CACRXP010000227.1, forward strand.
TAAGAGCTCAACAATCAGTTGGTCTTCCTTGACATACAAGTAACAAAGCTGGAAGACGGGAAGATAAGGACAACAGTTTAATGTAAGGTAACTAACACCAGACGAACCCTCCACTTCGGAAGCAACCACCCCGCTGGCCACAAACGCAGTTGTGTCAAGACCCTCTTCCAGCGCGTTAAAACACACTGCAGCGACGAAAATGGGAGAAAGGAGAAGATTAAGTACTTGCACGCCCTATTTAAAGCCAACGGTTATCCCAAGTCTTCCATACGCAAGTGCCTTAGAAAGCCCCACCCTGAGCGGTATAGCGGAGAAAACCCGAAATTTTGGCCCGCAATCCCTTATGTAAAAAACGTATCAGAGGCGACGGCAAAAATCTTGAAGCCTTTCGGGATCAGAGTGGCTCATAGGCCAGAGTCAACAATCAGACGGCACATAGGGAGGCCAAAAGACCCGCTACCGGTGACCGAACAATCAGCGGTGGTCTACAGAATACCATGTCAAGACTGATGCGTTGTATGTTGGTGAAACGGGCAAACGTCTTGGCACAAGATTGCATGAACACCAGCTTGCAATCAACCGCAAGAACAAGCTGTCTATGGTTTATGGCCACGTCAAACAACAGAAGCACAATTTCGCCTTTGAAAAAGCAAGGATAATCGGCCGAGCCAATGATAAGTTGGCCAGACTGATACTTGAAAGTTGGTCCTCGACTGGCACACTCAACAGAGCCATAGATCTGCATCGCGCCTACCAGGCGCCACGAACAAGGCTCGAGCCAATGCGGACAAGGCCATCAGGACAGTCGAGCAAAGCCACGCGTGGCCGACAGCCGATGCCAGCGGAAAATAGGAGAGAAGCCGACCGGAGGTCATGTGACCAGCATGAGACGCCACCTCACCGTGACGTCCACGAGGCTGAGATCAACCCATATGAGCCCCAACAACGGATCAGTCCGTTGAGTGACGAGGGGGGGGGGCCGACAAGCGTGTTGGCTCGCCAACAATTACGACGGCCACAAAGGGGTCAAAAGTAACACGAGACATATAATTCGAAGAAAAATGAGTGATTTTGGAAAATGAACAAAGTTTATCTCGGAACTATTCGACGTTGGCTCCCCAGGTCGTCATCAAACGTGTAGAAAGCGTGAAAAACAGTCAAAATCTGAACATGCCAGAAAAATCGGTATTGGTTAGTCAGTGCTGAGAATGAGTCGATGCTGTGGGCTGACGTCACATTTTGATTGGCTATCACTTTTTTCATTTTCCTTTGGCGTATTTGTACATGGCGTCCAGATCGATGCGCCGATTGATGCATATATCATCAGAGCGAATGGTCTCTAGAAATTCTTGGCCTTTCTTAAATGGGCAGGAACCGGCAATGCGCGTTTTATCCCAAGCAAATTTGTGCCCAGTTTCTAGAGTGTGCATGGCGACTTGCGATAATTGGTCCAGCCTCTTTAGTGTCTTACAGACGGCTTCTTTTTTATCCAAATAGCCAACCCTATCTTTAGGGTGTACAAGGTGATTTCGTAGCATAGTCGTCGGTTTGTGTGCCACTTGTATTTAGTGTTTCCTTGGGTGTCTTTCAAAGAGTTCAGACACATTTTTAATGCAAGGAGGCGTTCACCAATTTTTTGGTTTTGGTGCCTGGTCGGAACTATTGAGTTCCTTATCTCTTTCTTTTGATTCCTGCTTTCTCATGCATCGGCGTACAAAATCTCTGCGGTAGCCATTTTAGGAAAATAAGTTGAACACATAACTGAGTTCAATTTTGTACCCTTCGTTCTCAGAGCAACGTGTCTTTGCCCGACTGAGTAGGGTGTTGACAGCACTCCGTTTGTGAGCGATAGGGTGGTTGCTCTCGTAATGTAGGATAACTTCCGCATAAGCTCCTTCACGGTATACTGCTGTATGGAAGGTCCCGTCAGTTTATCGCAGTACGAGGACATCAAGAAATGGGAGTTTGCTGTTAACCTCTCTTTCGATCGTGAAGGTAATTCCCGGTAGTGATGAGTTGACAGTGTTATGCAGCGTTTATAGCTGATCTCTCTTGACGATGACAAAGGTGTCACCTACGTAGCGTACCCACAATTTGGGCTTGAATAATGGTAAGACCATGGCCTCTAATTTTTGCATTGTGATCTCAGCCAGAAAGGCAGAAATAGGTGACCCCATTGGAGCCCCTTTCAGCTGTAGAAAGTATTCATGTGCGAACGAAAATTTTGTTTCCAGACAAAAGTCCAAGAGTTCAGGCAAAGCAGGTACAGGAACATAGATGTCGTAGAGTTCTTCTATGCACCGCCTTGCTAAATCGACCGGTATTGACGTGAATAAAGAAAAATCATCGAACTATACAATTATCTCATCCGTACCAATAGTGAGTCCTCGTATTTTGTCTAGAAATTCAATAGAACTCTCGATTGATGTCTCACAATCCTTTGCTAAGGGATGGAATTTGTGGAATAGCCGTTTCCTGCCGTGCCAGTTGATCTTCTGGCATCATTTCTTAGTGTCTGATAGTCGCCTCCAGTTTTCGTGAATTCCAAATCCGACACTCTGACCTTAGACCACCATTTGTCGGCGCTATTGTGCAGGACGGCTGTTCAAATCACCTCCAATATGGGCTTAGTCTCCAGTTCTTACCGGTCTTGTTAACTATATCGTGCTCTGCTCATGCCACAATTTGTTACTACAGAATCCCACAAACTATCCGAATCATTCTGACTGCCTTTAACATTGCTTTTTCCTAGTGTATATCTATTCTAACTAAGGAGATTAGAATCTTATCAAAGCTGCCGGGTGTGCATTTAAAAGTTACACCCCTTCAATACGGAGGAGAAGCGAAGGCTGTACGAATCGGACGCAATCTCGGTATTGTTGACGAATGTTTTGAAGTCAGGAAAGCCTCGAAATGGGGAAAATCCAAAGCCTCATAACCAGCAAACAAACGCCCAATAACGTTTATCTCAAATGATTGGGGAAGGTAGTCTCCCTTGGAGTACGTAAAAAATGAATGACTTGTGTTATCACGTCCTGACAACAGAAAGTTCTGGATGAATTCTTCCCCTCTGGGCACAATTCACAAAATCTAATGGTCGCTGCCATATGGAAGCCCTCAAAATCACCACATTGGCTAGATGGGTTTTCATTTTTAAAAAGGGAATGTTGAGGAAATTGCTGAAAGTCTTCGGGGAGAAGTAATTGGAGTAGAACTGAGGAATTCAGTTCACCACAGCAAGGTTGCACGATATTGTAGGATTGCATGGAATGGTATCAAGCCTCCCTAATTCCAAACTGTTTGCAAAAAGGGCTGAACTTAAAATAAACATTTCTAGTGCAGTTGGTGCGGTGGAACAGTAAGTGATAATTCCTTCTTAAGTGGAAAATTGTCAAGGAGTATCTTTCGTAGGCGTTGGGAAATTCGAATTTATGCCGAACATTCGGGAAACCTATTTAAACCGTTTAAAAACCTGCTAAGCAAGGTCTTGAGGGAACCGTTGGTGGTTCTAGGGATGTTGGTACTAGCAGCTATATGAGGAAATCTTAAATGACCTTACTTCTCCCTTTCGTGGAACCGGATGATTCATGACATGATTGGACGTCTTTTCTGAATGGCGCCCTGTGTCATCGAAACTCGGGAAGCCGGTTTGGACGCCATTTTGTGCTAGTAATTTCTTTATAGGAAGGCTTTAAGCGGGTATTTGCATATGTCAGGAAGGCCTGTAGGAAAAAATGGGCGTCAAACGCACGCCAACATGATAACTGTGACTTTTTTCTTAATAAATATCTAAATACATTTGGTCCTCCATATTCAGCGTGCTCAACCGACGGAATGACCTCCAGTTAACTGGTACAAAATTGTGTTACTTATATTATTTAAGTAAGCCAAGTGAGTTACTAATTTCTTTGGCGTGTCATATACCCAACTTTACTGTCCAGGCACACTAAACAATCAGAACACGAGTGTGTATCCTGTTTCAGATAAATTCTAGTTTCTTCAGGCCTCAACCACGAGTATCATAATCGCCGTCCGCCACTAGAGGGACCGACCATTCTAATGAACTAATATACGTCTGCGTATTCCGCTGGCAGTACTGCCGACTCACTTCATCCACTGCTGTGATCATACCATGGAACGCCTTGACAGGAGTTCCCATTGCTGATGAAACCGAAAAGACGAGTCCCAGGAAGCAACTGAGGAGGAGGAGATGCGATTTTTGTAATAATAATTTTTTTGCATTCTAAACTCTTACCCGAACTCATCATCAGAGGGAGCCCCAGATAAGATTGATAGACACACAAGGGGATGCAGTATTCAAAGGATGTCATTGCCACATTATCAAATACGTACTACAAGTGACAGCTGGCGCATTCATCGCCGATGGTTCTACTTAGTGCAATGATTGCTTCCCCGCCTGTAGTCGAGTCGTTAATTTGCAGCTTCCGAATACACTGGATAACTTCAGGCACTGAGCATAGCTCCTGGCTTCGAACGGACTGGACATCTCACTGATACCGGTGGTAAGGTAGAGGAAGAAGAACTAGACCGGCATGGAAAATGTAGAATAGGAACAGAAGGGAATTTTAAATGTAGTAGTAGTAGTTGATGGCACAGGAAAGGATGAGTTACATCACGGCGAGGATACGTCCGGATGGAATGTGACACCAGCATGAGTGCAGCGCTATGAGAAGCTGCATGAAAGGGCCATGGAAGTCACCAACTTCGAGAGAGAGAGAGAGGTACAAGCTTTGCAGCGAATGCTGTAGGAAGTGAGTGAACAGTTACGATGGAAGGTTTACCGGGTATCTTCACCGATAGGCAGTTATGTCATTTCAGTTCCGGATCCGCGCCAAGAAGTGTTCACTCTAGAAGACGAAGATGTGATCACTGGAGCAAGAAATTTATTGGCCTGACGTTTCGGATGCTCACTCGAATCCATCACCAGAGACATTCACAGATAAAGGTGATAATGGCATCAGGAGTGCAGTATTTATAGCAAGTGGCTGCCGTGGGACCTTATGCGCACTGCAATTAGCAGTTCTCGTAATCACCGCTGGGGTCGTAATTGATGCGTTGGTGGCTTGTCAGACCGAAACCGAGTCATAAATGGCCGTGATTTCGTCATCTGTGCTGGATGTTGGTGGGATAATTGCTCGACAAATTGGCTCATTGTCACTGTGATAATTGCTCGCCCGCGCCCTCCCCACATGACTGATTTCCCTGTCCAGAGAAAATCTCAGCACGGAATATGGTATCGGGAGGTCATTGTGCTTGTCGATGGATTGCGGGTCTGAGAACCGTGACTCGAGCAGCTCGCGGTTTACGCAGTTTTCATCCCTTGCGAGGATTTCGGCCTCGCTCTCTCTTGTTCACTCTCTCCAAACAACTCAGTCCAATTGATGGGACGTCAAAATTGTCCCAGTTTCAATTACTGTTGTTAATTATTGAATTAATAATTACTCTGCAGTCTGGCCCATCAGTGTTGTCACTGGAAATGGTGTTCACCCGCGCGTTTTTTATTTGACCAATTACAATGTCCAGGCAAAGCTTCATAAATGTATATGGAAGGAGATGGTCGTAAGGCTTGTTAAAGGATAACAGGCCGGAAAACGCGTTTCCGGCAGCCTGCGGTTCACGCGGTTGCCACCCCTCACGAGAATTTCGACCTCCCCGAAATTAAAAGTGCAATTGGGTCCCGCCGAATGAGCCGTGACCCAAAGCCTGACATAATTCCTCCTCACGGCTGCCGCATGTTCGAACATCCGCGCACACAAGTAAACCAGGTTTACTAGAATACTCCAGACGTTTCTGGTCGTGCCAGTTGGTCTTCTGGCGTTGTTGCCTGGCGCCTGATAGCCGCCTCCGGTTTGTGTGTAACCTCAACTCCAAAAGAATGTTTAACGGCTTCCGTGACGTTTTTGGGTATACAGGAGGGCTCAGCAAAATATGAGGCACCGATAATCAGAATCGATGATGTAACTTTGACAATTAACGATCGGAATAATGCAGGCGTTGCCAATTATGATAGATTTTTGGCGGCATAGCAACTGCAGCTTATGAATGCTGCATCCGCCGGTCCGGGGCAGTCGCTAAACCCCAGCTAGACGCGCCCTGTGACTCGTCGTAGTTCGAGTGAAATCCCGAGACTTAAAGAGGTCAAAATATTTTATGAGACTATCACTGGGGACCGACTAAGACCTGACTGCGGTTAATATGAACGCCTTCCAGAACATTGGGCTTCCTTGTGAGGTATTTGTGGCCTAACAGGGGTTGAGAACATCGTCCGAGTAGAGATGGCTTATCACCGCTTTTTCATCAAAAAGCTGTTCAAATCCGCATGTCCTGTTATTTTACTATGTCCGGTTGTGGTGGCCTTGAGCGTCTTGATGAGTGGCAGCTTGAATTCCCATAACTGCGTCCGCAGACTTCAACTTAGACGAATGGGAGTCGGATCCTATTTCGTAGCCTGACCTGCAGTAGATAAGCGTCAGCCGCATGTCATACGGGACCGGTGATAATAGGGGGTTTAACAATAACCCCTGACCCAAACCCCTAACACTAACCCCTAACCCTGACCCCTAGCCCTTAACCCTAACCCATAACTGCTGCGGCTACGAAACAGGATCTTGCTCGAATGGGAAACTGTGATCGAGGGATAAATGCATCCAGCAAGCAAAGAAATCGAAAGAGCCGGAATTCCAGACGTTGCAGTAGGTTGGGCGGGTAAACTTGACTCAAATATGATTGAACTCGAGTCGTCCGTCGGGGCCTCATAGCTCAAGTGATTAGAGCGTTGACTATACTAACGCCTTCCCCTTGCTGCGTGGGTTCGAATCCCACCGAGGCGCCGAGTTTTTCACAGTTGAGTCATTATGAATATGAAGAGAGCCGGAATTGTCATTCCAAAGGCCAAGATAGACTCCATTTTCTATGCAACCTAACTATAAACAGAGCAAGGCTAGCCAGTCTTGCGCTAGTGATATCAAGAAACCCCACCGAGTTCAGTCAGTATCAGTCAGTATATTTGGAGTAAACGACATAAGCCCTGAAAACTCCATTTAGACGATACAGATGTAAGGGAAAATATTTAAATTGCACAAGTTTTGCTTGCAGTTTTAGCAAGAAGAATTCATAAATCTATTAATGGAACAAATGCGAAAGGGGTATGGTGTTCGTGAAATAACGGCAAAAACTTTGTTCACCGCATTCAGACTGTGAAAATTTTCATATGAGTCAAGTTTGGCGCACAAAAAAGGATCTGTTGAAATCATGTTAGTAGGATATTTATAGTCATTTCAGTAATCCGTCAGATCAGGCTTCGGCAGTTCGAGTTGGTTTACAGCAGGTGAGTATCCAGTTGTCTCTTGAACACACTCGCAGTAGGGGAATTAACAAAGTACGCCGGCAAAGAGTTCCATTGGCGAAAAAGGAGGAACGTTGATTTGCGTGGCACAGTTCCCTTTTAAGCTGGTAATCATGTCGTCTGAGATTAGACATGGGTGCCAATCCATAAGAAGTTTCCCAGTCGACGTCCAGACCAAGTACTGTCAGAACCTAAACGTTGCTATGAATTCACCTCTGTCCTGCCTGTAGTGGAGGGGATAGAGGTTCAAGGCCGTCAGATGGTGCTCGTACGTAAAATTGTTGAGGCCATGAACAGCCTTTGTAGCACGCCGTTGTAGCACGCCGTTGTACACCTTCAAGGATATCTGTATCCTTCCAAAGCCACGGCCGCAGAGCCTGCACCGCATATTCCAGGTGCGGCCGCACAAATGTCCCATATACTTTGTCAAAGACATCTGTATCCAAGTGAATAAACGTACTACGTATCGCGCTCATGACTGACATTGCCCGCGCAGCGACTTTAGAACGCTGCGTGGTAACGCTTAGATCGTCTTTAACGAATACACCGAGATCTTTTTGTACATCCACGGTTTTAAGTAGTTGATTGTCCAGGGGATACTGTTGTAAGGGTGCATTTTTTCTTCGCCTCGCTGATACTACGTGCATTACGGCACATTTTTTGATGTTGAATTTCATGCACCATTTCCCGCTCCATGCGTGCGAATTCTCCACGTCCTCTTGTAGTATCTTGACGTCATCTTCATCTTTTATCCCTCTTCAAAGTTTAAGATCGTCTGCAAAGAGCGCTATGTCCGATTTCACTTCCCGTACTAGGTCATTTACAAAGATAATGAATAGGAGCGGCCCAAGAACTGACTCTTGTGGGATTGCACTCGTAACAGGTGCCCATTCTGAGCAGTAGCCACCCGCAGTGACTTTCTTTCAACGACCGTCTAGGAAATCTTGAATCCAGTTTAGAAGATTTCCTCTTGTCCCTACTTCTGACAACTTTTGAACGGGGCGCTTATGTGGGACGCAATCAAACGCCTTGCTGAGGTCGAAGTAAATGACATCCACTGAGTGTCCTTCATCCATGGCCTTTGACCAATGTTCGAGTGACGTAAGACGGTTTGTGAGGCAGGACCTCTTTTCACTGAAGCCATGTTGAATTGAAGTGATGTGACAGCGGAATGTATCGAGTGATGTAATTGATTTTTTAACTAACGTTTCCATCAGTTTGCAGCAAATGCATGCCAGTTGGAGGTTTTTAAGGGACCACTTAGTATAAGCTGACCAAAGAACATCTAGACAAATGGTAGAACCGCCTTGCATTGAGCAAAGTGTTGACCTTTCATGTTTGTAGTCAGAGAAAGTCACTTTTGACAATGATTCCGCCCCCCCCCCCAAATGGCCTTTTTTAACAAAAGCGACTGAAACCACGCTCCTCCCTCCTCCATCTCCCCCTAAGCAGTCGTCAGACAGGGCTTAACCAGGCGAAGTATGGGACGTTCCTTAGGTTGCCCCCACCTTCACCCCCTTGCGAGAAGTATCGGCAGAATTACTGGCGTAGAAGTGTGGGCCCACCGCACTGAAAGGTCACTCTTGCGCACGGTGAGCTGTTGTGTGTCTGTGTCTGTGTGTGTTGGCGGCGCCAGTCAGGGGTCAGTTTTCACGCCCGTGGCGTCGGATGAGTCATCAGTCGGGTCAGCCTCCTGGTGCGTGAGGCCACACAGTTGCTTCTGTGATTCACGCTGGAGGTGGGACAGACTGCTGCAGTGTGCGGGGTGGATGCAGGCCGCATTTTCTCCACGGCATAGTAACGTGTGTGCTTTTACGATCGCTGCGGCTGACCTCATCGCCGCCCCCGATGACTAATAGGTCGCGAATGAGGGTGGAGGGGGGGGGTGGTGGCGAGTGGTGAAGAGTAGTGGGAGGAGCGCGGGATAAATCAACCCACCTCACACGTGGGGGCTAAGTACGTTGCAGTTAATGCTGGCACCAGACCAGTCTGCGGGGCGGGCAGTACGTGTGCAGTGGATTGACCGCAAGTGTTTACGAGTCTCGTGTTCGCCAACCCTCCCGGGGCGTAGGCCTATCGGTTGCCAAAGTGTCTACCCCAGGCAAAGGCATGCGGCAAAGCACTGGTCTGAGACTGGCTGCGTTGACCCGCCTGTTTCGATAGGATTGCACTCTCAAAAATAAGTAGAACGCTTGCTGAAGCAAGATGCTGGAGGAATGGAGTCTGCGGTAAGATATGGTTATGTAGCCCCACCTGATGGACACAATACTATTGGGGTTAGGGTCAGAGGTCATGGTTAGGAGTGAGGGTTAGGGGTTAGGGCAACTATTTCTCAATCACTCAAAGCACAACCGCACTTTCCCATTACCTTTTCTTATGCATACGACTACTTGACCTCGTCGCCTGCGCGTTCCCCGGGCCCCACCTGTAAAAACCCCGATTACCTCCGGTCCCGTATTACAGGTGGCTGTGGTTTGTTTACTTCAGGTGTGGCTACATAACCACATCCGACCGAGTCTGCAAATAAACCCAGTCGCCCGGGCCAGTCGCTGAACCTCAGCTAGACGCGCCCTGTGAGTCGTCGTAGTTGTGGTATTTCGGCCTTAGGACAGCGGCAACTTTTGTTTCATGGAGCTGTTTAGGGTGTTTCTTTACCAACAATAGCTGGTCTATCTCGTGCAATGCTAACCGAGGTTCTGAAATGTGTTTTCGGTTAGAAAGGATTACTTAAGCAAGGTTGTATTATTGGTTATCGTGCAGTATAGTCCCAAGATATTTCCGTCACGCTAGGATGACAGACTATAAATGGACTTCTTACCGACCGCACGAAAAAACAACACTCAGGAAAAGATGGCTACTTAAGTGCTGTGAATTGTTCTATTACTTTTCGATGCTTTCATAAAGACAAACATAGTTAATGCACTTACGCAGCTTACGCCTTCTTCAAAGTTGCTGCTCAAAGAAAGGTCATATTTCGGTTTTAAAGTCACCCCTATCCCCGAGCAATTTTGAATCCGACTTGAAGTTCCACTGGCCCCCAGGGTCTCCGAAATACACTTCTTTAAGCTTAAGGATATTTAATGTGGAACTCGGAAAATATTGCAGTGAATTTGATCTATGCTATTTACTTCATAAGCAACATTAATAAGAGGACGGGGCATGATACAGTATGAATGGACACTTCGCGGTCTTAATAAATCTCTTAATTACAAAAGAGTGAGAGATGAACACTTCTTATTTTGAAAGTACCACTCCAAAATTTTCAGCAAATTCCTAAAAGGCGTAAACTTCCCCCTCTTCGAGAAGACGCGATTCGCTGCCAAATGAGCAAAAGAGGAAATTTTTGTCTATTATGTTTTTTATGAATTAAATTTAAGTCTAAAATGGGGTCGAAAATTAATAGAAACGATCCAGACTACTGAAGTAATAATTTATTCTCGGGCGTGGCTCTTACAAACGACCTGAAAGATGCTTATTCAAAGCCGAGTCAGATGTGGTTATGTAGCCACACCTGAAGTAAACAAACCCCAGCCACCTGTAATACGGGACCGGTGGGAATAGTGGTTTTTACAGGTGGAGCCGGGGAACGCACAGGTGACGAGGTCAAGTAGTTGTATGCAAAAAAGCTACTGGGAATGCGCGGTTGTACTTTGAGTGTTTGAAAAATAGTTGTTCAAACCCCTAACCCCTAACTCCAACCCCTAGTCCCAACCCCAGCAGTATCGTCTTCATCAGGTGGGACTGCATAGCCGCATCTTACCAAAAGTCATCATCATGTAGTGGCTAAAATATCTTGGAAATACTCCGCACGATAATCATTATCCCAACATCACCTAAGTAAACCTTTCTGATCGAAATAAAAATTTGATTGACATTTTATGAGACACGCCAGCTATTGTAGGGCCTATTTTTGACGTGGACAACTTGAACTACAATCTCACTTTGATACATAGCAAAATGCCTTGCTGTCTAGTTTACTAAAACTTTATTTATCATGGAGATAAACAGTTCGTCTCGTTGCCAATAGAAGCGAAGAGCCGAGTCCCAGGAAGTAGTCTTGAAGAAGGAGACACGATCGCCGGAACAAGAGCTTTATTAGCCTGACGTTTCGGATTCCTACTCGAATCCATCATCAGAGACAAAAGAGCAGAAACGGGTGGTTGTTGCACAAGGGGCTGCGGTATTTATAGGATGCGGCAGCCATGCTACCGCATACCTATGACCGTTCACGGCTTCCCCCTTCATCCGGGGTTGTCACGCTTGGTGTGATCATTGCTTGATGGCCGACATTCGAGTCGATAATTGCTGCAATTTCATCACGTGCGTTGGATGTTGGCGTGATGATTGCTCGACCATCTGACGCGTTGACCCGGGTGTTGGGAAGAGTGTTCACCAGTGCGCTCCCCGCGTGGCCAATTACTCCGCCTAGACGAAGCCTCAGCACGCTGTATTGAATGGGAAGATCGTTGCACTTGTTGATGGACTGGGGGCCAGTAAACCGGGAGCTACTGGAATCATGGTTTACTGCCCCCCAGTCCATCAACAAGTGCAACGATCTTCCCATTCAATACAGCGTGCTGAGACTTCGTCTAGGCGGAGTAATTGGCCACACGGGGAGCGCAATGGTGAACACTCTTCCCAACACCCGGGTCAACGCGTCAGATGGTCGAGCAATCATCACGCCAACATCCAACGCACGTGATGAAATTGCAGCAATTATCGACTCGAATGTCGGCCATCAAGCAATGATCACACCAAGCGTGACAACCCCGGATGAAGGGGGAAGCCGTGAACGGTCATAGGTATGCGGTAGCATGGCTGCCGCATCCTATAAATACCGCAGCCCCTTGTGCAACAACCACCCGTTTCTGCTCTTTTGTCTCTGATGATGGATTCGAGTAGGAATCCGAAACGTCAGGCTAATAAAGCCCTTGTCCCGGCGATCGTGTCTCCTTCTTCAAGTTCGTCTCGTGTTTGGTTGTAATTTTAATTTGATCCTGGTTAATTTAAAGAAGCGAAACACGGCACTAAAATGCACTAATCTGTCGACAAATCCCGCCCGTACTACTTAATAGGCATTTAGTAGTCCTTGTCTCTCTTCAAATAGATGCACACGTCTTACTTGCAATGACCTCATGCAAGCGATTCTCCCAATAGTCTTTGCAAAGATCGAAATGAAAACAGCGCTAAATCTGAAGCGGCAGACTGCTTAGTTATATTTTAAAGCCTTATTCCCAATACGGAACCTTGCATTCACCAATTGAGATTCGATTTGTACTTTACCCCCGGAAATTAGTCCCAATCAACATAAAAGCTGTAAGCGGAAGCACATTTATGCCAATTAATTTTGTCCTCTTGCAAAAGGCTTCGACAAAAGTACACGCAGGTATACGCCAATCCCAGTTTACATGCAAAACAGGATCCTAAGGCCATCGGCGGTGGGGATGCCTACGCGCTGACCCAGTTCACAGTCCAGGGCCGAAACAGGTAACTTGTCTACGCCACCACCACCAGCAGCCGGCCGTCAAATCAACGCGAAAGCAGGAGGGCGTAGAAGCTGCACAGCCCAACGTCGCTACGCGCAGAAACAGCGCTAATCGATTTGTCCTGAACCAGGGACGCGCGCGTCTTACCTTAAAGCTCCGGGTCAGAGCCCGCATAGGCAATCGATCGCTTGAACGGTCGGTCGCGGTGGCCTAAAGGCAAGGCGGTTGAAATGGCCTCAAATGATTAAAAGGTAGAAGTGTGAGCCTCAGGGTCCTCCCAGCCATGGGGATTAGGGTTTGGTTGGTTGACGGTGATGGGTATGCCAGAAGCATTCATTTCATTATCTCGCATCTTTACCGGTAAGACTTATCTAGTACTGCGTAACCCACATATTATGGGATCGCCTGTAAAGGTACTGGACGACACGGAATCGTCGGCGTACCGGCCTGCAGTTAGAATAGCTTGGTGAGCACCACTTCGAGGATCGTGGCCGGCAGTTCAAAAATCCTGTGGATTAATGAAAAATCGTCTACGTTATGTCAATCAAGTCATTGTATACTCTCAGCCTGAAGTTGGAATATGACGTCTGCCGAGACTGAAATGGTCGGCGCGGTGTCCTTCTTTGCCGGTATTTTGTAAAAAATGGGAGTCGTTCTCTAATCCAACCATAATGATCCTTCAGATGGCTGTATATCCACCGAGCGAATAAAAATAAGGGAGACAGATTAATTTTCTCAGCTGATAGGTGCGTCTGTGCAAGCGTGAGATCTGCGGGAGATGTTTTCTTTTGTTGAAATAGTGGGTGAAATTGGAGGCTTGATCACATTTTCGGGTATTCTATGCACTGGGTTTGAGCAGGAATCTGAAACGTCAGGCTAATAAAACTCTTGTCCCAGCGATCGTGTCTCCTTCTTCAAAACTACTTCCTGGGACTTGTCTCTTCGTTTCTATTGGCCATGCACTATCTTTTGCAGCGCAACCAGAATACGTGATTTTACTGCTTAGTTCTAACATGGCAATACGTGAGAGAAGGAGTTATTAAAGAAGGGGCGAGAAGAATTGACCGACAACTGTTTGAAGCAAGAGCGGTTTGAAAATACTTTCACTATCCTCCTGCGTCTGACAACACCTAGATGCACAGATACAACTTAAAGCGTCTTTTATCGACACTCCCAGAAGAAACCTATATACAAAGCTTAACCAAGATGGGCCCACAGTAGATGTGCTAACTCATGAAATGCTAACCGAAATTGGGAAAAGCGTTTTCGACTCGAAAATACTACTTAAGCACGGTTGCAATAGTATTCATCTGCTGCATAATTCCACGATAATTCAGTTACTTCAGGATACCGGCGTTTGAACGAACTTCTTTCCGGTCTCCTACAAAAACTACACTGCAAAAATGGCTAAGTAATTGCTGCGAATTTTACCCATCGATTTTCGATGCCCCCATAAACTGAAATATGTTTCATGGACAAAAATATTCCTTCCTCCACTCATTTGGTAGAAAAGTACGTCTTCATCAATTGCAATGCGTGAAGAAAGAGTATAGTTAGGTTTTAAAATGTTTCTACTTATACGATTTTTAAAAGCATGAAGTGCCTGTCAATAAAATATTGTGTCTCTGCATTTACTCATGCTACTTGTTAAGTTTGGGTCAAATCCATTGCCAAATTTTCTCAATGCCTCATGGTCTCCTCTTAGTACCGTATGGAAATATATGGCTATTCGTACATGGAACATATAGAGCTTGAGGTTTGGAAACCCTGAATGCAAGTGTAACGGCAAGTTGGGTTCAATAGTAATCGGGAATTGAAGAAGACGTAATTTTCTACCAAATGAATAAAAGAATCAATATGTTAATGTGTGTTTCCTATGAACACATTCAGCCGTTCAGCCGTAGCTAGGCGATGATAGGGCGAATCATTGAAAAAGTCACTTACCCTAGAGGCATTCGACACGGTAGATTTTTGCGTTTCTTCAGCAGAGCCTTAGATGGCCGCCTGGCAAAATCTTGAAACCTTAAATTCAGACACAGTCCAAGTGCGATAGTCAATAACATACAGTAGGTGGGCTAACCCATGAAATGTCAAACGAAATTCCGAAATGCGTTCTCGTTTTGAAAAGATTGATTAAATAGGGTTGTAAAACTAGTCAGCCCGCAACATAATTATATAAAATTTCAGTTACGTCAGGATACCGGCTTTCGAATGGGCTTCCTTCCGGCTGCATGCGAAAACTACACCCCGTCGAAAATGACTACTTATGTAGCATTCATTTTTCTTTTTGATTTTCGATGCCCTTAGAAAGTCAATTATATTTCCTAGAAAACATGCATGAAATGTTCTTTCTTTCACTCATTCGGTAGGAAAGCACGTCTTTTTTCAACTTTATACTCGAAGCAAGGGTTTAAATTGGTTTTCAAAAACTTTTCCAATTCCCGAATAATTTTGAATTCGACCTGCCGTTGCACTTGCATTCAGGGTTTCCAAACTACAAGCCGTATAATTTCCGCGTACAGAAAACCGTAAATTTCTCCACGGTATTCATAGGAGATCATATGGGGTTCATAGAATTAAGCGGTGGATTTGAGCCATATTGTTAACTTTACAAGTCACATTGGTAAATGCGAAGACATGACTTTTTATGTGCGGTCATTTCATGGTAGTAAAAAATCTCACAATTAGAAACTTTTTTAAAACCAAATTAAACCCTTCCTTCGAGTATAAAATTGAAAGAAAGCGTAATTTCCTACCGATTGAGTAGAAGAATAAACATTTTTATTCATGTTTTCCATGAAATATATTTTAATTTCTAAAAGCATCGAAAATCAATGATAACAATGCATGCTACTTAATTAATCATTTTTTACAAAATGTAGTTCCTGCCTGCAGCCGAAACGAAGTTCGTTCGGTAGCCGGCATCCTGCGGTAGCTGAATTGGGATAGAAGTATGCTGCGTAGTAATTGGTTTTAAAACCCTACTTGAACAATCTTTTCGAAACGAAAACGCATTTCGGAATTTTGGTTGACATTTCATTAGTTAGCCCACCTACTGACTATGTCCACCGTGTGTTTCACGGTAAGGTGAGAACAGGCACGGTGACTTGCGCTGTGGACTTGCACAGCACTTACCGCACTCCCCCCTCCTCCCCCGCCTGAGTCCGGATTCAGATCATATTCAAGAAGCCCAAAGGTGGGAGAGGGCGCAGGTGGCTGGCACGGCCGGACCCGAACCTAGACGTACCGCCACACCGCCAGGTCCACAACAAACCCTTGACCAGGATTTTAGTTAGCAGCAAAAATGGGTCAGAAAGAGAGGGGTGACACAAGTCATTGGACAAACAGGCGCACGACCTGTGTACCTAGCGGGAGCGCGAGTCTATCTACTTGCAGAGAACCAGGTGCCAGAAAGTCGCCAGCGTACACCAGGCTGCGAAGGCCATGGTTTGCTGAATCACGGCATAGCAGACAAGCGGGTCAAGACAGACTGCGTCATAAGGCTAGTTGACGCTTTATTTGTCTTTCTTTCGCACCAGTGACTTTAGCCGTGGCGCCAGGTTTAACGAAGGCCAGACAAACTCTCTCTTTGTACCGAAATATCGCAGACACAGTCACCAAGAAATCACAAACGGATATTTTCACAGTGACTATCGCCACTCTCGGACAAAGTACTACCTTTTAGATGACGAAGGTTCCGGACAGAGCGGACAACCCCAGCAATTTGAAGAGGTTCAACCTCGTAGGGTCGGCTTCGCCATGGGGATGACTGGCAAGAGCTCTCCCCACAGCTATTTCTACACTGATTTCGATGCGATGCTCACAGGCACGGTAGACAAAAAACCACAATACATGGACACTCTGAAGGCCTCGCTTGGGTGCCTGGAGGGTAACTATGAAACCTGAAAATCCTAGGACACGGTGAGCGGACTTTCCGTAAAAACCAGAGCAGAAATAATTGAGGCTAGCCTACTAACGGAGGCCAAGACGAGGCGACAAGCACGCATGATTGGAAATCCGTAAACAACCACTCTCAACACCCAACCCCTACGCACATTTTGCCACTTCCAGTAAATTTTCAGGGATCGAATTTTTTTCTGTTAGACAACGCCAGATCCACTGTAACACAAACAGGACTAGCCACATCCAACATTAAAAAACATCTCTACCATCAACATAATCGCAGGAGACACTCCTCTCGCCTCTTCTTAGCGTACCACAGTTTTGCAGCCCGTCGTAAGGGGACACTCAATGTCAACAACTTAGACACAGCGACGATGTGCACACCCGCCTGGTCGATCACCTGGAATTCCATAGCTGCAGGACTGTCGAACTGATGCCAACAGATTCGTCATGTTCACTCTATTTGGCTACACTGACTTCAAACGCCGTATGGACTTGTTCGACAAAGCGCGCACACAATAACATCTACAGTAAAGCAACACAACTAGAATCCTACTAAACCTCCCTCTACTTCACGCACATACAACGCGCATGGACATTGCATGGGTTTATCCGGTCACGCCCTCATAGACGTCGGATTATCACACAGTGTTCACGCAACAACCATACCGGTGTTGTAATGTGTATGCGCAATTTTCCGTATCGCTTCCGCGTTTTGTGGAGTCTGGTCACTTGGGGCGAGGGAGTGGCGCGCATGCGGTACGCGTGGGCGGGGGCTTTCATGTTTAACCTGCTACCGCGCGCAACCTCATAATCGGTTGTACGACGGACTCTAACAGGTCGCTGGTATGTGAAAATGGGAAGGAGTGGGGTCTGTCCTGAGGTGACTACTTCTCGCGGCAAAGCAACATATTCCCTACTACAATAAAAATGAGAGACATTTTAATGTGGACAAATGTGTGGTCCTGAGACTCCGCACTAGAAAGACCAACAAGGAGGATGGTTCTTTTCAATACGTCCTGGGTGGGCAGTTCCTTTCAAATATTGAAGGACAGAAAGATTTCGGCGTCCCAATGACCTCCTCTCTGAAACCATCATCGCAGTGTCAAGGGGCAGCCAAAAGTGCGATAAGGGTGTTATTTGCACTGAGGCGAGGATTTGTGCAGATCGATAAAGAGCTGTTTGGAAATAACCTATGGGGCATTCCTCCGGTCTCACTTAGAGTATGCAGTCCAGGCCTGGCTACCGTGTTAAAGAAAGATTATCAACGACTGGAAAGAGTACAGGCGATGTCTACGAAAATGGTCAAGAATCTTGGTCATCTGCCTTACGAAACCAGGCTGACCGAACTAAATCTGTTTCCTCTAAATTACAGGCAACTGCGTGGCGATCTCATTCAAACCCACAGGATTGTCAGAGGCCGTGAGTGCGCCCTAGACTTGGATGAATTCTTCGAATTGGCCGGGACTGACTGTCTGCGTGGTCATCCCTTCAAACTGCAGAGGAAGTTGGTTCATTCGGACGTCCGAGGGAACGCCTTCTCTCACAGGGTCACTGGAGCATGTAACGGACTCCTCGACGCGGTGGTTCATTCTGAAACTGTTGAATTATCTCAATGCAGACTAGACAATCATTTACTGAGAAACTACTATACATATAATCACGACTGTTTTAGCGGCGGCAGTTTGCTCCTGGCTCACACTTACAGCTAACTTTTGAATTTCCGAATTTGCTGATGTAAATAATGATTCTATTTCTGGTTATCGATGTAAATAGGAAGCTCAAGGGCGAAAGCCTCATTCCCTCAATAAACTGACTTAAACTGACTTATTTTGAGAGAGAGCGAAACGAACAGGTTTTATTTGAGAAATATCTTTTCGAAATTTTCGGCAAATCCTCCTCTATTCACATGGTCAGAATACAAGCTAGTAGGGGAGAGTAAATAGGTCTGCGCAAAAACTGAAAACTGTTATGGAGACCGCCCCTTTTCTGTGTCACACCGGACGGTGAAGATTTCGAAGCACCTCCCGTCGGACATCGATTTAGAGCTCATACGAAAATTGGCAGCCGAAGGGCTATAATATGAGTTGTCAGCCAGTATTTCCGCCCATTAGTAATAGGACGGTACCTAGAATTAAGCAAGGTGGGCCAGAACGATCCACAAGCAAGCAAACAAAAAGCAATTTTATTCGTCGTACACTAGTAAAGTACCATTATATGCCCACTAAGGCTGTTCACAGAGAACACCTGCCAATGTTTCTCTGCGCATAATTAGAAAAAGATTGAAAGAATCCGACCTGAATTAGCGAAGCGCCTGTTTAACGACACATTGGATACGAAAATTTATTCTGGAAAAGCATCTACTTTCATGATGAGGTTTTATTTTTAGACAAGCCTCTGAAGTCGGCTGAGGTGATTTTATGCGAGGATAGCTTCTCACAATAACACACTGTATCGACAGCACATTTTAAGAACAGTCGATGTCTGATGGTTTGGATGGCCATCATAGTCGGAGAGGGATCAATCTGGCACTCATAAACGAGGACCATAAATAGCTAGGTGTTTATCAGAATCGCAAAAGATGCCTAAGGTTACAACGGAATTAACAGACGTCGAAAGGGCACCGTAATGTTTTAGGATAGCGCCCCTGTGCAATACCCAAATAAGGCATGATTCTGCATAAGCTTACGACTGTAATCTAATTTCTAGGCTATAGCCTACCTACGTTACTTGTCTTTCTGAGAGACAATCTATCCTAAGTTCGAGTGGAAATTCTCTAGTTGCAAAATTTCAATTTCTCAGAGTTCTCGTCAAGGGTAGAGTACGCTGCCCTGGCTCTAAGTGTAGACGCAATCAGGGCATTAAAGTTAAAGTAAGCCGAATAGGGATGCTGAGATCGGTAATGGAGAAACTGGTTGAGGCTGAAACGAAAAAGGCGACCTGATGTATGACAAATCTGCCGCGAGATTGAGGGGAGCCTAGAACTCCCGTAAAGACCTGGCCGACAGGAAACGCTGGGAAGCAATACCTCAAACCCAGCCTCAAAAGTAAACCTAATCCTTAACGTAATTATAAACCTAACGCTTACCCTAAACGAGACACTAAACCTCACCCTAAACCCGCCACGAACCCTATCCCCAACCCTAAGCCTAAATTTAACCTTAACCTTGATCCAACTCCTAACCCTAACCTCAACTCAAACCCTAACCCCAACCTTAACTCTAACTATAGCCCTGCCCCAATCCAGACCTTGACATTAAATGTAAACCTAAATCGCAATCCAGACCCTAACACTAACCGGAACCCTTAAACTTAACGCAAACCCTAACCTTAAACTCAATTGTCAGCCTCACACTAACCCAAACCCTAAAACCAACCCTATCTCTGAACCGAAACGTCAGGTTGCCCTTTTCCGTTTTAGCTTTGGCAGCTTTCCCAATAACGATTTCAGCATCCTCTTTCGGCTTACTTTACTTGCAATGCCCATATTGCGTTTATGCTTGAGACCAGGACGGCGTAACTGACCCCCCACTAAAATCTTGAATATAACTTTCAAAATAAAACATATTCCTCTCTCTCTCTCACTCCCCCTTTCTCCCTGGCTTTTGATATTTAAGCACCATGAGAAAGGGACGTTTATCCAAACAGTGAAGTGAGAAGACGGAAAATACAGTAGCCCACGGACTTCTGCGCCTGCCTTACAAAGGCGTGGCCTCAATTGCTGTATAAGCACCTGTAGATGCGCGGTCCATTGCTAACGTTTGCGGCTGCCCACCCCACGTCTGTTTACTGCGCCCCGAAGCAACCACTCACCATTGACAGTTGACCGCCAAGGCAGTCGATGGTACACGAGATTACATCACAAAAACTCCCTCATGCCAACTTTTTTCTCTGTACCGCCAAAACAAAGTCCGTATGTCTCTCTCTCCCGCCACTATGCACTCACTGAGGACGAATATTTGCCGCACAGGACCTGGAAGCAATATGCGTACTGGCATTTGGAAAGGGTGGGGGTGGGGGTGGGGGGTCTTCCCTGGTGAAGACACTTGAAGTAAGACTGCGAAAGGCATTCCACGAATTTGCTCACTTTACTTAACGTAGCAAGCGCAGTCGGGACCGTTCATTTTGTCTTAACCCTGGCTAAAGGTCGGAAAGTGTGTTGCTGTCGTTGTCCATATATATGTGAAATATTACACATGATTTTAGCTCCTCCTCTTTCTCCTCCTCTTTCTCTTCCTCCTCCTCCTCCTCCTCCAAAAACAGCGTAACCGGCCCCTACTGAGTGCTCTGCAAACGTCGGCCAGATTCGTGTCCCACAGTTTCAGTCTGTTGTCACGTCATAAAGCGTTGCATACTTGCAGTAATTAGCAGAATAATCATTCTGTGTAGATTTAGGACGCAGGTCAAGCCACCTTACACTATCTGCCAGTTAAGATTATGACATTATTTGGTAAGATATGCTTTGGTAGCCCCACCTGCTGGACACAATATTGCTGGGGTTAGTGTTAAGGGTTAGGGTAAGGGGTCATGGTAAGGGGTTATGGTTAGGAGTTAGGGTAAGGAGTTAGGGCTAGGGGTTCGGGTTTAGGGTTAGGAGCCATACTTAGGGGTTAGGGTTAGGGGGTAGTGCAACCAACTCTCAACCATTCAAAGTATAACCGCACATCGCCAATAGTTTTCTTTTGCATACAAGTACTTGACCTCGTCGTCTTCGAGTTCCCCGACCCCACCTGTAAAAATCCTTATCACCACCGATCCCGCATTAAAGGTGACTGGGGTCTTTTATTTCAGGTGGGGCTACCTAACCACATCCGACCCATTATTTGAACCAACCGACAGGATTGCACATGAGCACATGCGGAGTCGCCCAGCGCACCACAGGTAAATGCAGAGCAAGTCTGTTTCAATTTAGACAAATGTGCGGTTGCGCCACCCCCCTGTGGGGCACTGATGGACCTCATCGCCTGGGCCTGTCGAAATCTCCCACGACGAACCCCAAAAGCGGCTGACGCTGTTGTGTCGTAATCCAATACGGGAGCCCATCTCGCTGTCCGACGAGTACTCAGGTGAAATCTGGTTGAAAAACCTCCTCCACGAGAGCTAACGTCAGACTGGAAGCATTCCTCGAGGGCAGACTGTCGAGGCGTGACAACGCTACCTCTCTTGGTGGCGGAAACTAACAAGCCCGTGCGGTACTCAGACAACGAGAAGTTTACCGCGTGGTCAGCAAGAGAACCGACTCGTAGTCCCCGTTGTCTTGGGGGGTAAGAATGAGGGCAGTAGGTTTTGGTTGTACAAGTCACCCACTCTGTTGCCCAATCCTCGCACATCACCACCGCTCGCCCATTAATTAACTACCCCGTACATATGTGCGTTTAGACTGCGCCTTGGACCAACCATTCACCCAGTACGCTCCAAGTCCGGTTGTTTGGCATTTGGCTGCGAGGAGCTCGATGAGGCTCGAGTTAGCGCACGTGCCCAGGTAAAGGGAAACACATATTTTTCTTTACGCTGACATCAGGGTAGTTGCGCCTCCTCTTTCCCCCCTTCCTCCTCCTCCTCCTCCTCCTCCTCCTCCTCCTCCTC